>JAVRXN010000001.1:72692617-73287617 GCA_033556935.1 Timema podura
GCCCGCTCCGTACATTAGAACTATTAGTTGTTGATCTAATTGCGAAGGTCAGAGGATTATTAATGCATATAATCGTTTTTAAAGTGAAGTATATGAAAGTATAGGATCATTGATACACACAGGCAACACAGGCAACAACTGATGAGGAAATAAACCTAGTCGCAGATTGTCTGTATGTACAGCTAGTATCAATCTGATCCAACAGATTCCTCCAGTGCTCAGCTCCTGTCATTCAGGGATAGTTAGAGACAGAAAACAAATAAAATGTATTCGATACAAAGTCTCTGAATTGTTTTTTATTCAAAATTACTCCTTTATTTGGTCTTACCTGGATATTCATAAACTTGTGTTATTTACAACTCTGCCAGTAATTGTGGCAACTTCGAAACAATCGTCTCTAAATTAAAATTTAAATATCTGTGAATCACAATGGCAGAAGAAATGTTGTCGTAATTTGCCATTTTACCAATTGAAAACCAGCAAGCGCTTGAATTAAATATCAAGGATGGTGTAAGAAATTTCGCAGTAATGAAATCCAGGAAAATTAAAATCTAAGTGTATGCACAGAGACAGGACAAATTGTTAGATTAGATTATGATTTCTCTCTCAAGTATACGTTATAATAGCTTTGCGCAGTCACATTTACTTTAAGTAGAAAGTAATAATATTAAAATATTATTTAAATTATTTAAATAACTTTTATTATGTTTTGAAAGTTATGTTACCTTAAGTTGGCAATATTGATAAGCATGAGCTGTTTAGATTTGGTTGAAACCAAAAACTTCTATTCTAATCTGCTGTTCATGCTGTTTATGTGTTATTCTAGCTCCAATATTGTATACAACAATTCAGATATTTACTTAAATATTTATTTAACAAAATAGTTTTAATACATCTATCCCGATTTCTGTGATCGATTCTTTGTTATTGTTCTTGTCTTTGAAGCGAGTAACATGTTGAGGTTATGGGTAAGACAGCAGAACTTCCACTTTGTACAGTTTCCAATGTAAAAGTTATGTTGTAAGAAGATCGCTACTCCCAACCTTTGGTCCCCGTGCCATGTATTACCAAAATAAGAACTCTGATCAAGTCTTACTTTCAAACACCAAAACAGGTTTGTTTCAAAGAGCTACAATGTCAGAATGACATTTTAGTTTTCAGGTTCACTACAACCGACGTTGATGGTTCGTAATAAACGAAATGTGTGACATATATTGAAATGTATGTATATCACAACAAATCAATTAGTTTAATTTTGTTGTAGCCGGATGTACACTACAATCGAGTCCACTACATTAATTGTTTAACAGTACAGGCTATTTAATATAATAATACACCGGCCTATTCCCTGTTTCAGTTGCTATTTTTGTTGGATTTGGTGATACTCAAGCAATCTTTGGTGTAAAGCTAGAAATACAACACTGTAGCCAGAAGTTAAAAGAAGTGTCTGTGTCACATTCTAAAGTTTCCCTGAGTACATAATTATGCTAAGATATTCCCTGTTTTATATTTCTATATTTTGAAGTAAGCCGAACCAGCAGCAGCCAAGCGGTCTCAATATAGATACAAATATATTATAAAAAATAACGACGGAAGTGCACATCTCCAGGCGTTTCTATGTTCCTTTGTAAAGTTTCTTGGTTTTTAAGTGACACTGTTATCACACAAATGTGTATGTAATATTTTATTTTATGAATTCCTTGTCTTCTCTGCTTTTTAATGGGAGAAGTCATCTTCTTTTATGAATGTTTAGTATGTAAACTAAATACATATTTTGAACATTACCTAAGTGTGAGTTTTTTGTTAAAGCAACACGAAGGATAGATGGATGGTACAGGACCACGATAGCATCCTATAGTCACGATGTAGTATTAACTATTAAAATAAAACTATAGGAATAAATGGTATGGAACTCTGCACGGACTTTCTCGCTCCATTGTTTAAAAATGGAGATATTTACTCAAAACTCGTAATATATGTAAAACGAAATAATATACACTAGCAAACCCGAGCAAAAATTGCGCTATATTTACGTAAAACTTTTTTACTCCCGGTTTTAAATTTTATTATTTTATTTTTAAAGAATTTTAAGTCCTCATTTGTATATTTGGACCAATAAAAAAATCTATATTGGGTCCACAAGGGTCAACTCATCGTATTAAAATTTCGACTTCCTGTTAAAATTTTAGAAATTTTATTAGGGGTGCACATCTTCAGGTCATCGCATTGCTATTAAATTCCTCATTTATAAATTTTGACCAATAAAAAAGGTACATATTGACTATTGAGTCTAAGAACATTGCGGTACAAACATTTCCCCGATGAGGTTAAAGGAAAAAGAACATCAACTCTTTGATAACCTACTCTATGTAATAATAATATTTAGCACCGCGTCTTACTACCCGTTCGGGTTATACGCTCCTACTCTATGGCATCAGAGGATTATTGCGTTAAAACATAAATAGTATCTCTGTACAACTAAAGCTCACAAAATTGTATTAATACACAGTATTTGCCAATATCTCAGAAACTATTGTTTTTATAAAATTATATTTCAAATAAAAGATTTTTATTTTCCGCTTCTGTAAAATATCCTAAAAGTAATTTTCACTGGAAAATGAAAATATCAATTTTTTTTATAATCTTAATCAACGCCTAGATACGAATTAAATCGTTAGAGCTAATTTTGAGAAAACCAATTTTTTTTTCTCATTTCGCCCTTTAGTAAATTACTCTTCATTTTAGGGTTAGGCAGACACATAGACAGATGGCATTGCAAAAACTACTTTTTAGGTTTTGGAATCCATTAACATTTCGGGTTAGATTTTTTTTACGGTCGCAATAAGTGATCGAAAGGTTATATATATATATATATATATATAAACTATATATATAAACTATATATATAAACTATATATATAAACTATATATATAAATATATATAAACTATATATATAAACTATATATATAAATATATATATAAACTATATATATATAAACTATATATATATAAACTTATATATATATAAATTATATATATATATAAACTATATATATATATAAACTATATATATGTGTGTGTGTGTATAGCTTGAAAACTATTGGTTTTATAACAATATATTTCAAATAAAAGATTTTTATTATAAATATACCTAAAAATTAGCGATGATAAGTAATTTCATATCTCAAAGAATTACGGCAGAATGACAAAAAATTAGAATTTACTCATCAGACCTAGTTCAATTTTTTCGACGATCACAATACTTTCTCTGCCTGTAAGGTAGCAAGAGGTATAAAAAGTTGGTTTGTTTTGTAAACATTAATAATATTATTGATGAGGTACAGTACCTATCTATATTAATAAAATGAAAAAAAATATATTTCTGTCTGTTTGAAGAAAGGCCGGGAACTTCTGCTAGTATCAAATTTAACTGGTAACATTATATTAATGTGTGTGCAATGAGTCTTACTACCCATCCAAGATAGCCACATATGTATAGTACGATATTTGGGTAGGATTGAGCAAGGTAGAATTATAGACTAAATGTACCCGCATTTATTTGGTGATACATTGGAACTACTTTTAGAAAAAAACCGTTCAATACATCTTGAATGTATTCAAACTTCCACCTCTCCTTCACCGACCTATTAAATAAGACGAGGATGATGCCTTAGCCCGCATGCTCACAAATGCATGTTTTTACTGCATTACAATTACCGATGCAAAATGTGTAAAAGTTTTAATCTTACTAAATATTTAGAATTTGATGGTGAGAACCTTCCAATGAAAATATTAGTAATTTTTTCTCATTTAAGTATTGAATACATTTAATTACCGAGGGTTATATTTTTGAATGTTTCTGTTGATGCTGCCAACTTACCGTCAACATTTTACTTTCTCATGAATATGAGCAACTCTCCTTAATTAATCTATCTCCTACTGACTGACTAATTTATGGTGATTTTGTGTTTGTAATCCTCCTTTCAAATGCCAATTTATATTATAGAATGAAATAGTCCTATATAGATTACATAAAGTTTCCAAAACTACTTTAATACATCCATACGTCAAATCATATGGTGTAAAACTATCATTTGACCAAAATGTCAACCTCGATGAAAAATAATATCATAAGTTACTATATTTTGTGAATTTTAGTCTAATCTAATATTTATTGTTACTTTTCTAAACTTCCTATTCTACTATAGTTCCAAAGCATTGAGCGGTCTAGTACCACAAATCAAACTAAAAGGAATTGCACCGACCATAGCTGGCAGTACAGACTGCCACAGCTGGCAGTACAGACTGCCAGCTGTACAAGAGGCAACATGGATCCTATCTTCGTACCCCATGGACAACTACTTTAGAACATAACATTAAAAACGTGTTTTCCTCGTCTTTTAAGTTTTATATCCGTACAACGACGAGTTATTAATGTTCATTTACTACCACGGCGTGTTGGCAGCGTTCAAAGTGTGCACCGAGAGAAAGATAGATTGGAAGTGAGGGAGGTACGGAAAGAGACGCACGGTTATGGAGAAACTATAGCGTCGTTGGAAGAGGAGCCAAAAAGCGCGAGATTTGTCAGAAAAGCAGGCAAGGAAGGGGATAGGGAGCGCTCAGAAACGTACCGGCAGCGGTCAGCGGCGCTCAGTGGACCGTTATTCTCTGGACTCTTCGTGCAACGAACAGTGAAGTAAGCTTGAGAGTTTAGGATCAGTCACCTCCACGACATGGGGATGGAGTGTTTTCAAGAATGGGACCAACACGAGGTGAGACACACTTTTATACAGACTGTACGAATACTAGTATGGGCTCTACACACTTTCAACCAAACTAGTCTATTGTCTCAACATCCCTGTAGACAAATTAAATGGGGACATTTTATTTCTTCATTTGGAAGACATATTAAAATGTCCTCATCAATCCGTAATTTCAAATGAAATAAAGTACTGTACATTGTTACATAGTGAATATAATTTCAATAAAGCACTGTACATTGTTACATAGTGAATATAATTTCAATAAAGCACTGTACATTGTTACATAGTGAATATAATTTCAATCATAAATGGGAATAATGATGTCCATAACGTAGTTTAATAGGCTACCTCCTGATCTATTATACTTGCCTTCCATGTGGGATATTAAAATAGTGCTGTAAACATATTTTATCTACTAGCAGCTTCTTCATGTGCATGTAGAGCACACATGGTGACGACATCACCAACACTGATATCCTGTCAAATGGGTCAATACTGTCCTTAGTATGAACTGCTCTGCTCTCTATCCGATTGCTGGGGTGAATTGTTAGCCTTGGTTTGAGAACCGTCAGTACATCTGGATAGCACACATGGATTGGGAGGTTAATTTCGCTTAGTCTCAATTAATGGCACAGGATACAACCGATTTGTTAAGTCATATCAATCTATATTAATTATGATATTACAGACAATAGGAAATTCAGATTTACCTAGAAACCCAAAAATAACCATATGTAATTATAATGAAGGCATAAAATAATTTCTCTAGGGGATGAATTTAAAGCTGATTCTGGTCCATATAGTGTCACTCGATTTAATTTAATAATGCAATTACTAAATAGCATACTAAATCAATTTCAAAACCAATCCATTTTATATTTGATTACATAATTATTGCTAAAGTTGGTACATTGTAACAACTCTTCATTTTCATATATCTTTTCTTACTTCTTCAATTAAAACAACACCAAATTATATTAATATTAGACTAAATAAAACGTTTTGAATGGTCTTGTCTCAACTTAAACGTGCAAATATTATTATTGTCGTGTCAACATTTTGGCTGACTTGTGTTGTACTGCTGGCAAGCCTAACTCTGCATTTATACCACGTTGGAGAATCAAACACAAAGGGAATGGCTATATTTGTGGAAGATCGTTCATATTCTTATGCTTTATTTGTAAATTACAGTTTATATGAACAAAACTTAGTTCACAAAGATGGATATGGAAATGATTATGCTAGTAGTTAGTTTTGTTGATATTCATGGAAGATAGTTCTCTAAATTGTTTTGTTTGACATTGGGCACCTTAATTATATTCCTTTTAATGATATAAACAGTATTTGTATTTTGATTACATTCCTGCAATAATTTTTTTTTCTAAGTTGGACGCTCCAAGCAATGCAATAGCGGCTTAGCGAACATTTAAATAAAACCAATTTTGCTGACTGTGTGGTAGCATATAAATAAAAGTCCACCAAGTTTGATCGATATGAGTCTATCTGTTAAAAAGCGCTAATTGAAACTTATGCATATATCTTATATTTTTATAATATTAATGTTTTTCCTATTCATTAAAAAAATAATCTTAAAAACCAAAGCTTTGTCAGTCATTTCCAAAACCACTTTTCATGTTGTCATCCCAACAGAAGTGAGCCTTCAACTTGACGAGTTTAGTGAGGCAGAGCTATTTCAACACTTTCTCACTCCTGAGGGTTTTCAGTTCAAGGCGTGATTTGTGGCATTGAATGATGGTAGCAGCATGGTTCTATAGCAGCACCTTTATAGAACACTTGGACACGATATACGATCTGTGAGAATTAGAGCAAAATTAATCTTTGCTCTCGAAATCTTTATAATGAGGTGCGAGTGAAATGGTTGAGAGTTCTCTAATTCTACTTATCGTGAGCTAGTTCTGACAGAGGAATACATTACAAATAATAATAATATATACAAATTAACGTACACAGACACTAATTCAAAATGTGAATTATATAAACCCTGAATTCATATTATAAGTAATAAACCAGAACAAAACAAATAAGATAATTAGTTTGTTGGTTATATTCCTTGTTGATACTATTTACAATGTTGTAGGCAGAACAGATTATCGATGTGTCGAATTCGACAAACGAAGAGTCAAGCTCAGAGAGTTAATTAAGGAACTCCCTATCATTAATTACCTAGTACATGTTCTACCTCTAATATTTGGATTGGCACTATTCTGCTTACTATTTTTTAATGATATCAATGCTTTCATTACTACTTTATTAAGGTAGTCTATTATTATTAATATTATTATTATTACTATTGGATAGTTAATATTAGGTTTAGAGAAAATAGAAAATTCTAATCTAATCCTAAATTATGATGTATTGTTGCTAAATACGCACAATTCTTCGATATAGAGGGAGAAAACCTAAATATTTGTTTGATGAAGAACCCTAAAAGCTGATTGTTTGTATGAAATGTCCACAGTTTGTCCACAAGGAAGTATCTGTTTATTGCTCTCGTCATTGCCTGGCAGACATTACCTGGAGTGTACCAGTGTTACCTGCGTTGTACCAGTGTTACCATTGGTGTACCAGTGTTACCTGCGTTGTACCATGTTACCTTGGTGTACAGTGTTACTGCGTTGTACCAGTGTTACCTTGGTGTACCAGTGTTACCTGGGTGTATCAGTGTTACCTGCGTTGTACCAGTGTTACCTGGGTTGTACAGTGTTATCTTGGTTGTACCAGTGTTACCTGCGTTGTACCAGTGTTACCTGCGTTGTACCATGTTACCTGGTGTACCAGTGTTACCTGCGTTGTACTAGTGTTACCTTGGTGTACCAGTGTTACCTGGAGTGTACCAGTGTTACCTTGAGTGTACCAGTGTTACTTGGTGTACCATGTTACTGCGTTGTACCAGTGTTACCTGCGTTGTACCAGTGTTACCTGCGTTGTACCAGTGTTACCTTGGTGTACCAGTGTTACCTGGGTTGTACCAGTGTTACGTGGAGTGTACCAGTGTTACCTTGAGTGTACCAGTGTTACCTTGGTGTACCAGTGTTACCTGCGTTGTACCAGTGTTACCTGCGTTGTACCAGTGTTACCTTGGTTGTACCAGTGTTACCTGGGTTGTACCAGTGTTACCTTGGTGTACCAGTGTTACCTGGGGTGTATCAGTGTTACCTGCGTTGTACCAGTGCTACCTGGGTTGTACCAGTGTTACCTTGGTGTACCAGTGTTACCTGGTTGTACCAGTTACCTTGGTGTACCAGTGTTACCTGCGTTGTACCAGTGTTACCTTCGTTGTACCAGTGTTGCCTTGGTGTACCGGTGTTGCCTTGGTGTACCAGTGTTGCCTTGGTGTACCAGTGTTGCCTTGGTGTACCAGTGTTGCCTTGGTGTACCAGTGTTGCCTTGGTGTACCAGTGTTACCTGCGTTGTACCAGTGTTACCTGTGTTGTACCAGTGTTACCTTGGTGTACCAGTGTTACCTGGGTTGTACCAGTGTTACCTTGGTGTACCAGTGTTACCTGGGTTGTACCAGTGTTACCTTGGTGTACCAGTGTTACCTGGGGTGTACCAGTGTTACCTTGCGTTGTACCAGTGTTACCTTGGTGTACCAGTGTTACCTGCGTTGTACCAGTGTTACCTGGGTTGTATCAGTGTTACCTGGGGTGTACCAGTGTTACCTGGGTTGTACCAGTGTTACCTGGGTTGTACCAGTGTTACCTGGGTTGTACCAGTGTTACCTGGGTTGTACCAGTGTTACCTGGGTTGTACCAGTGTTACCTTGAGTGTACCAGTGTTACCTGGGGTGTACCAATGTCAGACTGACCCACATAAGCTTGGTTATCTTTACCACTCGTTTGAGTTATAAGCATATGTACTAATTATGCTAATGTGTTAGGGAACACAAGGGTGAAATTTAGAGGAAGTGTATAGTCATTTGCAGTAGTATAAAAACACCTTCAGTAGACCCACCCAGGATTCGAGCCCGTTATTGGAGGTCTCTATTTTGATAGTGATGCCTTAGACCATGTGACCACCGAAGTGGGTTTGTGTCACAACGATTATATTGCTGTATAATTACCTACTACCAACAACAATAGCCTATCGTTGCTTCGGACCATCAAATACAAAATATACATCCTTAATCCAACAATTATTACTGATTTATTTTCATTTAATATCCAACAGTAGGAATAAGAAACTTTGTCAATAGTTAGTAAGTAGAACGAAGGCAGCAATTATTATTATTAGGGGTTCTATCTTACGACAGGTCCATTCCTTTTGTCAATGAACTTGGACCGCCAATGTGCCCTGTCCTCTGTCTCCTCCTTAAGCTCCGAGAATTTTCTTCTCTCCTCAGTTCCAAACTCAACTTGCTGGTCAGCAGTAAACTATTCTTGTTGAAAGCGTCCTTGGCCTTGGAGATCCTCGAGCTAGTGTCCTTGGTGCAGACTCCACAATGTTGCCCTCTATGCGCAATTTACTAGCATTAAAAAATAACCCACATAGATGAGCACGCGCACTAAACGTCAAGCCCATCTAGTTTAGTTTGCCAATTACAGTGAGTCCGGGGTTAGAACTCCGGACAGGTGTACTGAAGGTGGTTTTTACTCAAGTAACTGACAACTACAATCTATCCAGTTAGTTATCAGTACACACTCCACAAATGACTGTAGCTACCACCACTCCTACATTACTTCAGCTACACACCCTACATAGATGGACTGTAGTCAGTTACCCCCACTCCTACACTGGATGACTGTAGTCAGAACCACCTACCTGATGGACTTAGTCAGTACACCACTCCTACACTGGATGGACTGTAGTCAGCTACCACCACTCCTACACTGGATGGACTGTAGTCAGTTACCCCACTCCTACACTGGATGGACTGTAGTCAGTTACCACCACTCCTACACTGGATGGACTGTAGTCAGCTACCACCACTCCTACACTGGATGGACTGTAGTCAGCTACCACCACTCCTACACTGGATGGACTGTAGTCAGTACCACCACTCCTACACTGGATGGACTGTAGTCAGTTACCACCACTCCTACACTGGATGGACTGTAGTCAGTACCACCACTCCTACACTGGATGGACTGTAGTCAGCTACCACCACTCCTACACTGGATGGACTGTAGTTTCAGCTACCACCACTCCTACACTGATGGACTGTAGTCAGTTACCACCACTCCTACACTGGATGGACTGTAGTCAGTTACCACCACTCCTACACTGGATGGACTGTAGTCAGTTACCACCACTCCTACACTGGATGGACTGTAGTTGTCAGTTACCACCACTCCTACACTGGATGGACTGTAGTTGTCAGTTACCACCACTCCTACACTGGATGGACTGTAGTTGTCAGTACCACCACTCCTACACTTGATGGACTGTAGTCAGTTACCACCACTCCTACACTGAGCTGAGTTGTGTAAACCACTGGAGGGTTGTCAGTTACCACCACTCCTACACTGGATGGACTGTAGTTGTCAGTTACCACCACTCCTACACTGGATGGACTGTAGTCAGTTACCACCACTCCTACACTGGATGGACTGTAGTCAGTTACCACCACTCCTACACTGGATGGACTGTAGTCAGTTACCACCACTCCTACACTGGATGGACTGTAGGTCAGTTACCACCACTCCTACACTGGATGGACTGTAGTTCAGTTACCACCACTCCTACACTGGATGGACTGTAGTTGTCAGTTACCACCACTCCTACACTGGATGGACTGTATTTGCAGTTACCACCACTCCTACACTGGATGGACTGTAGTCAGTTACCACCACTCCTACACTGGATGGACTGTAGTCAGTTACCACCACTCCTACACTGATGGACTGTAGTCAGTACCACCACTCCTACACTGGATGGACTGTAGTCAGCTACCACCACTCCTACACTGGATGGACTGTAGTCAGCTACCACCACTCCTACACTGGATGGACTGTAGTCAGTTACCACCACTCCTACACTGGATGGACTGTAGTCAGCTACCACCACTCCTACACTGGATGGACTGTAGTCAGCTACCACTCCTACACTGGATGGACTGTAGTCAGTTACCACCACTCCTACACTGGATGGACTGTAGTCAGTTACCACCACTCCTACACTGGATGGACTGTAGTCAGTTACCACCACTCCTACACTGGATGGACTGTAGTCAGTACCACCACTCCTACACTGGATGGACTGTAGTCAGTTACCACCACTCCTACACTGGATGGACTGTAGTCAGCTACCACCACTCCTACACTGGATGGACTGTAGTCAGTTACCACCACTCCTACACTGGATGGACTGTAGTCAGCTACCACCACTCCTACACTAGATGGACTGTAGTTGTCAGTTACCACCACTCCTACACTAGATGGACTGTAGTCAGCTACCACCACTCCTACACTAGATGGACTGTAGTCAGCTACCACCATCCTACACTAGATGGACTGTAGTCAGTACCACCACTCCTACACTAGATGGACTGTAGTCAGTTACCACCACTCCTACACTGGATGGACTGTAGTCAGTTACTACCACTCCTACACTGGATGGACTGTATTAAAACGCGGTGTAAAGTAAAATATTTGGGAGTTAAACTGGTGGAAACAACAAAACACTCAGACGGCTTTACACTGCCCCTTAGTACCCGTTGGGTCTTAGCGAAAGTAAACCCTCATTGGTGTGGAAGGAGAATGGGAAACCATTGAGGTAAATCCACGATGAGTACATTCAGCCCTGATCTTCCGTCAGACAAGAAGGTGAGGAAACACTCGGTTATTTATATTTTGTTACGTCTTCCATTATTGCTTTATTGCATCTCACATTATTCTGTTGGGATACTCACCTGATGTGCTCGGGAAGAGTACAGTATAATTTAGGGGAAATGTACCCGTATTTGCGTGGAGAAAGAGTGGAAATCTGTCAAAACTCTACTAAGTTGACGACAACCTAAAAACTAACCAAAGTCTTCAAATGATTGTTAAGAACGTTCCCTATCTGTGACGTCACGGGAAATTGAGATAGGATGAGTCTACGTTCTATTCGGCGAGTTTTAGACATGTATAGCATTAAAACAAAAACTATGTGTCCTTAAATAATTCTAAAAAAGTCTTATATTGTAACAATATTATTTTTTTATATTTAAATAGAGTTTGCCAACGTATTTTGAAGCGTCTACAACTCAGGCTAATTGGTTTATTCACGAAATGGTCGGTAGGAATCTTTCTACCAGGGTGGGAATTGTCGAAATGCTATCAACAGTGTCCTCACATGGTAGACTTCTCTCTCTCTCTCTTTTATATCAGTGTTAAGTGTGATACCGCTTCGCAATACAGCTTCCAATTCCCCAAGTAGACAACGTCGTTCATTTGTTCGTGAAAACTAGGGCAGCCATTTTGGATGCTGATGCCTCAGTAAATCAGTTAAAATAGAACCGTAAAGGTTGTTTCTCTGTCGTCAACCCGTTAACTAATTTTAAACCTTTTAATTTCCCCTTCCCACTTTTTTCCCTCCAAAAATCCAAACAGCAGGCAAAGGTCAGTCCCAAGTGGCCATTCATTACTACGGTCACCTTTGTGTGACCTTGGCCCGTATTTTCTACACGGGCAAAATTGTTTTGGTTCATTGCCATGTAATAAATTCCAACTTTATTTTAAAAATAACACGAAGCAAGGAAGAAAAACAATTCAATTTACGATTCTACATTTGAAAAAATTCACATTTCATCTTAAAATAATGTGCGACTTGAAGAGAAACTTGTTTATATTTAACTGCTCTGATACGCTGATAGTTATTTGATACCTGAGCTGAATTCTCTAGACAAGGAGATACCTTACGGGTAGGGCTCGGGGGTTTGTGCCCTTAAACAAAACGTGAAATATGTATCTCAACAACAAAGCTCATGAAACGCTAAGATATACTCCAAAAATATTACAACGGTATTTCCAAATATTGTAATCTAAATTGACTTCAGTCAACTTTGGTGGTCTGGAGGTAAAGTGCTCGCCTCAGGACCTGATGATCGTGGGCTCAAACCCAGCCGAGACCGACGGAATTTTCTTGAGCGATAAAAATCCATAGCACAAGTTCCCGGAGGAGGGAAATTAAAGCCGTCGGTTCCATGTCAATTGAGGCGTGCATAAGAACCTTGGAAGGTCGATTGAGGCGTGCACAAGAACCTTGGAAGGTCGATTGAGACGTGCATAAAAACCTTGGAAGGTCAATTGAGGCGTGCACAAGAACCTTGGAAGGTGTGAAAATACATTTCCTGGAAAATGTATAGGCCCTGTTTACATGTCCTATATTTGGTAAAAAAAATACCTTTATATAATAATTATTTATCTAAACAATGCATAAACATACATTCATTGGTCACTATTTCATTTCTAAAATTACAATTTTTTTTACTTGTAATTAAACAATTATGTTAGAATGTGTTTCAAAATATGCATTACATACCTACAATATGGTTCATATATGCGCTAAAATTTAAAAAAGGCCTAAATATATAATTATAAACCAAATATAATAACAATTTGTGTAGTTAGTGCAGCTCAAATTATGTTCCTGTTTATAATAAAATTAAATCTTAGAATAGAAATGGAGCATTTCACAAACATCCTAGCCTTATTTATGACTAAAGAACACTTTGTTTTGGGCAAAATTACTAATATAATATTTTATTTTTAATGACGGGTTAAAGAGACAAGCTATTATATTTGTTGAGTACGGTTATAATCGCTTCTAATATCATATGCTTTAGATTGACATAGGCATCGAACTCGGGAACTTTGGTTTAGTACGTCAATACTCTGCCCACTGAGCTATCCAAGAATCTTCCCATGCATTGGCCTATTAAGTCAAAGGTGCTGGCTTCAATTCCCGTGTCCAAATGTCATTTTTCAATTCAAAGAATATGTTCTTTTAGTTATTTTATGGGTACTGATAATACCTATCAGCTGCAGATCACATGACTTGATGTGAAATCAACTTTTCTAGCTCTCATATAAGGTTCTTCCCATGAAAATTGGGCTAAATGGTGCCCTGTGTTTGGTAAGGATGACGTACCTTCATGTTCCTTGGTTATCACACCTCTATATAGAGGCGCTCTGGAATGTGTTGGTGTTTGACATTGTCAGTGATTGTAGCGAGAAATGATGAATATAATGGTGCCTGTATGGGACACCACACACAATATGGTGGTCTTTTCTTATACCGACGCTAGTTAAGAATAATTGTGATATATTGAACTAAGATCTGGTCTCAGTGTAACTCACCACGAGAGTCAAATTAGTGCACACTTCTTTCAAGCAACCACTAAAACTACACTAACACTCAATAAACACTAAGGGCCAGTTTCATAGTCAGATTTAGTACGCCTCAAGTGCGGCGCTATACTAAATACAAGACGTCACCTACCTGAAATTGAATGGAATGGGCCAGTTTCATATGCGAAACTGGCCCATTCCATTTTGGTCTAGGTAGGTGTCGTCCTGTATTTAGTATCGACTCGCACTTTAGGCGTACTAAATCTGACTATGAAACTGGCCCTAAGCCTCGTTCTTGCATGTCACTACATTGATAAAAACACGCGCTAAGAAACCCGGGTGTCATGTTGCGCAAGGTCGTGTCGACCAATCAGAGGAGCGAGAAATGCCAACATGTGCTCGAGAATCATCTTCTATCACAGTCTTCCAACAGGCACGGGATGGACCTGTATATCTCAGTTGTAGAGCATTGTCTTGCTAACTTACAAGTCTCGGGCCTGTATATCTCAGTTGTAGAGCATTGTCTTGCTAACTTACAAGTCTCGGGCCTGTATATCTCGGTGATAGAGCATTGTCTTGCTCACTTACAAGTCTCGGGCCTGTATATCTCAGTTGTAGAGCATTGTCTTGCTCACTTACAAGTCTCGGGCCTGTATATCTCAGTTGTAGAGCATTGTCTTGCTAACTTACAAGTCTCGGGCCTGTATATCTCGGTGATAGAGCATTGTCTTGCTCACTTACAAGTCTCGGGCCTGTATATCTCAGTTGTAGAGCATTGTCTTGCTAACTTACAAGTCTCGGGCCTGTATTTCTCGGTGATAGAGCATTGTCTTGCTAACTTACAAGTCTCGGGCCTGTATATCTCGGTGATAGAGCATTGTCTTGCTAACTTACAAGTCTCGGGCCTGTATATCTCAGTTGTAGAGCATTGTCTTGCTAACTTACAAGTCTCGGGCCTGTATATCTCGGTGATAGAGCATTGTCTTCTTAACTTACAAGTCTCGGGCCTGTATTTCTCGGTGATAGAGCATTGTCTTGCTCACTTACAAGTCTCGGGCCTGTATATCTCAGTTGTAGAGCATTGTCTTGCTAACTTACAAGTCTCGGGCCTGTATATCTCAGTTGTAGAGCATTGTCTTGCTAACTTACAAGTCTCGGGCCTGTATATCTCGGTGATAGAGCATTGTCTTGCTAACTTACAAGTCTCGGGCCTGTATATCTCGGTGATAGAGCATTGTCTTCTTAACTTACAAGTCTCGGGCCTGTATTTCTCGGTGATAGAGCATTGTCTTGCTCACTTACAAGTCTCGGGCCTGTATATCTCAGTTGTAGAGCATTGTCTTGCTAACTTACAAGTCTCGGGCCTGTATATCTCAGTTGTAGAGCATTGTCTTGCTAACTTACAAGTCTCGGGCCTGTATATCTCGGTGATAGAGCATTGTCTTGTTAACTTACAAGTCTCGGGCCTGTATATCTCGGTGATAGAGCATTGTCTTCTTAACTTACAAGTCTCGGGCCTGTATTTCTCGGTGATAGAGCATTGTCTTGCTAACTTACAAGTCTCGGGCCTGTATATCTCGGTGATAGAGCATTGTCTTGCTAACTTACAAGTCTCGGGCCTGTATATCTCGGTGATAGAGCATTGTCTTGCTAACTTACAAGTCTCGGGCCTGTATATCTCAGTTGTAGAGCATTGTCTTGCTAACTTACAAGTCTCGGGCCTGTATATCTCGGTGATAGAGCATTGTATTGTTAACTTACAAGTCTCGGGCCTGTATATCTCGGTGATAGAGCATTGTCTTCTTAACTTACAAGTCTCGGGCCTGTATTTCTCGGTGATAGAGCATTGTCTTGCTAACTTACAAGTCTCGGGCCTGTATATCTCGGTGATAGAGCATTGTCTTGTTAACTTAAAAGTCTCGGGCCTGTATATCTCGGTGATAGAGCATTGTCTTGTTAACTTACAAGTCTCGGGCCTGTATATCTCGGTGATAGAGCATTGTCTTGTTAACTTACAAGTCTCGGGCCTGTATATCTCAGTTGTAGAGCATTGTCTTGCTAACTTACAAGTCTCGGGCCTGTATATCTCAGTGATAGAGCATTGTCTTGCTAACTTACAAGTCTCGGGCCTGTATATCTCAGTGATAGAGCATTGTCTTGTTAACTTACAAGTCTCGGGCCTGTATATCTCGGTGATAGAGCATTGTCTTGCTAACTTACAAGTCTCGGGCTTGTATATCTCAGTGATAGAGCATTGTCTTGCTAACTTACAAGTCTCGGGCCTGTATATCTCGGTGATAGAGCATTGTCTTGTTAACTTACAAGTCTCGGGTCTGTATATCTCGGTGATAGAGCATTGTCTTGTTAACTTACAAGTCTCGGGCCTGTATATCTCAATGATAGAGCATTGTCTTGCTAACTTACAAGTCTCGGGCCTGTATATCTCGGTGATAGAGCATTGTCTTGTTAACTTACAAGTCTCGGGCCTGTATATCTCGGTGATAGAGCATTGTCTTGTTAACTTACAAGTCTCGGGCCTGTATATCTCGGTGATAGAGCATTGTCTTGTTAACTTACAAGTCTCGGGCCTGTATATCTCGGTGATAGAGCATTGTCTTGCTAACTTACATGTCTCGGGTCCAGGTGTCATTTGTAAATACATATTTACATTAATCACTGAGTGGCAGAAACAAAAAATAGGTGATATTTTGTCAAAAATCCTGTTACGTGCATATTGTGAATGAAAGTTTCCGACAATTATTATTATAAAAAACTGACAAGTTTTGCTTGACAACCAGTGTTGTAATCACCGAAACAATAAAGTAAACAATTTTGTATTTCAAATTAAAATGTAACTATTTGTTTTAACCAAATGTGTGTGACACTTGCAAGACCTTTGTTCTCAGGCTCTGATTGGTGACAGCCATCATCAGCTGTTCAGTTCATTGGCTAGTTTAGCGTCAAGGTCACTCGCTGCTATTGTCTCAGGCGTCAAGGTCACTCGCTGCTGTTGTCTCAGGCGTCAATGTCACTCGCTGATGTTGTCTCAGGCGTCAAGGTCACTCGCTGCTGTTGTATCAGGCGTCAAGGTCACTCGCTGCTATTGTCTCAGGCGTCAATGTCACTCGCTGCTGTTGTCTCAGGCGTCAAGGTCACTCGCTGCTATTGTCTCAGGCGTCAAGGTCACTCGCTGCTGTTGTCTCAGGCGTCAATGTCACTCGCTGCTGTTGTCTCAGGCGTCAAGGTCACTCGCTGCTGTTGTCTCAGGCGTCAAGGTCACTCGCTGCTGTTGTCTCAGGCGTCAAGGTCACTCGCTGCTATTGTCTCAGGCGTCAAGGCCACTCGCTGCTGTTGTCTCTAAGAGGATGTTCAACAACAAACGTACCTGCAACGGTGGACGCGCGGACTAGTTGTCAGGCTTATTTAATACAGTTTTATGGTGAGATGAAAGTGAGGTTCTAATTCCGACCAGGTTCATAGAGGATGTTTATTCCTAAATGGTTTACCACTCAGAGCGTTCGACCTTGTTTTCAGGTCAGAGAACGTCTCAGGTGGAACGAGAACACGTGTTCAGTTCGTTTCCAGGTCATTCCTCTCTTCAACATGGCAGGAAGTGACGTACTCACTCCCGGAACTTGTAATTACCTCAAGAATAACACCATATTACCTTTATTACGACAATGGAGGATACACTAGGTCCACTAAACAACCGCTTTCAAATCGTTTAGATTGAGAGTTGTTTTTATTCTTTCGACAACAAAAATTATTTCTAATATTTAAAATAATTTTGTTTACTTTCCCATGAACTAAATAAAATAAACGGTTTACTAGAATATCCCCCATGATCGTTCTTGCGGCTCAGGGTCTGAATCCTCTTGTTTGAGTGGCTTGATATATTAGAGAAACGGTAGACCAGGGGTGTCAAACCCGTTTGATCATAAGGGCCGCATTGAAAACAAAAAAATACTGGAAGGGCCACATTTTAAAAAACTAAAAAGTTGTCACCATCATAGTAAAGATAATTCATTTTAGTACCTTGTACAAAAATCTTTTAATATATAAAATATTAGGAAACACTCTTTATTTTCTCCCAAAAATTTGAAACAATTTATTTGCAGCAATAATGTAAATTTTGTGCTGAAGTCACTTTCATAATTGATGACAAATGAATGTCAGCAAGGCGTGATCTCTCGGAAGTTTGGTTACTTGTCACACAACTGTTCACATACATACAATATGCTGACAAACATTGTACCTATTGGCAGCATACATTCAACCATTTTTGGAAATCCATCCCTAGAGAGGAAAATAAAAATTTCGTACACAAACCTGACAAAACTTTTGTTTAAGTATTTCAATTAATTGCATTTGAAAAATTAATTAGCATTTTCCACATCAAAGGCAAATAGTCCCGTGAACATCGCAAATTTAAGGCTCACAGTTTTTAAAACCTGGAATCTTTACTTAAATTCCCAAATCAAGTCTTCACTTTTTTGTGAATAGATAGTCTGATTAATTTTTCTTGAATCTGGATTCAATTTTTTTTAATCCACAAGATATTACCGCCGTTAAGTTGGCACTGCCCCAGCCGAAGTTTTGTTTGAAAGACTTTCACACGGTCCTACATGGATGTAATAAGTTTATTTTTTCCTTGAAGAGTCAAGATTAATTAATTTAAATATTTTGTTATATAGACCATAAATGCCAGATCTTGAATTCATTTGGTATTTTTAATGTCGGAAAATCTTGTGTCTGCATGTATAAAAAACAAAATAAATTCGTTAATTAAACCAAATGAGCTTTTCAACACCTTGTGTTTCCAGCTCCTAATTTTTCTGAAACACACAGCCTTCCTCTTTGATCTTGCGTTTAAAAGGTTTAGAAAGGAACCTTTTGAAATTTTACAAAATTCACAAAATCTAATTTAAATTATTAGATTGAGTTCAAAACACGCTTGTGTTGCTACTCACTTAAAACTACTAAACAACACGACTCCTTGCTACTGTGGACAAACGGACTAGTTTCAATGTTTGTGTTACCTCTAAGCTCTGGAGTAAAGCACTACCAACGAACGTTTCTCTTCACTGTTCAACAAATTGCATGTATCACAAACATACGATCAATGTTGCGAGCAATATTGGGCCAGTAACAATGCAACATATTGCTACTTTTCTCAAAATAATGCAAAATTCTCAAATCTTAACCTTTATTTACTAGTTCTTTCCCGCATGTCCTGCTTTTTAATATACCAGCTTGGAGTGAGGTCACTGCTAGCTTCCACTCTCTCACTCACACAGTCATAGTCTCATTGTTAGCTTTCACTCTCTCACTCACACACAGTCATAGTCTCATTGTTAGCTTCCACTCTCTCACTCACACACAGTCATAGTCTCATTGTTAGCTTCCACTCTCTCACTCACACACAGTCATAGTCTCATTGTTAGCTTCCACTCTCTCACTCACACAGTCATAGTCTCATTGTTAGCTTCCACTCTCTCACTCACACACAGTCATAGTCTCATTGTTAGCTTCCACTCTCTCACTCACACAGTCATAGTCTCATTGTTAGCTTCCACTCTCTCACTCACACAGTCATAGTCTCATTGTTAGCTTCCACTCTCTCACTCACACACAGTCATAGTCTCATTGTTAGCTTCCACTCTCTCACTCACACAGTCATAGTCTCATTGTTAGCTTCCACTCTCTCACTCACACACAGTCATAGTCTCATTGTTAGCTTCCACTCTCTCACTCACACAGTCATAGTCTCATTGTTAGCTTCCACTCTCTCACTCACACAGTCATAGTCTCATTGTTAGCTTCCACTCTCTCACTCACACACAGTCATAGTCTCATTGTTAGCTTCCACTCTCTCACTCACACAGTCATAGTCTCATTGTTAGCTTCCACTCTCTCACTCACACACAGTCATAGTCTCATTGTTAGCTTCCACTCTCTCACTCACACAGTCATAGTCTCATTGTTAGCTTCCACTCTCTCACTCACACAGTCATAGTCTCATTGTTAGCTTCCACTCTCTCACTCACACACAGTCATAGTCTCATTGTTAGCTTCCACTCTCTCACTCACACAGTCATAGTCTCATTGTTAGCTTCCACTCTCTCACTCACACACAGTCATAGTCGCATTGTTAGCTTCCACTCTCTCACTCACACACAGTCATAGTCTCATTGTTAGCTTCCACTCTCTCACTCACACACAGTCATAGTCTCATTGTTAGCTTCCACTCTCTCACTCACACACAGTCATAGTCTCATTGTTAGCTTCCACTCTCTCACTCACACACAGTCATAGTCTCATTGTTAGCTTCCACTCTCTCACTCACACAGTCATAGTCTCATTGTTAGATGTTTACAAACTCACATACACCAAACTATAAATACTTTTATTGTATCACGCAATTTATTCGACAAAATGGTTTCATTTTTTTAAACAACGTAATTTCTTTTTTATAACCAAGCGTTTTTAATAACGTTTATAATGATGACGTTTAGTACTATAGTTCTTAAAGACTTAATTTAAGGAGTAGAGATGAGTAAGTTGGTTGGGAAGAAGTGTACCACATTAACATGGAGAATTAGAGTGTAAGATAAATGATGGGACACCACAACAAATATACCTGACCGACCTCCTGGTATATTGTGATACTGACTTCCTAGTCAGCATGATCAACTGTGAGAGTTGTATTACAATACAAAGTAGTTCACGGTGATATTTTTTATTCAAAACAATAATGTTTCCTTAAAATTTATGGCCAAAATAAAAACTTGTTTCAGTAGATACATTTAGTTTAGTTTTTTACACAAAGTAATGTGAACAGTTGTTGCATTTTGTTTTGAGCCCCGTCCCATGTTCAAATTATTCGATGCACATAATAAATATTCAACAAATGTCTACATCTATATTTATAGAGGAATTAAACTAAATGTACCTATTGGATGAATATTTTAGTGATTTAAGCCAAACATGTTTTTTAACCTTAAGAGGGAGTAAAGATGGGATGGAAGGGCTGAATAAAGCGCAAAAATATTGCCTATTTCTGGCACAGTTTCCGGGATTATGAAACATCGCAGAAGTGTGTGGTATTTTTTATCTTGTGAATCAAATAAAGTTCTATGTTTGTATTGGAAGATATTTGAATATATCTTAGTAATTAATTTAGTAAATTGATTCAAAGTTGGCACTTTTTCCCTTGTGAGTAGGATCAAATTTCTTCCTATACAATCACAGAGCTTAAGCTAAAATAAAGGTACGTATTTTTTTCCAATTGATAAACCTAATGGAATTATCGTAATTAATGGTATACAATTGTATAAAATAGTTCAGCGATGTCCTGCTAGGATCTCTACGATCGAATACCTACCCCCACCATACACACCTTTCAACTCACCCCTCAGATTTTGTCACCAGCTCTCTTTCTTTGGCCTTGACAGGTACTATTCACGATGCAGGTAGAAACAGATTAACACCCCCTTCTACCTTCTCCCTCCCCCCCTCAGGCCATCCTAATATATCTCGGACTGGGCGCACTTGAGACAAAATAATATTGGTCTCTTCTTACACATCTCGCCTTGTTTGTTTTGAATCGATGCTTTCAACTCTGAATAAGAGTGCATAGCATCAAGTTTAAAATATAACTGTAGAGTAAATAATCATTTACACGCACTTTCAAATAATGTTAGTCGTAGTGGTTTTATTTAAACTTTCAAATATTTAATTAGTATAATTATATCGTCGCATAAACTGTTGTAATAAAACTGTTTATATTTAAAAATATATAATACTAGTGTTGAATATGAAAAATTACTAATTATTTTCAACGCAATAAAAAACATTATAGGTCTACTAAAATAAAAAAGTTATTTTTCATTTATGTATGTGCATTTTTATAAATCATACCAAGTGGTGAAATATTGATTTGACAAAAAATTGTTATAATCCATTACAACCATATCTGAAGAAAGTTCAACTTCAATCCAGAAAGATACTTTATCACCTAAACAAAGCAAACATTCGTCTCGCTTCACTGTTAAAAATCAAAACGTTTAAAACTATCAGCAAAACCGAAGAAAAGACGATTACCGGACCAACTTGGAGAGTACTGGAGAAATAAACAGTAAGTAATGATTTTATGTTATTGTTGGAAAATGTGTCATATAATCTAGAATGAATTTGATAACTTAACTTTTTACTTCATCGAACCCGCCTCTGTGGCTGAGTGGTCTAACGCGTCAGTCTCGTGTTGGACTTAGCTGCCGAGGATCGAGGTTCGAATCTCGCTCGGGTGAACTGAGAATGGTTTTTTCTAAATGGTTTTCCACTCTCCCTCTACGAAAATGCGGGCTCACTTCCTATAATATCATCCTACCACATCCTTAACCCATTAGAGTAATTAGTACTTAAGTGTATAGCCCGAACGGGTAGTAAGACGCGGTGCAAAAAAAAACTTCATCGAGATCACTAGGAGAGAAAGTACCTATTGTTATAGTAAAAAAAATCTAACTTGAAATTTTGATGAATGTCGATGTTTCATGACCCCCTGAATCCGAAAAAGTTATTTTGCAATGCCGTCTGTGTGTGTGTGTGTGTGTGTGTCTGTGTGTATGTGTCTGTGTGTGTGTGTGTCTGTCTGTGTGTCTGTGTTTGTGTGTCTGTGTGTCTATGTGTCTGTCTCTCTCTCTCTCTCTGTCTGTCTGTCTGTCTGTTACTGGGGCTAGAGCCGAAACCTTTTTACCGATAGGACTGAAACTTCGTACATAAGATTTTCATAAGGTTTTACAGAGGGTTTTTTGTAATGAGTTATCTACCTCTAAAATTAAGGGTAGTTTACTGAAGGAATAAACAACAAAAAGTAGATTTTCTCTAAATTGGCTCTAACGATTTTCATATAAAATTGTCTTCCTCGATGGTCTAGTAGTTAGCATGCTCGCTTCTGGACCCAAGGTTCGCGGGTTCAATTCCGCCCGAGGGCGATGGATTTTTAGGGTGGGAAAATTCGTAGCATGCCTTCCTTCGGAAGGGAAGTAAAGCCGTGGGTCCCGTGTCGTTAATTCCGACACGTTAAGGGTGTTTAGCCCAAAATTAATATAATAATTATATATATATTATTAGGTCTTCTAAAACCAAACTTGGATCAGTGTATTAAATATAGATTAAATGTATATTTTAAGCACAGTGTTTACTCAAAGTTTGAGATTTTGGCATCTAAAGCAACAATTTTTAGAAAAATCAAATGATGCAAAGATTTCATATTTGGTATGTTAGAAGTACTTGAAGAAGTTTATTAAAAGAAATAAATATTATTTCAATGAACCTTCAATAAATAGCGTAAAAAATTGCCAAATAAATGAAATATTCAATTAATTATTTTATATACTTAAGCCTATCTAATAAATGAGGGAAGTAAATCCACGCAAATTCTAGTTCACTTCCTCTATATTCAACTTCCTAATTACTTACCCATTAGCGTAATTAGTACTTAAGCGTACAACACTAATGGGTAGTAAGACGCGGTGCTAAGTATGTTATAAATAAGTCTAACAATACATTTTCTGGAGTCAAATGTACTATGTATCATAGCACAGCAACTTGCAGTAGGGCCAAGAACTGATACAGATTATTTTGGTCAATATACATTAATAATACCATGAGCCAGTGATAAAATGTATTTCCGTTTTTTTTTACTTTATTTCTTTCCTTTCTTCCATGTCTCGTTAATGGAAATGGCCGATAAATGATTTTTTAAACTCTAATTGTGGCGTTAGTTTTATATCGATGAATAATGAAATATAACCATATTTGAATAAAATGTTCTGTTTTGCGATGTTGAATTCTATATTTATTTTCGTAGGAGAATGGCTTCTAAGTAGTGGGGAATGAGGAAGGATCTGTTTGAAAAAGCCCACCTATCCATAATATTTTGGTGACAAAAATAAAATGAATTGCGCTGATTTCAGTTATTCGTACCGGTAAGCAGGCAGACAAGTGCAGCAGTCTCATTTAGTCTAGCTTATACCACTAATAAGGAGTCGATTTGATCCCGGCCGGGCGTACTGGAGGTAGAGATGAAAATTTTCCGCAGTGGCAGATTGTGGTAGAGAGGTTGAATTTTAGAGGTGGCACCTAGACCCTATTATATATACATAAAGTCATCAAATAGTATGTTGAGAGAAGAGTGGGTTGATAAGGAAGGGGTGATGGGGGCACTAGGGTATGTATGGGTCACGGAGGGGGGGGGGGGATAGAGGACACGAAGCAGGGGTTTTTAGGAGTATATAGTGTGTACTTTGAAAAGGGGGAGGGGGGACAAATGCTGTTAGCAAATAATCGTACCAACCATAAATTTATTTTAACTATCTTACTGTTGATAAACTGAAAATAGAATTCAAACCACCAATTCAGTAACACGCCTCTTCCATCCTATCCTTTTCCCTCAAAGTCATATCCCGAATACTTCCTAACCCTCTCTTTTCACCCTGTCAAGCTCCACCCAATTATAGATTAATATTTTCTGACAAAATTTTCCTATCGTTGATTCCCAGGGATAAGGGATTGCATTCGTGAAGGATTGATCATAATATCGATGTATTTTTATATCTGATCTAGAGCAGACCCAACGTAAGTGACACTTTCAACCACCAAGCGCTGTAGTCGATACGTGAGTGCGAGGAGAGAGCTGAAATAGCTGTAATTACTTTATTTTGAACTCTTTAAAATAGTTGGATTTTTTTCCAGAAACAAATAATTGAAAATTTTCCGAAACGTTAAATTATATTTATATTATATTTAGTTGAACATTTTTCAGGTCGGAAGAAACCACAGGACCATCCATTCCAAATGAAACGATTAAACAATTTGAAACAGATGAGGAGGTTCAAATTTCTGGTCAAATTGATCAAATAAAAAATAGTGTTGACCATAACAAAAGTTATTTGGTCGAGTGTGTCGCTCCTCCCAAAGAGAGAGATGATGAGTGGCACAGTGAAGATAAAACTGATAGTGCAGACAATGAAGATCTTTTTGTACATACATCCTGTTCTCAGCAAATAGAGAACGTGCATAAAATCACTGGCCGGAGAATAGTAGACATAACACATTTCATAGTGAAAATGCCGTGAAAAGAGGCGCGGCTATAAAAGCGTACTTATTTTTAAATGTCTAATGTGTAATATTGAGTGCCAAGTTGAGACCGAGCCTCGAAATGAACAGGTCATGGACATAAATACTGCAGCCGTTGCAGGCTCTATTTCTGCAGGTGCTGGTTATGCACAACTTGCTGAAATTACTTCAGCCATGAATATACCTACGTTAGCTGCAAATACATATTCAAACTATCAAGACAGTGTTTTTGATGGATTTGAAAAATCTGCGCTAGCGGAAATGGCCAAATCCGCGGAAGAGGAAGCAAAAATAGCTATTCAACATGGGGAGGTTGACAGGAATGGAACACCAATCCTCACCGTTGTAGCAGATGGAAGTTGGCCCAAACGTTCCTTTGGAAAAAACTACAGTTCGCTCTCTGGTGTGGTAAGTTCGAGCTGCAAAAATATACATAATAATGTAGGATAATGTGTTAGTTATTTTGTAAATGGGAATTGTTTGTGTATACACTTAAACTTACAATATCACCAAATTTATCAAGATTAATAGTATGCAAATCTTTTTGCTGCTTCTCTCTAAATTATAAAGCTATAAACCATAAACAAATACTTCAAAGAAACAAAAAATATTTTTAAAACATTTCCATAGCATGTGATGTTTGTAGGCAGATTATTTTTTTACTAAGAAATGTTGTAGAGTAACGAACAGTGTCCTTGAATTGACCTTAGCTAATTTGAGTAATCAA
Organism: Timema podura; assembly: GCA_033556935.1. Taxonomy (NCBI): domain Eukaryota; kingdom Metazoa; phylum Arthropoda; class Insecta; order Phasmatodea; family Timematidae; genus Timema; species Timema podura. The sequence continues at coordinate 72,718,541 of JAVRXN010000001.1, forward strand.
TGTTAATCTAAACCAGTTGGGAGAATTATATTTCCCCATTTTGTTAAAATAATTAAAACTTGTAGTGAAGAGTTATTCCAGTATTTCACACAACACAAAGTGGTTTATGCTCCAATGCTATTTACATAATACAATATTATACAGGATATCTGTTTAAATGTGCTGTAATGCTTTTGGTTAGTGAATTTTACATTCGCAAAATAGAAAATATTACTTATGATTGGTAAAGATCTTGGGGAAACCCATCTATTCTCTTTAGATGACTAGACTTCTCTGATTCGCCTCTTTTTAGTGTAGATATGTACATTGCAAAAGATTATTGTAATAAAACTCCCGTGATTAATGCATAATTCTATTTTTTAGGCTGCCATTGTTGGATTATACACTGGAAAGGTTATTTTTCTGGGATGGAGAAACAAATATTGTACTTTGTGTAATAGAGCAAAGAATGCAGGAATACCAGTAAAAACACACACATGTTATAGAAACTTTTCTGCGAGTTCCACAAGCATGGAAGCAGATGTCATAGTGGATGGTTTTTTGAATAGTGAAGCAATGTATGGAGTAAAATATGGCGTTCTTGTTGCGGATGGGGATTCCAGTGTGTATTCGAAGATCCTACAAGCAAGACCTTATGATGACCTAACTGTAGAAAAAGTTGAGTGCACTAACCATCTTCTTCGCAACTATGGAAACAAATTGAGAGATGTAGTTAGAAACGGCAAACTAGGTAACATAATGCTGAGACAAAAAATAGCAGCAAACATTGTTAGACTTAGGAATGCTGATACAAAGCTGCAGAATACAGGTCAAAGCAAGGGGATCTAAACAACCAAGAAAAATTAAATGAACTCAAAAAGGATTTGCTGAATTCTCCAAGTCACATATTTGGAGAACACCTTAATTGTAAAGATCGTGGCTACTTTTGTAATGGCCCAAAACAAGAGGACGTTAATCTAGTGCCTAGGTTAACTGAAGAAGGATTGTACATTGTCCTTCAAAAACTTGTTAGTGGTCTTGCTGTGCATTGACGAAGTTTATTGAGGCACTTGAACAGTAATATTGTGGAACAATTTTTTTCCATCGTAGCGAAGTTTATAGGTGGGAAACGAATAAATTATACACAAAGACGTTCCTACCAGGGGAGATGCACAGCCGCTGTTGTGTCACATAACACGCACACACCAATGTATGTGCTACACAAAACATTATTTGATAAACAAAGTCCAGGAAAATTTACAAAATTATATGAAGTCCGTCGTCTAAAAGTACTGCAGAACCGTAAAAATAGCACAACGAGACGGAGAAGAAAGTTATTTCCAACAACAGAAATACCTGACAAAGATTATGGGTCTCACGCAGAAAAACCTGATCTTCCACATGATATATTTGAAGAAAAGAAAAAACAATTTCTGGATTCTTTAAAAAGATCAGTGAAAGAAATTCAAGAATTTGAGAGGGCAACAGTTCTTCAAAGAAAATGTGGAATGTGGATGGAAGAAAGGCGGAAACTCCTAACAGCATCAGTTTTTGGAACAGTGTGTTGTAGGCGGCCTTATACAAGCTGTCAGACATTAGTAAAAGCTTTACTTTACACCGATTTTGATTCAATGTCTTTAAAATATGGGCGAGATCATGAAAGCGATGCTCTCCAAGCTATGGAAAAAGTTATAGGGAGTAAAATTAAAGAATGTGGTCTATTCATTGATCACACTCATCAATATTTGGGAGCAACACCTGATGGGCTTGTGGGAGATAGTGCCATCGTTGAGGTCAAGTGTCCAGCTTCTGCAAAAGAGCTTACTCCTGAACAAGCAATTTTGTCAAGGAAAGTTACATTTTGGAATTTAAGTAAAGACAAAAAAGTGATAGTTGATGTCAACAAAAAACACAAGCATTACTTTCAAATCCAAGGTCAATTGCATATAACAAAAAAAGACATTTGTTACTATGGAGTTTGGACCCCCCTTGGAATAAAAGTTGAAGCTATCTGCCGCGATGATCAATTTTGGAATAATGAAATGGAAGAAAAACTTAAGAAATTTTACATGGATTGTGTAGTTCCAGAACTTGTAGATTCACGTCAACGTCGCTCAATGCCTATTCGTGACCCTATATATGTGCTACAATCACAAGAACAAAATCAGAGAAAACGAAAACTTTCTTTGGAAAACACGTTTAGAAATAAAAAACCTAAAGAAAGATTGCTTTAATTACGTAAAGATTGCTTTAATTACGTAAAGATTGCATGTAAAATACTGTATATATGTTATATTACTGTATATAATGCTACTTTTTATTAATACTTTTCCTTCACAACTGATTTTTTATATTACTTTGTGATATTTATTTATTTTACAGCATAATCAATCATTTAAAACAAATGTTTATGGGCTTGGACTGAGTTGAAGAAATAACTTATAAAAAAACCATTCCCAAACAAAATCAACCCTGATTGAATTGGCTGGAGTTAGGAATTAACGGTCAGGTCTATAAATATGCCTCAAATTCTCGTCCAGATCAATATTTCTTCATTTTTCCCATATGACGGCTATTTCAACTAAAACCGAAATATCGGAAGCTATTTCTTCAACGCTGCTAACACCCGCTTCGTTTAAATCAACCCCAGGCCACGGAAGCCACTAAAATAATATATTATTGATAAATTTTATTTAAAATTATATTTGTTCATACAACCATAGTTATTGCAGTTATAGCAGATGATGATTGCATTGAACTATTAACTTTATCAGGGTTTATGGTAATATTTTTTGAAATAAAAATTAAATAGTTTTGATTTGTTTTACCTATTTATATATTGACTCTACTTTTTGCTGTTGGTATTGAAATTGATTTAAATTCTATGGCTAGTTGGGTTGAATTATTTTATAATAAACTTAGTGTTGGGTCAGTTTTGGTTTGTCTGTTCACTCTTTGTTCCTTTTCAATAGATATATAGACTCATATTTGTTTAAAAAGAGTGTGGTATTAAAATGTTCTAAAATTGTTTTATTATTACTATAGGGTGATTCACTCGTGTGTGAACACTAATTCTACATCACACAATTAGGAGCGTCGGGCTATTATGTGTCTGGACGCTGTCGGTGGGCACGTCCAGAATCTTCTATGATACAATCCTACATGCCATGAGGAAAGCGAAGTTTATGACTTTCCAATCATGAGTTTAAAAAATAAATGTACAGTCCCGAATGAATCACCCTACATTATGTGTGGCTGTCTATAGAAGAAACACCGTACTAGAATAGCATCTGACAGCTATAAACGTTACTTAAATTATTATCATGTGTCCATACGTCATGTGATCTAAAGCTGTAACTTTTGATAGGTATTATCAATAACTATCAACTTATACTAATAATATAGTTGAACATTTCAATGTTTACCACAAAAATATGTTTGTATTTTTTAAAAGTTCCTTCTTAGTGTTCTTACTGTACTCAAAACCTTGTGTACAGTTTACAGAAACACTTTACCACGGTACGTGCACCACATGTAAGTTAAAAATAATATAATAGGAAACAGATTATTTCTTTATTTTAGAATAAGGTTTCTGCCAATACCTACAAAAAACAAAAAATTAAAATTTACCTATATAATATGTTACGGTTTGTCCATAAGAGTCATTTAAAGAAACACCGTGAATCCGAACAATGTACTACGCCAAATTCAAGGCGTGTTTATAGAACCAAAGTTTAGTTTTCATTCAAATATAACTAAAAACTATCAACTATACGCGGAAATCGAGCCGGGGAGTTTGGTTTCGTTACCTACTTTAGAGCTGTCAGAAAATGCTACCGATGACTTGGAGTCAAGCGTTTGTTTGGCCCCTTTTACAGTTTCCTTTGTATATTATTAGATATATTCGCAATACACATATTGCTAAGAATACGGTCGTTCACTTAGTATTAATATAAATATAAAATAAAAACGACATCTCACTTTAATAGAGCTCTTGACTTTTGGCTAAACTTTTGGTTTTTAAATACATTAAATAGGTACCAATTGAACGACCGCAACCCAAACTAAACTAAAATATCAATATGTTGTGTAATAAATAATTTTAGTGTGTTGTCAACTTTTTATAATAGGCCTACAAATATTGGGATGAATCATGTAAGTCGTTTTTCCTCCACGTCTTACTGCTCATTTGGGTTATACGCGTTAATTTACACTAATAGGATAGTGTTGAAAAAGATAGAATTGAGACAAAATGTTACTGGATTTACATGGAGGAAGAGAAACCACTCATAAAAACCCACTCTTAGTACACCCAGCTGTAGTTTGAACCTCTTTATCTCCGCGTCACTTGCAAACCTGACTAGATGAGTTTGATATTCTGTCTGCGTGCCAACCGGCATGGAACTGTGACGCTTCGTTTCTACATAAAAAATAAATGCAAAATAAATGCAAAATAAATTTATAAAATTTAAATCCAAAAGTGATATTACATTAACTTGGGTTTATCTTGTGTATATGCTAATTATTCTGAACGGATACTAAAACATACCTCTTTTTACTGCTACTAAACTATGGCATTACAAGTATGGGCTAAAAACAACTTTAGCTACAGTCCAGTTTCAATAGAAAGGGTCTACCTTACCTGACAACTAGAAACTATACTAGATCTATCTACTTACCCTGTATTGATAAGTCAAGCCGTATGATCTACAGCTGTCACTATATATATATATATCATCAATAACTATAAAATAACGCTAAAAATATAGTAAAATGGCAGAAAAATTTATTTTATTACTAAAAAGCTCTCTCAAATAATATAGTAAAATGTTATCAATGTCGATCGTAAGAAAACATGTTTGAATTTTCTATACTGTTTTTCTAACCAAAATCGGGGTATACTTACTCTACATAACACCCAAAAAGATTGAACTGGGAAGATGGGAATAAAATAAGTAAACCCGAAACAAAGGTTCGCGAACGTTTGTCTTCTGCATCCTAAATGTTTTTAGGAATGTTTAGGAATGTTTCCGTTTATTTTATTCAACTCTAATAGGTGGGCAATCCAGAAAAGGCGTCAATCTAGTCTTGTCCGGTTTGCCAGTGACGAAGAGTTCGCGATTTGAATCCCGGCAGTTTATACGTAGATGCTTTATTCTTAAATAGCCTTTCACTGTTTATTCACGTAAGTGCGTGTAAACTGCATATTAATAAATTCTACCTTCCTTACCCCGACCTCCTTTGAAAATATATTCAGATAGTTTTTACGGTTAAACAGTTGCAGGTCACGTGAAATAGCACGGAAAAGTGGCCGAATGGTCTAAGAACTTAGCCCTAAATGAAAATCTTCCATGGAATTTAATATTAAAATATATATATATGAGCAGGCAAATTTCTGCAAAACAAAATATATTGTTGCCAATTTTTTTTAGGACATGAATATTGTGATTTCTTTGGTAGATCATAGTGTTTACATTAAAAATTGAAATAAAATTTTAAATAATATAAGTAGTTTAAAATTCAAAAGAGTTAAATCTTTACCTTGTAGCTACAATTTTAATATACTAGCTACTAAAACTTTTTAACGAAACAAAATTGTGTAAAAATTATTTTTTTAAATACGATGGGATTGTCAAAACCCCAAATCTAAAATTGATACTACTTTATTAATTTGAAGCAACCGCTGTCACATGCTAGTAATTTAAAATGGGTAGTGAAAAGGTTATTCCAGGAGAGGTGCGTGAGCTAGGCTAGGCTCAGGCTGGCCCCATCAGTTCTTGACACTTTCAAGGAATCCAGAGATAAGCCGGCTGACAGCATTTTAACAGCACTGTCCACTTAACCCCCTCCTCTTTGTCCTTTTTTCCAAAGCAATGTTTCGAAATAACAATACCCCCCTTCCCCCCACTGACTGGCGAAACTAGCGACACCTGTTGGTGAGCATAGCAACTATGACTCACCCCAACCCTCACTCTCCACCCCCAAAACTGAAAAGGAGCTCCACTATATCGCACACTTAATAAGATCAATAATAATTATTATTCTCTCAAGCACTCTGTTTAACTTCATCAACCAGACTGTGTATAACGGGCTACGCCTGCAGGACGTAGTTTATACTATTAGCTCAACACTAATGTTCAGATAGCAGCATGGTCGTACGTCACGGCGAATACCACTAAAGAGGAAATGCACAATTCACCAATATTTACTGTTTGAAATATTGACTGGTAAGGATCCTTCCACACGGCACGGCACGGCACGGCAAGATTTCAAGACAACTCCAGACAGTCAGTACGATGGATCTCGGAAAACAATTACTTTGTATTTACTAAGAAAAAACGACAATTTAGATTGTGGTGGGTTCATCCTTTGAATGTGCGTGAGAGAGAGTGATATTGTTCACAGAATTACGAGAGGACGATGGAAAACTCTTCAATTGTTTTCAGCTGTCCACATTGTCATTTGATGTGTAGCCCAAACTCTCGGATTAGAGGGGCTCAAATACAAATAATGGAAATCAACAAAAGATAAGTTAAGATATGTAAATAAGAGTGGGCAGTGAGAGTAATTATTTTTGATGATGCTGGACCCGTAATACGTCCCAATGCAAAAAAAAGGAAACACGGTCCTCCTTACAACAAAATATAAATATAAGTAAAAATACTAAGTTAAAAGGGGAGATGCCAGGGTAATATGATAGCATAAACTAGGGATAACCAGACTTAATTATATATATAAAGACGGCAGGTCAAAAAATAGAGTTTTATTATATGAATGCAATATTTAACAATATGATATATTTGGGCGTGATATTCACTTATTCTTTTTATTTTTGATATGATTTTATATTACAACATAATATTATAAATGCCCTTTCACCAGTAATTCCTTGAAACATAACAAGATTAAAAAATTTAAATGTAATAAAAATTTTAATTTATACTTTATGTTTATGAAAATCATACTCAACGTTTAGCATAAATAATTTCGACATCTTGTTCATACAGATATCTCTAAAAGGTAAAGTTTTTTACTTTTATCATTGTGAACTCCGAATAGAATAGTTTACTTTTTATATTTATACACAACTAACAATATTTCGCGCATTAACATTTGAATGTTCTGGCACAATGTCCGTACTGAATCCTTCACAATAAATCAAAATAAATATTTATAATTCCTAAGTCATAAGTCTAAGTTTAAATTTAATGTTTTTTTGAACACATAGTTTACGCATGACATTATCATTAATATGAAAATGTTCTTGACTTAATGTCCTTACTTAAATCTTCCAAACATATCATTAATGATTTACAAGTCATAAATAGACTAAGTTCGTTAAATATTCTAAGTTTAAATTTGATGTTCACACACCACATACTTTGACAAAAAAAAAAAAAATTATAAATAAATATCCGAAAGAGAATTTTGATATAAAAAAAATATAAGAAAAATATATTATGCCAAAAATGAATTTCTCCTTACATCTTTTCTATTAAACAAGTCCTTGAAGCCTAAGCTTCGTCCGTCTGCTTCCAGACCTGGCCTAAGAGTGACGCCATAGTTTTCTGGGCGGTCTTTTATACGGTGCAAACTTCATGAACACAAGAGACAGGATCCACAAAGGGAGGGGGGGGGAACGTGCGTGACCATGGAAACATCGGTATTATTCGAGAAGCCGAACTCGTGTATTCTAGAACGAAAATTCTCTTCTTCTGGGGTAGGCGAAGGTTGGCAATATGCTAGCGAACTCTAGCGGGGCGTGTCCGAACTCTTGTTTCACACAGGCAGTCGTTGACCGGTTGAAGTAGGGGCTGGATGTGTTTATGTTTTCTCGACTGTAGCCGGGATGGTGATATTGGGTAAGTAATATTTTGATGACTCGTTGACTAACATTAGCTTGTAGCCATATGAATGCTACAAATGTACTACCACAACGTCCAAATGGTAGCTCGAGAATGAGGGATGCAGTTTGGCGTCCGACAAAGGACTGAAAAGTGATGACGATGCCGGATGAACGTGTGAAGAGTTCCACATACTCACATGCCCTATTGCGACCAGACACGACCACGGCACCGCATTAGTCCAGTGGGTGCCGTGAGTGCAACCCGGCCGTGTACGGGAAATAGCCGTGTTGTGTGCTAGGATCCTGAGATTGAACACCCACCCCAGTGGACAGGGGGACAAAGTCATCAGTCTCGCCTAATTAACAATACCATTTTCACAAGGAGAAACTTCTCTGACAGAAAAGTACTAGGTACAGTTTTCACAAGAAAACTTCTCTGACAGAAAAATACTAGGTACAGTTTTCACAAGAAGAACCTTCTCTGACAGAAAAGATACTAGGTACAGTTTTCACAAAAGAACCTTCTCTGACAGAAAAGATACTAGTACAGTTTTCACAAGAGAAACTTCTCTGACAGAAAAGATACTAGGTCAGTTTTCACAAGAAGAAACTTCTCTGACAGAAAAGCTACTAGGTACAGTTTTCACAAGAAGAAACTTCTCTGACAGAAAAGCTACTAGGTACAGTTTTCACAAGAAGAAACTTCTCTGACAGAAAAGATACTAGGTGCAGTTTTCACAAGGAGAAACTTCTCTGACAGAAAAGTACTAGGTACAGTTTTCACAAGAAGAAAATCTCTGACAGAAAAGATACTAGGTACAGTTTTCACAAGAAGAAACTTCTCTGACAGAAAAGTACTAGGTACAGTTTTCACAAGAAGAAACTTCTCTGACAGAAAAGCTACTAGGTACAGTTTTCACAAGAAGAAACTTCTCTGACAGAAAAGTACTAGGTACAGTTTTCACAAGAAACTTCTCTGACAGAAAGATACTAGGTGCAGTTCACAAGGAGAACTTCTTGACAGAAAGATACTAGGTACAGTTTTCACAAGAAGAACCTTCTCTGACAGAAGATACTAGGTACAGTTTCACAGAAGAAACTTCTCTGACAGAAAAGATACTAGGTACAGTTTTCCAAGAAGAAACTTCTCTGACAGAAAGATACTAGGTGCAGTTTTCACAAGGAGAACCTTCTCGACAGAAAAGTATAGGTACAGTTTTCACAAGAAGAACTTCCTGACAGAAGATATAGGTGCAGTTTTCACAAGGAGAACTTCTCTGACAGAAAGATATAGGTACAGTTTCATAATCATAATTAAAGTCATGTTATCTGCAGCTGTCATTTTTAATATATATTTTACCAATAACTATAAAATAACACCAATAAACTCTTAAGCTATTATAAAACTAAAATTATTGTATCCGGAATATGAATTGCTCCAACTAAATAATTTATCCTGGTGGTGCAGCCCTCCATTGTGTATTAACTCTCGACCTCTCAGACATACTAAATGGTTGATATGTATGTGTATGTCCCAAAAAGATAATGAGACGTGTTGACAAACACATAAACCGACCACTCTAGCAGTAATACTACTCCTCTCTATAATACCAGAAACACATCACTCTAGCAGTAATACTACTACTCTCTATAATACCAGAACACACCACTCTAGCAGTAATATACTACTCTCTATAATACCAGAACACATCACTCTAGCAGTAATATTACTCTCTCTATAATACCAGAACACACCACTCTAGCAGTAATACTACTACTCTCTATAATACCAGAACACACCACTCTAGCAGTAATACTACTACTCTCTATAATACCAGAACACACCACTCTAGCAGTAATATTACTCCTCTATAATACCAGAACACACCACACTCTAGCAGTAATACTACTACTCTCTATAATACCAGAACACACCACTCTAGCAGTAATATTACTCCTCTCTATAATACCAGAACACACCACTCTAGCAGTAATATTACCTCTCTATAATACCAGAACACACCACTCTAGCAGTAATATTACTACTCTCTATAATACCAGAACACACCACTCTAGCAGTAATATTACTCCTCTCTCATAATACCAGAACACACCACTCTAGCAGTAATATTACTCCTCTCTATAATACCAGAACACACCACTCTAGCAGTAATATTACTCCTCTCTATAATACCAGAACACACCACTCTAGCAGTAATATTACTCCTCTCTATAATACCAGAACACATCACTCTAGCAGTAATACTACTCTCTCTATAATACCAGAACACACCACTCTAGCAGTAATATTACTCACTCTCTATAATACCAGAAACACACACTCTAGCAGTAATATTACTACTCTCTATAATACCAGAACACACCCGCCACTCTAGCAGTAATATACTACTCTCTATAATACCAGAACACACCACTCTAGCAGTAATATTTCTCCTCTCTATAATACCAGAACACACCACTCTAGCAGTAATATTACTCCTCTCTATAATACCAGAACACACCACTCTAGCAGTAATATTACTCCTCTCTATAATACCAGAACACACCACTCTAGCAGTAATATTACTCCTCTCTATAATACCAGAACACATCCACTCTAGCAGTAATATTACTCCTCTCTATAATACCAGAACACACACACTCTAGCAGTAATATTACTCTCTCTATAATACCAGAACAACACACTCTAGCAGTAATACTACTACCTCTCTATAATACCAGAACACACCACTCTAGCAGTAATACTACTACTCTCTATAATACCAGAACACACCACTCTAGCAGTAATATTACTACTCTCTATAATACCAGAACACACCACTCTAGCAGTAAATACTACTCCTCTCTATAATACCAGAACACACCAACTCTAGCAGTAATATACTCCTCTCTATAATACCAGAAACACACCACTCTAGCAGTAATATTACTCCTCTCTATATACCAGAACACACCACTCTAGCAGTAATATTACTCCTCTCTATAATACCAGAACACACACCACTCTAGCAGTAATATTACTCCTCTCTATAATACCAGAACACCACCACTCTAGCAGTAATACTTACTCCTCTCTATAATACCAGAAACACCACTCTAGCAGTAATATTACTCCCCTCTATAATACCAGAACACACACCACTCTAGCAGTAATATTACTCCTCTCTATAATACCAGAACACAACCACTCTAGCAGTAATACTACTCTCTCTATAATACCAGAACACACCACTCTAGCAGTAATATTACTCCTCTCTATAATACCAGAACACACCACTCTAGCAGTAATACTACTCCTCTCTATAATACCAGAACACACCACTCTAGCAGTAATACTACTACTCTCTATAATACCAGAACACACCAGCCACTCTAGCAGTAATACTACTACTCTCTATAATACCAGAACACACACCACTCTAGCAGTAATACTTACTCTCTCTATAATACCAGAACACACCAGCCACTCTAGCAGTAATACTACTACTCTCTATAATACCAGAAACACACCACTCTAGCAGTAATACTACTACTCTCTATAATACCAGAACACACCAGCCACTCTAGCAGTAATACTACTACTCTCTATAATACCAGAAACACACCACTCTAGCAGTAATACTACTCCTCTCTATAATACCAGAACACACCACTCTAGCAGTAATATTACTCCTCTCTATAATACCAGAACACACCACTCTAGCAGTAATATTACTCCTCTCTATAATACCAGAAACACACCACTCTAGCAGTAATACTACTACTCTCTATAATACCAGAACACACACCACTCTAGCAGTAATATACTACTCTCTATAATACCAGAACACACCAGCCACTCTAGCAGTAATACTTACTCTCTCTATAATACCAGAACACCAGCCACTCTAGCAGTAATACTACTCCTCTCTATAATACCAGAACACACCACCACTCTAGCAGTAATACTACTCCTCTCTATAATACCAGAACACACAAGTAATATACTACTCTCTCTATAATACCAGAACACACCACTCTTAGCATGTAATATTACTCCTCTCTATAATACCAGAACACAACCACTCTAGCAGTTTAAAATTACTCCTCTCTATAATACCAGAAACACACCACTCTAGCAGTAATACTTACTCCTCTCTATAATACCAGAACACACCACTCTAGCAGTAATATTACTCCTCTCTATAATACCAGAACCACCACCACTCTAGCAGTAATATTACTCCTCTCTATAATACCAGAAAACACCACTCTAGCAGTATATTACTCCTCTCTATAATACCAGAACACACCAACTCTAGCAGTAATTATTACTCCTCTCTATAATACCAGAACAACACCACTCTAGCAGTAATATTACTCCTCTCTATAATACCAGAACACACCACTCTAGCAGTAATATACTCCTCTCTATAATACCAGAACACACCACTCTAGCAGTAATATTACTCCTCTCTTATAATACCAGAACACACCACTCTAGCAGTAATATTACTCCTCTTATAATACCAGAACACACCACTCTAGCAGTAATATTATCTCCTCTCATAATACCAGAAACACACCACTCTAGCAGTAATATTACTCCTCTCTATAATACCAGAACACACCCACTCTAGCAGTAATATTACTCCTCTCTATAATACCAGAACACATCCACTCTAGCAGTAATATTACTCCTCTCTATAATACCAGAACACACCACTTAGCAGTAATATTACTCCTCTCTATAATACCAGAACACACCCACTCTAGCAGTAATATTACTCTCTCTATTAATACCAGAACACACCACTCTAGCAGTAATATTACTCCTCTCTATAATACCAGAACACACCACTCTTAGCAGTAATTTTTACTCCTCTCTATAATACCAGAACACACCAACTCTAGCAGTAATATTACTCCTCTCTATAATACAGAAACACACACTCTAGCAGTAATATTACTCCTCTCATAATACCAGAACACACCACTCTAGCAGTAATATTACTCCTCTCTATAATACCAGAACACACCGCCACTCTAGCAGTAATATTACTCCTCTCTATAATACCAGAACACACCACTCTAGCAGTAATATTACTCCTCTCTATAATACCAGAACACACCACTCTAGCAGTAATATTACTCCTCTCTATAATACCAGAACACACCCACTCTAGCAGTAATATTACTCCTCTCTATAATACCAGAACACACCACTCTAGCAGTAATATTACTCCTCTCTATAATACCAGAACACACCACTCTAGCAGTAATATTACCCTCTCTATAATACCAGAACACACCACTTAGCAGTAATATTACTCCTCTCTATAATACCAGAACACATCACTCTAGCAGTAATATTACTCCTCTCTATAATACCAGAACACACCACTCTAGCAGTAATATTACTCCTCTCTATAATACCAGAACACACCACTCTAGCAGTAATATTACTCCTCTCTATAATACCAGAACACACCACTCTAGCAGTAATATTACTCCTCTCTATAATACCAGAACACACCGACTCTAGCAGTAATATTACTCCTCTCTATAATACCAGAACACACCACTCTAGCAGTAATATTACTCCTCTTATAATACAGAAACACCCACTCTAGCAGTAATATTACTCCTCTCAATATACCAGAACACACACTCTAGCAGTTATATTACTCCTCTCTATAATACAGAACTCACACCATCTAGCGTAATATTACTCCTCTCTATAATACCAGAACACACCACTCTAGCAGTAATATTACTCCTCTCTATAATACCAGAACACACCACTCTAGCAGTAATATTACTCCTCTTATTAACCAGAACACACCACTTAGCAGTAATATTACTCCTCTCTATAATACCAGAACACACCACTCTAGCAGTAATATTACTCCTCTCTATAATACCAGAACACACTCTAGCAGTAATTACTCCTCTATAATCCAGAACACACCACTCTAGCAGTAATATTACTCTTCTATAATACCAGACACCAGCCACTCTAGCAGTAATATTACTCCTCTCTATAATACCAGAACACACACTCTAGCAGTAATATTACTCCTCTCTATAATACCAGAACACACACTCTAGCAGTAATATTACTCCTCTCTATAATATCCAGAACACACCACTCTAGCAGTATATTACTCCTCTCTATATACAGACAACACTCTAGCGTAATATTACTCCTCTATAATACCAGAACACACCGCCACTCTAGCAGTAATATTACTCCTTCTATAATTCAGAACACTCACTTAGCTAGTAATTTACCTCAATCTGATGATGACAAGAAAAACAAAACAATGCTGAGTAATAACTGACTCTTTTAATAGAAACTCTTTAAATAACAGCAATCCAAATTAGATTTACAATGAATGGGGATTTCCCTCTCTATAAGTACCAGAATTCCTCCATGTCGGGTGTTATATTAGCCCTCCCTCTTTTTTTGAACGAAAATATTTAATTGAACCAAGAATATTATTTGATTTTTAGCACCGCGTCTACTACCCATTCGGTTATCGCTTAAGTACTAATTACGCTAATGGATTAGAAATTTGGAGGTTGAATTTTACAGGAAGTGAACCCGCATTTGCGTGGAGGGAGATGGAAAAGCATTTAGGAAAAACACCCCAGTTCACCCGACCAAGATTCGAACTTCGATCTCCCCGTCCTCGGTGGTCGAGCTCAACACGACTAGCGCGTTAGCTAACTACGCCACCGAGGAGGGTAGCCCAGAATAAAATGCGTCAATGTTTACAGTGAACATGATGTGTGTGACTTACATTCAACTTCGCAAACATAGTCTGACGCCGAGAAACGTACTAGATATACTTTCATGTATTCATACGTGAAGTCATGATACCTGAAACTGTCACTTTTGATACATTTTAAATAACACTAATAGTATAGTAAAATGTTATCACTGTTGACTGCAAAAAAAAAACAGTATTTTGTAAAAGGGCCTTTCATTGAGAATGTGAGTGTGAGATGGGCCAGGTATCATACCAATGTCTAGAGTGTGAGATGGGCACGGTATAATACCAATGTCTAGAGTGTGAGATGGGCACGGTATCATACCAATGTCTAGAGTGTGAGATGGGCACGGTATAATACCAATGTCTAGAGTGTGAGATGGGCAAGGTATAATACCAGTGTCTAGAGTGTGAGATGGGCACGGTATAATACCAGTGTCTAGAGTGTGAGATGGGTAAGGTATCATACCAATGTCTAGAGTGTGAGATGGGCACGGTATAATACCAGTGTCTAGAGTGTGAGATGGGCACGGTATCATACCAATGTCTAGAGTGTGAGATGGGCACGGTATAATACCAGTGTCTAGAGTGTAAGATGGGCACGGTATCATACCAATGTCTAGAGTGTGAGATGGGCAAGGTATCATATCATTGTCTAGAGTGTAAGATGGGCAAAGGTATAATACCAGTGTATAGAGTGTGAGATGGGCACGGTATAATACCAATGTCTAGAGTGTGAGATGGGCACGGTATAATACCAGTGTATAGAGTGTGAGATGGGCACGGTATAATACCAGTGTATAGAGTGTAAGATGGCATGGTATCATACCAGTGTCTAGAGTGTGAGATGGCACGGTATAATACCAGTGTCTAGAGTGTGAGATGGGCACGGTATAATACCAGTTGTATAGAGTGTAAGATGGGCACGGTATAATACCAGTGTCTAGAGTGTGAGATGGCACGGTATCATACCAGTGTATAGAGTGTGAGATGGGCACGGTATAATACCAGTGTATAGAGTGTGAGATGGGCACGGTATCATACCAGTGTATAGAGTGTGAGATGGCACGGTATAATACCAGTGTATAGAGTGTGAGATGGGCACGGTATCATATCATTGTCTAGAGTGTGAGATGGGCACGGTATCATACCAGTGTATAGAGTGTAAGATGGGCACGGTATAATACCAGTGTCTAGAGTGTGAGATGGGCACGGTATAATACCAGTGTCTAGAGTGTGAGATGGGCACGGTATCATACCAGTGTATAGAGTGTGAGATGGCACGGTATAATACCAGTGTATAGAGTGTAAGATGGCACGGTATCATACCAGTGTCTAGAGTGTGAGATGGGCACGGTATAATACCAGTGTCTAGAGTGTGAGATGGGCACGGTATCATACCAGTGTCTAGAGTGTGAGATGGGCACGGTATAATACCAGTGTATAGAGTGTGAGATGGGCACGGTATCATACCAGTGTATAGAGTGTGAGATGGCACGGTATAATACCAGTGTATAGAGATGTGAGATGGGCACGGTATCATACCAGTGTATAGAGTGTGAGATGGGCACGGTATAATACCATGTATAGAGTGTGAGATGGGCACGGTATCATACCAGTGTATAGAGTGTGAGATGGGCACGGTATCATACCAGTGTATAGAGTGTGAGATGGGCACGGTATAATACCAGTGTATAGAGTGTGAGATGGGCACGGTATCATACCAATATCTAGAGTGTGAGATGGGCACGGTATAATACCAGTGTCTAGAGTGTGAGATGGCACGGTATCATACCAGTGTCTAGAGTGTGAGATGGGCACGGTATAATACCAGTGTATAGAGTGTGAGATGGCACGGTATCATACCAGTGTATAGAGTGTGAGATGGGCACGGTATAATACCAGTGTATAGAGTGTGAGATGGGCACGGTATCATACCAGTTGTATAGAGTGTGAGATGGGCACGGTATAATACCAGTGTATAGAGTGTGAGATGGCACGGTATCATATCATTGTCTAGAGTGTGAGATGGCACGGTATCATACCATGTATAGAGTGTGAGATGGGCACGGTATAATACCAGTGTATAGAGTGTGAAGATGGGCATGGTATCATACCAGTGTATAGAGTGTGAGATGGGCACGGTATCATACCAGTGTCTAGAGTGTGAGATGGGCACGGTATCATACCAGTGTATAGAGTGTGAGATGGGCACGGTATCATACCAGTGTATAGAGTGTGAGATGGGCACGGTATAATACCAGTGTATAGAGTGTGAGATGGGCACGGTATCATATCATTGTCTAGAGTGTGAGATGGGCACGGTATAATACCATTGTATAGAGTGTGAGATGGGCACGGTATCATACCAGTGTATAGAGTGTGAGATGGGCACGGTATAATACCAGTGTATAGAGTGTGAGATGGGCACGGTATCATATCATTGTCTAGAGTGTGAGATGGGCACGGTATCATACCAGTGTATAGAGTGTAAGATGGGCACGGTATAATACCAGTGTCTAGAGTGTGAGATGGGCACGGTATAATACCAGTGTCTAGAGTGTGAGATGGGCACGGTATCATACCAGTGTATAGAGTGTGAGATGGGCACGGTATAATACCAGTGTATAGAGTGTAAGATGGGCACGGTATCATACCAGTGTCTAGAGTGTGAGATGGGCACGGTATAATACCAGTGTCTAGAGTGTGAGATGGGCACGGTATAATACCAGTGTCTAGAGTGCGAGATGGGCACGGTATAATACCAGTGTATAGAGTGTGAGATGGGCACGGTATAATACCAGTGTCTAGAGTGTGAGATGGGCACGGTATCATATCATTGTCTAGAGTGTGAGATGGGCACGGTATCATATCATTGTCTAGAGTGTGAGATGGGCACGGTATCATATCATTGTCTAGAGTGTGAGATGGGCACGGTATAAATACCAGTGTCTAGAGTGTGAGATGGGCACGGTATAATACCAATGTCTAGAGTGTGAGATGGGCACGGTATCATACCAATGTCTAGAGTGTGAGATGGGCACGGTATAATACCAGTGTCTAGAGTGTGAGATGGGCACGGTATAATACCAGTGTCTAGAGTGTGAGATGGGCACGGTATCATACCAGTGTATAGAGTGTGAGATGGGCACGGTATCATATCATTGTCTAGAGTGTGAGATGGGCACGGTATCATACCAATGTCTAGAGTGTGAGATGGGCACGGTATAATACCAATGTCTAGAGTGTGAGATGGGCACGGTATAATACCAGTGTATAGAGTGTAAGATGGGCACGGTATAATACCAGTGTCTAGAGTGTGAGATGGGCACGGTATAATACCAATGTCTAGAGTGTGAGATGGGCACGGTATAATACCAGTGTATAGAGTGTAAGATGGGCACGGTATAATACCAGTGTCTAGAGTGTGAGATGGGCACGGTATAATACCAGTGTCTAGAGTGTGAGATGGGCACGGTATCATACCAGTGTCTAGAGTGTGAGATGGGCACGGTATAATACCAGTGTATAGAGTGTGAGATGGGCACGGTATCATATCATTGTCTAGAGTGTGAGATGGGCACGGTAATCATACCAATGTCTAGAGTGTGAGATGGGCACGGTATAATACCAATGTCTAGAGTGTGAGAATGGGCACGGTATAATACCAGTGTATAGAGTGTAAGATGGGCACGGTATAATACCAGTGTCTAGAGTGTGAGATGGGCACGGTATCATATCATTGTCTAGAGTGTAAAGATGGGCACGGTATAATACCAGTGTCTAGAGTGTGAGATGGGCACGGTATAATACCAGTGTCTAGAGTGTGAGATGGGCACGGTATAATACCAGTGTCTAGAGTGTAAGATGGGCACGGTATCATATCATTGTCTAGAGTGTGAGATGGGCACGGTATAATACCAGTGTCTAGAGTGTGAGATGGGCACGGTATAATACCAATGTCTAGAGTGTGAGATGGGCACGGTATAATACCAGTGTCTAGAGTGTGAGATGGGCACGGTATAATACCAGTGTATAGAGTGTGAGATGGGCACGGTATCATATCATGTCTAGAGTGTGAGATGGGCACGGTATCATACCAATGTCTAGAGTGTGAGATGGGCACGGTATAATACCAGTGTCTAGAGTGTGAGATGGGCACGGTATAATACCAATGTCTAGAGTGTGAGATGGGCACGGTATAATACCATGTCTAGAGTGTGAGATGGGCACGGTATCATACCAATGTCTAGAGTGTGAGATGGGCACGGTATAATACCAGTGTCTAGAGTGTGAGATGGGCACGGTATAATACCAGTGTCTAAGAGTGTGAGATGGGCACGGTATAATACCATGTTCTAGAGTGTGAGATGGGCACGGTATAATACCAGTGTATAGAGTGTGAGATGGGCACGGTATAATACCAGTGTTAGAGTGTAAGATGGGCACGGTATCATACATTGTCTAGAGTGTGAGATGGGCACGGTATAATACCAGTGTATAGAGTGTGAGATGGGCACGGTATCATATCCATTGTCTAGAGTGTGAGATGGGCACGGTATAATACCATGTCTAGAGTGTGAGATGGGCACGGTATCATACCAATGTCTAGAGTGTGAGATGGGCACGGTATAATACCAGTGTATAGAGTGTGAGATGGGCACGGTATAATACCAGTGTCTAGAGTGTGAGATGGGCACGGTATCATACCAATGTCTAGAGTGTGAGATGGGCACGGTATACATACCAGTGTATAGAGTGTGAGATGGGCACGGTATAATATCATGTCTATAGAGTGTGAGATGGGCACGGTATCATATCATGTCTAGAGTGTGAGATGGGCACGGTATCATATCATTGTCTAGAGTGTGAGATGGGCACGGTATCATACCAATGTCTAGAGTGTGAGATGGGCACGGTATAATACCAGTGTATAGAGTGTGAGATGGGCACGGTATTAATCATGTCTAGAGTGTGAGATGGGCACGGTATCATACCAGTGTATAGAGTGTGAGATGGGCACGGTATCATACCAGTGTATAGAGTGTAGATGGGCACGGTATCATACCATGAGTCGTGAGAGTGTTGAGATGGGCACGGTATAATACCAGTGTATAGAGTGTGAGATGGGCACGGTATCAATACCAGTGTATAGAGTGTGAGATGGGCACGGTAATAATACCAGTGTCTAGAGTGTGAGATGGGCACGGTATCATATCATTGTCTAGAGGTGTGAGATGGGCACGGTATCATATCATTGTCTAGAGTGTGAGATGGGCACGGTATCATATCATTGTCTAGAGTGTGAGATGGGCACGGTATCATACCAGTGTATAGAGTGTGAGATGGGCACGGTATAATACCAGTGTCTAGAGTGTGAGATGGGCACGGTATCATATCAATGTCTAGAGTGTGAGATGGGCACGGTATCATACCAGTGTATAGAGTGTGAGATGGGCACGGTATAAAACGGTATAATACCAGTGTATAGAGTGTGAGATGGGCACGGTATAATACCAGTGTCTAGAGTGTGAGATGGGCACGGTATCATATCATTGTCTAGAGTGTCAGATGGGCACGGTAAAATACCAGTGCCTAGAGTGTCAGATGGGCACGGTATAATACCAGTGTATAGAGTGTGAGATGGGCACGGTATCATACCAGTGTATAGAGTGTGAGATGGGCACGGTAACATACAAGTGTCTAGAGTGTGAGATGGGCACGGTATAATACCAGTGCCTAGAGTGTCAGATGGGCACGGTATAATACCAGTGTATAGAGTGTGAGATGGGCACGGTATCATACCAGTGTATAGAGTGTGAGATGGGCACGGTATCATACCAGTGTATAGAGTGTGAGATGGGCACGGTATCATACCAGTGTATAGAGTGTGAGATGGGCACGGTATCATACCAGTGTATAGAGTGTGAGATGGGCACGGTATCATACCAGTGTATAGAGAGTGAGATGGGCACGGTATCATACCAGTGTATAGAGTGTGAGATGGGCACGGTATAATACCAGTGTCTAGAGTGTAAGATGGGCACGGTATCATACCAGTGTCTAGAGTGTGAGATAGGCTCGGTATAATACCAGTGTCTAGAGTGTGAGATGGGCACGGTATCATATCATTGTCTAGAGTGTGAGATGGGCACGGTATCATACCAGTGTCTAGAGTGTGAGATATACCAGACTAGAGTGTGAAACACCAAGCTCACACACTATATTGTAATGTTTGAATAAAACTACGCTCCCATGAACCAAATACTCTCTCCAAGTAATACTACCAGTAATAAGTAGCCTGATAATATCCGCCTGGAAAGAGAGCTAGGAACTACAATATGGAGACCTTTCTACCCCCAGTTGAACTGAACCACAGTCCGTAGCACTGTCACAAGCTGTTATGCTGTCATCAACACAGGTTGTGCTGAGAGATGACTTTCATCAGTCTCACTTTGTCTCAAATACTCTCAGCCCCGCGACTCACACATGTTGTAATATAGGTAGGTTATCCACGCGCATGCGCCAACATTGCTTGTCTGTTCAGTTGGGCGCTGCCAGCTCTGGCACTTGTTTACAGAACAAATAATGAATTATTACTTATTTAAGTTTATTTTTTATTTATTTATTTTGTCTAAACGTTAAATACTATTTTAACATACCGTACATTTGATATCTATTTTCTCAAGAGGTGATCTTTATTTTAGTTTGGGCAAATAAAAAACATTAGAAGCTCGTTTTTTCTAATCGCTATTGTCTGAAGTTCCGGTTTATTCAAAACATCCGTTTTACTAAAAGTTATTACTCTCAGGTGAAAATGTAGCCTACTATTACAATCATGTCTTGCAAAATACGGAGCAGTGGCTATTTACATATTATATTTAACAAGTTGTATTCGTAACAAATACTATCATCTTATTTCTCGTGAGATTGTTTGAGAGTTTGATGTTCTCATCCATCCGGAGAGATGCACGCGCCCACTCGGCCATTCGGCTGGCTAGTTCCGCCCGCACGCTCCATCTGGGAGAAAGCACACGTACTAAGGAAGAACTGAATAAGTTTCTTTCGTGCTAAATTGAGCGAGTGAGAAAGAGCATATAAATGCTGTCAGAAAGTATCTCCTACTCTTTGTTCCAGATATATGTTTCATGTCTCTATTAAAATCATGGGTCCGGGGTTCAATCCTCGGTTCGGATCCCACTTTAAACTGTAGGTCCTCCATTTCATATAACAATCACACTACCATTACACATTAGTGTAAGTGCGTATAACACGAACGGGTAGTAAGACGCGGTGCTATATAATAATAATAATAATAATAATAATAATATAATAATAATAATAATAAAATCAGACCAATGGCTTTACTGGCCCTCCGAAGGAAGTTGTGCTTTAGATTTTTATCACTCGGTAAAAATCCATCAACTTGGACTGGGTTTGAACCCGTGAACATCGGGTCATGAGGCAAACACTTTACCTCGAGGGTCAACCCTCATATTGTATCATACTATAAAAATGTGTTTTTCCCTTGACATATTACATCTTACAGCAGTGAAAATTGAAAAAATGATGTATTTACCGGAATTTAGGTTATCAGGATTGTAGCTGGTCCCGTCAAATTCGAATAAACGTGTTTCCAATGCATTTATTTATACATTACTTCTTGAGGAAAAGACGAATTTTGAAATTGGTTCAAATGTATGCATACAAATTCATTCAGTGACTAAGATTTCAACATTATTATGTTTTCTATATCTTTGAGCAGTGTTCTGCAAATGATGCCGTGTGGCCACAGTTCAAAGCACCACGCGTCGCTCGATCAGAACACGACTGAAGTTAGTACGAGCCGGCGCGTGTGGCCACAGTTCAAAGCACCACGCGTCGCTCGATCAGAACACGACTGAAGTTTAGTACGAGCCGGCGCCGTGTTGGCCACAGTTCAAAGCACCACGCGTCGCTCGATCAGAACACGACTGAAGTTAGTACGAGCCGGCGTCATGCACATTACCTATTAGTACTTATTAATATTTTATTTAGCTGAAACATCGAAAGCTTTATAGAGAAGTTAGAGATATGGTTTACTCAAATTACTAATGGATTGAATTTAATGTTTCCAAATGTTTAACCCTGGAACATTTGAGGTTACACCAGCAAAAAAATAGTCTCTACTTTCCCTAATTCTGATTTCCCGTACAACTGTTGGACTGGTTGCGTAATCCTCCTCCTGCTGTCGCGGAGCGTACGCAACACAAGACAGCTTGACACTAAAATATGAGGCTTGTTAAATGTACTGTGCACTTAGAAGCTTTACGGAACAGTCTCAGAGTATTTTAAAAGCGGCTAAACAGCAGCTCCCAGGACTACTCTCCGCAAGAAGAATTTAAAAGCAACATTTTTTAATGTCGCTTTTGAACGTACGCAAAGAGAACAACAAAATAGTGAGAAGATTCTTGGACGTTCATCCGATGAAAGACATTGAATGCTTGCCATGACGATATAAAAAAAACAGGTCGAGCCACTATGCCAACAAGAATCACGAGGAGATTTATTTTAAACGCATCGGGAGGTAAATGAACATTAGCAAGGTAACTCGAGCGGGAATCAAATATATTGACATGCATTTTAAAAATTGGTTCCTTTCTCTTCTTACTACCCAGGCCGTGACACATACATTTTAATCGCACCGTTTTGAAAGAAAATTCTAGAGAAAGTGAATCCGCATTTCAGTGGAGGAAATCATTCAGGATAAAACTCAACAAACCCAGCAGGGATTCGAATGCTTACCTATCCACCATCAAAAAATAAGACTGTAAACATGACATGTAGTTCATGTGACCACTGATAACGGTTGTAGATGATTAACGGAAAACAACACCCGCTAATGTACTTAATAATAATAATAATAGTCACCTTCGATTAATATAATATATTACAAATGTGGGAGAAATCAACTTCTTTTGAAAGATGGAAGTATCTGTTTAACATTCTACAATACAGCTTTTAGCTGTATGAGTATCTATGACACACGCATTGCAGGACTGTAACCAGA
Organism: Timema podura; assembly: GCA_033556935.1. Taxonomy (NCBI): domain Eukaryota; kingdom Metazoa; phylum Arthropoda; class Insecta; order Phasmatodea; family Timematidae; genus Timema; species Timema podura. Next base: position 72,742,191 of record JAVRXN010000001.1, read on the forward strand.
ACTAACTCTGGGAGGAAGTTCCTGCTGGCCAGTTGATGGCAACATTGCATCTTGGAGCAATTATATAAAGCATTTATAGGTGCTTTTAACTGTATAAACCAAACCTAGACATTGAGGAAGGATTATAAAAAATATACATTAATATTAATTTCAGGTGACCTGGCGGTCTAGGGTCAGACTTCTGTGCTGGGGGTTCGGGGTTCAATCCTTGGTCCCGGTACAGATTTATCTAATTCCGTCACCTCTGACAAGATGTGTATTAATCACAACTTGTGAATGTGATGAATGCCAGGCCTCAACCGTGGTTCGGATCCCAAGTTAAACTGTAGGTCCTCCATTTCATCTGACAATCACCCTACCATTGTACATTAGTGTAAGCGCGTATAACCCGAACGGGTAGTAAGACGCGGTGCTAGTAATAAAGGGTTTTGAGCCCCCAACTCGGTAAGGTCATAATACATGGTATGTTGGTGTGATCCAATGTCTCGATAGTGGAGGTCTCGCTCACCACTCGCTGTCACGTGACTAGAGACATGTTTTTAACCAGTACTCTGCAATCTACGAGTCTCCAGTCTGCACTAGTCACCACTACACATTGACTGGACAGGGGAATGTTTGGTTCGTTCCTCACCACTCGCTGTCACGTGACTAGAGACATGTTGTAACCAGTACTCTGCAATCTACGAGTCTCCAGTCTGCACTAGTCACCACTCACTACACATTGACTGACAGGGGAATGTTTGGTTCGTTCCTCACCACTCGCTGTCACGTGACTAGAGACATGTTGTAACCAGTACTCTGCAATCTACGAGTCTCAGTCTGCACTAGTCACCATACACATTGACTGGACAGGGGAATGTTTGGTTCGTTCCTTACCACTCTCTGTCACGTGACTAGAGACATGTTGTACCAGTACTCTGCAATCTACGAGTCTCCAGTCTGCACTAGTCACCACTACACATTGACTGGACAGGGGAATGTTTGGTTCGTTCCTTACCACTCTCTGTCACGTGACTAGAGACATGTTGTTAACCAGTACTCTGCAATCTACGAGTCTCAAGTCTGCACTAGTCACTACTACACATTGACTGGACAGGGGAATGTTTGGTTCGTTCCTCACCACTCGCTGTCACGTGACTAGAGACATGTTGTTACCAGTACTCTGCAATCTACGAGTCTCCAGTCTGCACTAGTCACCACTCACTACACATTGACTGGACAGGGGAATGTTTGGTTCGTTCCTCACCACTCGCTGTCACGTGACTAGAGACATGTTGTTACCAGTACTCTGCAATCTACGAGTCTCAAGTCTGCACTAGTCACCACTACACATTGACTGAACAGGGGAATGTTTGGTTCGTTCCTCACCACTCGCTGTCACGTGACTAGAGACATGTTGTTACCAGTACTCTGCAATCTACGAGTCTCAAGTCTGCACTAGTCACCACTACACATTGACTGACAGGGGAAACTTCAAGTTTCTCAGATTACAGTTCTCTCACCACTAACAGTTTGTCAAAATATAATCCATAGTGCACCTCGCCCGGTATGAACGTGGCTTCCCAGGTCATGATCAAGAGTGCTAAATGTACAAATATGGGTGTTAACGGAAAAATATGAATATTAACTTTTAGAAATATGGGTTTTAACTGCCAGCCTAGCAACGGCCATTTTACATTTTTACATATTTGTTTAGGGAATTAACATTGTAAAAACCTATTGTTTGGCTTTAAAGTCAAATTTATTGACCCGAACGCAAATATGTGCAATAGGAGCTCCGAGGTACATTGCGTAGGCTTTGTAAAAACAAGCTAGTTTCACTCGCTGAGTAGTTTAACAACGTTCCATTTTGTAACTTTCTACTATTCACACTTTACATTAGAATGTTAATTAATTGTGTATTAAAACAACAAACTTTCCTCTTATCTCGTTCTGATCATCTTCCGGGATATATGCTCTAGTACACTAGGAATGAACAATATATAATATGGAGAAAGTGTACCAGTTTCAAGTGGACGTAGAGTGGAAAACCATCATCACAGGGATTCGAACCCTCACCTCTCCATCAACGATAAACCATACTAGATGATTTTGACATCATGTCTGCGTGCTCACCGATACAGATCGTAAAAAATTCATTTTCAGGAGGGTTTAAGAAACTGAACTTTATAAACTTTAATAAAGGCAATCACAAAATAAGCCATGTTTAATATTATTAACATTCCTGAACACGGGAATCGAACCCGGGACCTTTGGTTTAGTACGCCAATGCTCTAACCACCGAGATATCCAGGAATTGCCCCGTGCCTAGGCTCATTCTTCACTCATATTTTAAGGGAGTTTGTGATGGACGTGTGGAAATAGTCAGCTACAATTATTTATGTGTGATCAACTAAGACCACAAGCTATCAATAAAGCAGCCAATACGGCTATAACTAAGAACCATCAAACAATACAGACAATACGGCTAAAACTGACCAAGAACCATCAAACAATGCAGCCAATACGGCTATAACTGACCTCGAGCCATCAAACAATGCAGCCAATACGGCTATAACTAACCAAGAACCATCAAACAATGCAGCCAATACGGCTATAACTAACAAGAACCATCAAACAATGCAGCCAATACGGCTATAACTAACCAAGAACCATCAAACAATGCAGCCAATACGGCTATAACTAACCAAGAACCATCAAACAATGCAGCCAATACGCTATAACTAACCAAGAACCATCAAACAATGCAGCCAATACGGCTATAACTAACCAAGAACCATCAAACAATGCAGCCAATACGGCTATAACTAACCAAGAACCATCAAACAATACCATAGGCTATAACTGACTCGAGCATCAACAATCAGCCAATACGGCTATAACTGACCTCGAGCCATCAAACAATGCAGCCAATACGGTTATAACTAACCAAGAACCATCAAACAATGCAGCCAATACGGCTATAACTAACCACGAGCCATCAAACAATACAGACAATACGGCTATAACTGACCTCGAGCCATCAAACAATGCAGCCAATACGGCTATAACTAACCAAGAACCATCAAACAATGCAGCCAATACGGCTATAACTGACCTCGAGCCATCAAACAATGCAGCCAATACGGCTATAACTAACCAAGAACCATCAAACAATGCAGTCAATACGGCTATAACTAACCACGAGCCATCAAACAATGCAGCATACGGCTATAACTAACCATGAACCATCAAACAATGCAGCCAATACGGCTATAACTAACCAAGAACCATCAAACAATGCAGCCAATACGGCTATAACTAACCAAGAACCATCAAACAATGCAGCCAATACGGCTATAACTAACCAAGAACCATCAAACAATGCAGCCAATACGGCTATAACTAACCAAGAACCATCAAACAATGCAGCCAATACGGCTATAACTAACCAAGAACCATCAAACAATGCAGCCAATACGGCTATAACTAACCAAGAACCATCAAACAATGCAGCCAATACGGCTATAACTAACCAAGAACCATCAAACAATGCAGCCAATACGGCTATAACTAACCAAGAACCATCAAACAATGCAGCCAATACGGCTATAACCGTACCTAACAAAAATAATAGATTTGCTATTTTTAATTCATCATTGTAAACAAATACTTGTGAAAGGCAGAAATCCGTACTCAATTTTTGTTTCAATGTATTGAGTATTTCCTACAATAATAACTCGAACACTTTAACCGACTTTTATTATATATATATTTAAAATGACCAAAATATAATAAAAGTCGGTTAAAGTGTTCGAGTTATTATTGTAGGAAATACTCAATACATTGAAACAAAAATTGAGTACGGATTTCTGCCTTTCACAAGTATTTGTTTACAATGATGAATTAAAAATAGCAAATCTGTTATTTTTGTTAGGTACGGTATATTATATATGTATATATTTATTAGATTCAAGCTCACTAAGTTTTAAAAACTATTATAATATGTGTATTCGCTTTTTAAAAGATAATCTCTAGTTATTTTGAAGTAGTGAAATAATGAAAATGGGAGATAATTCTAAGGCTACATGGATAGTAAATGACTATCCTATGTCTATAATTACTATAATTATTATTATTATTATTAATATAATATGTACGTTACATAGACTATATTATAATATGTAATATAATAATATATTATTATTATTATTATTTAGAGATTACTTTGAACAACATTTAATTTGACAGGGTTAATGAGTTTTAATATTTAAGAATAACTTTAAGTTGCAATAAAGATATTAGAGGGGAAATTAGGAAAAGAATAGAGCCAGGAAATTACTCGGCCGGTAAGTTGTTGAATCTCGCCTGGTTTCAAGGAATGTAACACTCAGATTTTACCTGCTCTCTTTGGGGGGGAAACGGGCTCTTTTACCTTACGTGACGAAAACAAGCTTAGTGTATTGGAGTGGAGGAGGTTACGTAATTATGAGTTACATACCGTGTATTCATCAAAAGTGGACTGGTTAGAACTAGTTCAAGATAGGAATAGGTGGCGTACTTTTGTAAGTGCGACAATGAACTCTCAAGCTCCTAGCGCCATAGATCTGCTATTATTATTATTATTATTATTATTATTATTATTATTATTATTATTAGTAGTAGTAGTAGTAGTAGTAGTAGTAGTAGTTAGTAGTAGTAGTAGTAGTAGTAGTAGTTAGTAGTAGTAGTAGTAGTAGTAGTAGTAGTAGTAGTAGTAGTAGTTAGTAGTAGTAGTAGTAGTAGTAGTAGTAGTAGTAGTAGTAGCTAGTAGTAGTAGTAGTAGTAGTAGTAGTAGTAGTAGTAGTAGTAGTAGTAGTAGTAGTAGTATTAGTAGCAGTAGTAGTAGTAGTAGTAGTAGTAGTAGTAGTAGTAGTAGTAATAGTAGTAGTAGTAGTAGTAGTAGTAGTAGTAGTGTAGTAGTAATAGTAGTAGTAGTAGTAGTAGTAGTAGTAGTAGTAGTAGTAGTAGTAGTAGTAATAGTAGTAGTAGTAGTAGTAGTAGTAGTAGTAGTAGTAGTATTAGTAGTAGTAGTACCAGGCCGGTTACAGGCGGTTGTTATGTAACGCGAATGATTTGGACGTGACACGAATACGCCGTGAACCGTGTGATCCATTCAGTCGCCCTGAATATGTCGAGCTGACGGGTGCTTGTGGCCAGCACTGGTTTATTGCTACTTATGTAGTAAATTATGAAAAGTGAAAATAAACCTAGACGTCATCGTTAATGGAAAAACACAACTGTAAGAGCTGGGGTCCTCAACCAATTTCGGATTTAAAGTGTCAACAGATAAATAGACTATATAAAGGCTTCACTAGGATGTCATGCACTGATTTTGAGTTTTAATAACATTAATTGGATCAAAAATAGCAAAAAATTATGGGCTAAGCATATCAGCTATTTCAATTGAATATAGACTGTAAGTCTAGTCACAGGAGATTCTAGAACTGGTCTCTAGTGGCTCAGCACATTGAACTAGATTTGTGTGGCTGAAGATGGGTGTGTCACAGTAGGTATGGCTCAAGGTGGGTGTGTCACAGTATGTATGGCTCAAGGTGGGTGTGTCACAGTATGTATGATCAAGGTAGGTGTGTCACAGTATGTATGGCTCAAGGTGGGTGTGTCACAGTATGTATGGATGAAGGTGGGTGTGTCACAGTATGTATGAATGAAGGTAGGTGTGTCACAGTATGTATGGCTCAAGGTGGGTGTGTCACAGTATGTATGGCTCAAGGTGGGTGTGTCACAGTATGTATGAATGAAGGTAGGTGTGTCACAGTATGTATGGCTCAAGGTGGGTGTGTCACAGTATGTATGGCTCAAGGTGGGTGTGTCACAGTATGTATGGATGAAGGTAGGTGTGTCACAGTATGTATGGCTGAAGGTAGGTGTGTCACAGTATGTATGGCTCAAGGTGGGTGTGTCACAGTATGTATGGCTCAAGGTAGGTGTGTCACAGTATGTATGGCTCAAGGTAGGTGTGTCACAGTATATATGACTGAGGTGGGTGTGTCACATTATGTATGGCTCAAGGTAGGTGTGTCACAGTATGTATGGCTCAAGATGGGTGTGTTACAGTATGTATGGATGAAGGTGGGTGTGTCACAGTATGTATGGATGAAGGTAGGTGTGTCACAGTATGTATGACTCAAGGTGGGTGTGTTACAGTATGTATGGCTCAAGGTAGGTGTGTCACAGTATGTATGGATGAAGGTGGGTGTGTCACAGTATGTATGGCTCAAGGTGGGTGTGTCACAGTATGTATGGATGAAGGTAGGTGAGTCACAGTATGTATGGCTGAAGGTGGGTGTGTCACAGTATGTATGGCTCAAGGTAGTGTGTCACAGTATGTATGGCTCAAGATGGGTCTTTACAGTATGTATGGATGAAGGTGGGTGTGTCACAGTATGTATGGATGAAGGTAGGTGTGTCACAGTATATATGACTCAGGTGGTGTGTGTCACAATATATATGGATGAAGGTAGGTGTGTCACAGTAATTATGACTCAGGTGGGTGTGTCACAGTATGTATGGCTGAAGGTAGGTGTGTCACAGTATGTATGGTCAAGATGGGTGTGTTACAGTATGTATGGATGAAGGTGGGTGTGTCACAGTATGTATGGATGAAGGTAGGTGTGTCACAGTAAATATGACTCAGGTGGGTGTGTCACAGTATGTATGGATGAAGGTAGGTGTGTCACAGTATGTATGGCTCAAGGTGGGTGTGTCACAGTATGTATGGCTCAAGGTAGGTGTGTCACAGTATGTATGGATGAAGGTGGGTGTGTCACAATATGTATGGCTCAAGGTAGGTGTGTCACAGTATTTATGACTCAGGTGGGTGTGTCTACAGTATGTATGGTGAAGGTAGGTGTGTCACAGTATGTATGAGCTCAAGTTGGGTGTGTTACAGTATGTATGGCTCAAGGTAGGTGTGTCACAGTATGTATGGATGAAGGTGGGTGTGTCACAATATGTATGGCTCAAGGTGGGTGTGTCACAGTATGTATGGATGAAGGTAGGTGTGTCACAGTATGTATGGCTGAAGGTGGGTGTGTCACAGTGTGTATGGCTCAAGGTAGGTGTCTCACAGTATGTATGGCTCAAGATGGGTCTGTTACAGTATGTATGGATGAAGGTGGGTGTGTCACAGTATATATGGATGAAGGTAGGTTGTGTCACAGTATATATGACTCAAGGTGGGTGTGTCACAGTATGTATGGATAAGGTGGTGTGTCACAGTAATTATGACTCAGGTGGGTGTGTCACAGTATGTATGGCTGAAGGTAGGTGTGTCACAGTATGTATGGCTCAAGATGGGTGTGTTACAGTATGTATGATAAGGTGGGTGTGTCACAGTATGTATGGATGAAGGTAGGTGTGTCACAGTATATGACTCTGGTGGGTGTGTCACAGTATGTATGGATGAAGGTAGGTGTGTCACAGTATGTATGGCTCAAGGTGGGTGTGTTACAGTATGTATGGCTCAAGGTGGGTGTGTCACAGTATGTATGGATGAAGGTGGGTGTGTCACAGTATGTATGGCTCAAGGGTGGGTGTTTTACAGTATGTATGGTGAAGGTGTGTGTGTCACAGTATGTATAGATGAAGGTGGTGTGTCACAGTATGTATGACTCAAGGTGGGTGTGTCACAGTATGTATGGATGAAGGTGGTGTGTCACAGTATGTATGATCGGTGGGTGTGTCACAGTATGTATGGCTCAAGGTAGGTGTGTCACAGAATGTATGGAAAGGTGGGTGTGTCACAGTAGTATGGCTCAAGGTGGGTGTGTCACAGTATGTATGGATGAAGGTGGGTGTGTCACAGTATGTATGGATCAAGGTAGGTGTGTCACAGTATGTTGGCTCAAGGTGGGTGTGTCACAGTATGTAAGGCTCAGGTAGGTGTGTCACATTATGTATGGCTCAGGTGGGTTGTTCACAGTATCTATTGGCTCAAGGTAGGTGTGTCACAGTATGTATGGCTCAAGGTGGGTGTCACAGTATGTATGGCTCAGTGGAGTGTACGATGTATGGTGGGTGGGTGTGTTACAGTATGTATGGCTCAAATAAGGGTGTTACAGTATGTATGGATGAAGGTGGGTGTGTCACAGTATGTATGGCTCAAGGTGGGTGTGTTACAGTAGTATGGCCAAGGTAGGTGTGTCAAAGTAAGTATGGCTCAAGGTGGGTGTGTTACAGTATGTATGGCTCAAGGTAGGTGTGTCACAGTATGTATGGCTCAAGGTGGGTGTGTTACAGTATGTATGGCTCAAGGTGGGTGTGTCACAGTATGTATGGATGAAGGTGGGTGTGTCACAGTATGTATGACTCAAGGTAGGTGTGTCACAGTATGTATGACTCAAGGTAGGTGTGTCACAGCATGTGTGGCTCAAGGTGGGTGTCACAGTATATATGACTCAGGTGGGTGTGTCACAGTATGTATTATCAAGGTAGGTGTGTCACAGTATGTATGGCTCAAGGTGGGTGTGTTACAGTATGTATGGCTCAAGGTGGATGTGTCACATTATGTATGGCTCAAGGTGGGTGTGTCACAGTATGTATGACTCAGGTGGGTGTGTCACAAGTATGTATGGATGAAGGTAGGTCTGTCACAGTATGTATGGCTCAAGGTGGGTGTGTCACAGTATGTGTGGCTCAAGGTGGGTGGGGTCACAGTATGTATGGATGAAGGTGGGTGTGTCACAGTATGTATGGCTCAAGGTAGGTTTTTCACAGTATGTATGGATGAAGGTGGGTGTGTCACAGTATGTATGAATGAAGGTGGGTGTCACAGTATGTATGGATGAAGGTGGGTGTGTCACAGTATGTATGGATGAAGGTAGGTGTGTCACAGTATGATGGATGAAGGTAGGTGTGTCACAGTATGTATGGATGAAGGTAGGTGTGTCACAGTATGTATAGATGAAGGTGGGTGTGTCACAGTATTTGTGGCTCAAGGTAGTGTGTCACATTAAATATGGCTCAAGGTGTGTGTGTCACAGTATGTATGGCTCAAGGTGGGTGTGTCACAGTATGTATGGATGAAGGTGGGTGTGTCACAGTAAGTATGGCTCAAGATGGGGGTGTCACAGTATGTATGGCTCAAGGTGGGTGTGTCACAGTATGTATGGATGAAGGTGGGTGTGTCACAGTAAGTATGGCTCAAGATAAGGGTGTCACAGTATGTATGGCTCAAGGTGGGTGTGTCACAGTATGTATGGATGAAGGGGTGTGTATCACAGTATGTATGGATGAAGGTAGGTGAGTCACAGTATGTATGGCTTGTGTCAATATGTTGAGTGGGTGGCACAGATTATAAGAGGTGTCACAGTATGTTCAGTGGGTCAGATAGGAGTGTGTTCACAGATTATGGTAATGTGGTACAGTTTGCTCAGGTGTTCACTATTGGAAAGGGTGGTCACATATTATGGTCAGGGTGTCACAGTTGTGTGAAGAGGTTCACAGTATTATGCTAGGGGGTTCAGTATATGTAAGGTGTGTTCCAGTATATGGTAGGGTGTTACAGTATTAGATAGGGGTGTTACGTTTATGGTAAGGGTGTGTCACAGTTATGAGTGGGTGACGTAGTATGTAAGAGGGTGTCATATTATGATAGTGTGTGTCACAGTTGTAGCGAAGGTGTGGTCTATGATGGCTCAGTGGTGTTACAGTAGTATGAGGTGTGTTCACAATGTATGATAGGTGGTGTGTCAGTATTTGCTCGTGTGGTCAAGTATGTGATGAGGTAGTGTGTCACATATGTTGGTAAGGTGGGTGTTACAGTAGGTAGTAGGTTGTCAAGTATTATGAGAGGGTGGTGTGTCACAGTAATGTCAGTGGTGTTAATGTATGGAGATGTGTTGCCAGATTTGAAGGAGGTGTCACTATAACTCAGGTGGTGTCACAGTTGTAGGAATGGTGTGTCACAGTATTAGACGTGGGTGTGTACGTATGATGGCTAGTATGTCAAGTAGTATGGACAAGGGGTGTGTTACAGTATGTAGTAAGGTGGTGTCCAGTATGTATGATGAAGGTGGTGTTACTATATACTCAGTGTTGTCACAGATGTTGCTAGGTGGTGTCACAGTATTTGATGGTGGGTGTCATATGTAGATCATGGTGTCCCATATTTGTCAGTAGGTTGTACATTGTAGGTCAGGGTGTTTACGTATATGTAGTGGTGTGTACAGTTGTAGTGAAGGTGGTTCAGATAGTCAGGTGGTGTTAAGTATGTAGTCAGTGTGTGTCAGTATGTAGTCAGTGGGTGTACAGTTGTTCTCAAGTATTCACGTATGTATGTCAAGGTGGTGTTCAGTATATGCTCGTGGGTTGTACGTAGTATGATGAAGGGGGTGGTCCAGTGTAGCTCAAGAGGTGTCGTGTTGCAAGTGGTGTGTACGCATGTGTGAGGTGGTCCGTATTGCTCAGGTGGTGTGCACATATTATATCAGGTGTGTTAGTATTATGTAAGTGGTGTGTTAAGTATGTATGGTAAGGGGGTGTAATATGGCTAGGGTGGTACGTATTTCTCAGGTGGTGTGTACAGTATATGGATGAGTAGGGTCACGAGTTGGCTCAGTGGGTGTGTAAGTATGTTGGTCAGTGGTGTGTCCAGTTGTTGGATGAGGGGTGTCCAGTAGTAGCTCAGGTAGGTTTCACATATTAGATCAGTGGTGCCGTAGTAGATGAGGTGGTTGTCAGAGTATCAGGGGTCAAGGAGCTCAGTGGTGTGTACGTGTATGGTAGGGTGTCACAGTAAGTGGTCAATGGGTGTCACGTGTTGCTCAGGTGGTGGTACAGTATGTATGGATGAAGTGTGTGTCACATTTGTATGCTGGTGGGTGTTCACAGTATGTAGGCTCAGGTAGTGTTCCAGTATGTATGCTCAGTGGGTGTGTTACAGTATTATGGTAAGGTGGTGTTCACAGTTTATGGTAAGGTGGTGTCAAGTATTATGATAGGTGGTGTGTCACAGTAGTATGGTCATAGGGTCACAGTATTATGTCAGGTGGGTGTGTCACATTGTATGTGAAGGTGGGTGTGTCACATAATATGCCAAGATGGGTGTACAGTAGTATGTAAGTGGGTGTGTTACAGATGTATGGTAAGGTAGGTGTGTCACAGTATTATGGCTCGTGGGTGTGTACAGTATGTATGGTAAGGTGGTGTGTCACAGTATGTATGGTAAGGTGGGTGTGTACAGTATTATGATAGAGGTGTGTCACAGTATGTATGATCAAGGTGGTGTGTCACAGATGTTGTAAGGTGGGTGTCACAGTATATATGACTCAGTGGTGTGTCACAGTAGTATATAGGTAGGTGTGTCACAGTAGTATGGCTCAAGGTGGGTGTGTACAGATGTATGGCTCAAGTGGTGTGTCACATATGTAGGTCAGGTGGGTGGTCACAGTATGTATGCTCAGTGGGTGTGTCACAGTATGTATGGATGAAGGTGGTTGTCACAGTATGTATGCTCAAGGTGGTGTGTCACAGTATGTTGGCTCAAGGTGGTGTGTCACAGTATTATGATAGGTGGTGTGTCACAGTAGTATGCTCAAGGTGGTGTTTCACAGTATGTATGTAAGGTGGTGTGTCACAGTATGTATGATAAGGTGGGTGTCACAGTATGTATGGATAAGTGGGTGTGTCACAGTATGTATGGTGAGTGGTGTGTACAGTATGTATGGTAAGTGGTGTGTACAGTTGTTATGATGAAGGTGGTGTGTACAGTATGTATAATGAAGGTGGGTGTGTACAGTATGTTGGCTCAAGGTGTGTGTCACATATTGGCTCAAGGTGGTGTGTCACAGTATGTATGCTAAGTGGGTGTGTCACAGTATGTATGGTAAGGTGGTGTGTCACAGTAGTATGGTCAAGATGGGTGTCACAGTATTATGCTCAGGTGGGTGTGCACAGTATGTATGATAAGGTGGTGTGTCACAGTAGTTGGCTCAAGTGGTGTACAGTATGTATGGCCAAGTGGTGTGTCACTATGTATGGGAAGTGTGTGTCACAGTATGTATGACTCAAGGGTGGGTGTGTTCACAGTATGTATAAATAGGTGGCCAGTGTAGGTGGTCACAGTTTGTATGGTAAGAGTGGGTGGTGTCAAGTATGTATGGATGAGGTGGGTGTGTCACAGTAAGTATGGTCAGATAGTGGTGTCACAGTATGTATGGCTATAGGTGGGTGTGTCACAGTATGTATGGATGAAGGTGGGTGTGTCACAGTAAGTATGGCTCAAGATAAGGGTGTCACAGTATGTATGGCTCAAGATGGGTGTGTCACAGTATGTATGGATGAAGGTAGGTGTGTCACAGTAGGTATGACTCAGGTGGGTTTGTCATAGTATGTAAGGCTCAAGGTAGGTGTGTCACAGTATGTATGGCTCAAGGTGGGTGTGTTACAGTATGTATGGCTCAAGGTAGGTGTGTCACAGTATGTATGGCTCAAGGTGGGTGTGTCACAGTATGTATGGATGAAGGTGGGTGTGTCACAGTATGTATGGCTCAATATAAGTGTGTCACAGTATGTATGGCTCAAGGTGGGTGTGTCACAGTATGTATGGCTCAAGGTGGGTGTGTCACAGTATATATGGCTCAAGGTAGGTGTGTCACACTATGTATAGATGAAGGTGGGTGTGTCACAGTATGTGTGGCTCAAGGTAGGTGTGTCTGTCACATTAAATATGGCTCAAGGTGGGTGTGTCACAGTATGTATGGCTCAAGATGGGTGTGTCACAGTATGTATGGATGAAGGTGGGTGTGTCACTGTAAGTATGGCTCAAGATGGGGGTGTTACAGTATGTACGGCTCAAGGTGGGTGTGTCACAATATGTATGGATGAAGGTGGGTGTGTCACATTAAATATGGCTCAAGATGAGGGTGTCACAGTATGTATGGCTCAAGGTGAGTGTGTCACAGTAGTTTTGGAATGGTTTGGTGATTTTTGCCATTGCCTGAACAATGCTATTTGTACTTTCTGTGTAGTTCTTCATTTTACTTCAATAAAAAGTTGTAAAAAAGCTTAATTCATCATCAAAACCAGTATTTTGTACAGGTAAAAGTTGAACTACTGCATTCTGAAGAGCAGTTAAAACTTCTGAGTATTTCCACTCAGTTTCTTTCAATTTGTGCTTTTTTATATTTTGGGGGTATAGCAGGAGTCTTAAAATCTGTAGTTTCATGTTGGCAGCACTACTGTCCTCACCTGCCTCGACCGTGATTTGAAATGTATCGTTTTATGTTCCAGCAACATCGGCACACTGGATGGAGATTTCTGAAAAATTTGTTTGGATGTAGAATTTTGCCCATTTCTTAGGATTTATGGATGGGAAACACGTGGTCGTGTAGGCTCCGTTTAAAAGCAGTGCAAAAATTCGCAACTACAAGTCGTCATTTAGAATAGTGATGTTTTTATCAGTGAATGCTGAAATAATTTCTTATTTATGTATGTCAGAAGCCAAGGATGACATTCAGATGGGGGTGTGTTCTAAAAGTGGCGGCTCTGTAACTATTTCTGCCTTTACAAGGTCGAGAAGAGGTGTCATATGGCTACATCACTGACTCGGCTTTCTGCAAGTGTTAGCCCTAAGGACTCTAAGGAAATAATAATATTCCATTACCGTTCAAGTAGAGCTGAGTTTTAAGAAAATCACTCCTCGTCCAGTCTTACACCACCTGGCTGTACGGACCACAAGACCGGAGGATAATTGGAGGTAATAGGATGGATGACGCTGACAGGATATCCCTACTTCTAATACCGAATGTGCCAACACAAGATGTTGTAACGGTGAAACAGTTTAGAGAACAGTCGGCCGATTACTTCGTAAAAGAAGGAAAATGATCATGGCAGGAAAACTACACATAAATGTTATCTGTGTTCCAAATAACTAGAACGAAGCTTCGTGGTGAAGATTCGTATGTACTTGCTTTTGTGTGACGTCATTTGCGTTGCTTGCCTCTGTCGCGTGTGAATGCCCGTACGCTGCTTGCCTCTGTCGCGTGTGAATGCCGCTGCAAACTATGTACAGTACTTGGTATATTTCACCACTACCTGAGAGGAATTATTACAATAGAATACAAACAAATCGCTAACAGAATCTCATTAGGTGTTATTGTAGTTGAATTATCAGCTAAGAATAAGTATTGTAAATAATAATTATATAATAAGCATTTATGCAATAAATACCTTTTCCAGTACCCTGGATGTTTTTTTCCTGCCATTTTCTTTTCAATATGATGCTAGCAAACTTATAATTTAATTTTTCTTTGCACAAATCCTCATAGAAGTAGCCTACAAATTTCCAACCAGGTTTCCTTCTTAAAATGTTTTTTGTAAATACAAGACACACACTGCCAGCACCTTTGAGCTGTTTCACACGAGGCAACACTCGTCAGTCAACTATCACTGAGCCGTTTCACACGAGGCAACACTCGCCAGTCAACTATCACTGAGCCGTTTCACACGAGGCAACACTCGTCAGTCAGTCAACTCACTGAGCCGTTTCACACGAGGCAACACTCGCCAGTCAACTATCACTGAGCCGTTTCACACGAGGCAACACTCGTCAGTCAACTATCACTGAGCCGTTTCACACGAGGCAACACTCGTCAGTCAACTATCACTGAGCCGTTTCACACGAGGCAACACTCGCCAGTCAACTATCACTGAGCCGTTTCACACGAGGCAACACTCGCCAGTCAACTATCACTGAGCCGTTTCACACGAGGCAACACTCGTCAGTCAACTATCACTGAGCCGTTTCACACGAGGCAACACTCGTCAGTCAACTATCACTGAGCCGTTTCACACGAGGCAACACTCGTCAGTCAACTATCACTGAGCCGTTTCACACGAGGCAACACTCGTCAGTCAGTCAACTCACTGAGCCGTTTCACACGAGGCAACACTCGCCAGTCAACTATCACTGAGCCGTTTCACACGAGGCAACACTCGCCAGTCAACTATCACTGAGCCGTTTCACACGAGGCAACACTCGTCAGTCAACTATCACTGAGCCGTTTCACGCGAGGCAACACTCGCCAGTCAACTATCACTCTGTAACAGAAAAATCAATACCAGCCTAAACAGAGTCCACGAAAAAATAGGTCCGTTGTGATAATAGATATGGAGGACGAGGTTATTTTTTTGCGACTCCTTAGGAGAAAGCAAAGTAAAATCACAAGACGAGTGAGTATTGCAAGGTACATAAAAAAAAGGCATAACAAGCTTAGAACCGTGTTTTATATTGATAGTCAAAAAGAGAATACACATAGGATAAAAACACCATCGGCCATATTCAACTGATTACACGTAAATAGAGACAAGGAGGCCAGAAAACAAACGAGGCATATTTACCCTCTCAACACCACCCCATGAATCAATACCTCTGATAATAAACACACTCAAAAATTAATTAACTAACTGGCAGTCTAGGGGTAAGGTGTCAGACTTCTGTACTGAGGGTCCGAGGTTCAATGCTCCGTCCCGGCACAGATTTATCTGATTGCCAAACCCTTCCTTCACCTCTGACAAGACGTGTATTAATCACAACTTGTGAATGTGAGGAATACCAGGCCTCCACCGTGGTTCGGATCCCACGTTAAACTGTAGGTCCTCCATTTCATCTCACAATCACCCTACCATTACACATTAGCGTAAGTGCGTATAACCCGAATGGGTAGTAAGACGCGGTGCTAATAATAATAATAATAATAATAATAATAATAATAATAATAATAATAATAATAATAATAATAATAATAATTATTATTATTATTATTATTATCTAATCCTAGATCTTTCATGTTTAATCTTAGAAAGAGGTTTTGTTAAGACATCTGTTAACATATGTTTTGTGGTAATATATTTGATATTAATTGCTCCTGAGCTTACATGCTCTCTTAAGGAATAGTATTTAATGTCAATATGTTTGTATCTCTGAGTAGTAACAGAGTTTTTTGATAAATGTATAACTATTCTGTTGTCACAAAACACATCTATAGGTTTTATGACTCTTCTGGATCTGTTCTGAGCCACAATTATTTCTGAACGGTGAAGGACAGTGCCACATATCCTGCTTCACAAGTAGACAAAACAATGATTTAATGTTTTTTATTACACCACGAAATGAGGACTTTTTGTAACATAAAACAAAATCCTGCTGCTGAATACCTGTTATTAATTTTACAACCCCAGTCTAAGTCACTAAAACCCATTAGATTTTCATTTCCCTGTTTACTAAATTCTAACTTAAGATATCTGCAAATCCTTTTGACACTCAACCGATGCATTTATATGTAAGATAGGTTATACCTACTCATCAAATGTCTGGTCGGGAAATCCGTGATAGATACAATAGACTACCTCTAGATTCTTGATATGTCCTTGATCTCTTATGAATCTTTATCTTGAAAGTCCATACCATGGTCTAGTGGAGTTGACACTGCTCTCTCTTCAGTAATATCAACCCGTGCTAGAATTATCTTAGTGTAGTCTTGTGAGATACAGATTTTACCAACTTTTCTGTCTCTGGTAGTTTCCATTCCAAGGCAATTCTTAACTGCTCTGAGATCGTTCATCTCCAATTAGTTTTTTAGTGATTGCTTCGCCTTTTCTTTCAATTTCTTGTTATTTGAAAACAACAGTAAACCATCGACATACAGTGCGATAGTTAAAATACCTTGATCATTTCGTTTGTGATAAACACATGGATCAGCATTTGATCTGGCGAATCCTAACTCTTTTAAGACCAGATTAATTTTATTATTCCAATTTCTCCCCCTTTGTTTGAGTTTATACACCGACTTTTTTAGTTTTCACACCTTTCCTTTGGTGATCAGTCCCTCGGGTGTCGTCACATAGATGTATTCTTGTAGGTACGCCGTTGTAACATCCAAATGACCTTCTCTTGCTTCCAATGATACCAAGTATCGTATAGAGGTATATTTGACGACAGGTAAAAAGGTTTCATTGTAACCAAAGCCTTTGCTTTGACTGCACCCTTTTATGACAAGTCTGGCTTTTTATGTCGGAGGTTTCTTTTGTCACCGGGTTTTACCTTAAGTACCCACTTGCTCTTGAGGGACTAAACATTTTCTGGAGGATCAACAACTGCAAAAATGTAATTTTTATTTATGATTATGTATCGACTAATTTTGATTTTCTTGCTTATAGGATCAATAAGCCTATACCCCTTGGTATTTTCACAATGCCCTAAAAACGTTAATTTTTGTGACTTAGGATCCCATTTATTCCGTAATAACTTATGTATGTGGACCATAGCTTTCCATCCAAAAATTCTTAGATGTGACAAGTCATGCTTTCTACCACGCCATACTTCATGAGGGGTTTTTATCTCTCAGAATAATTGCAGGCGACAGATTTGTACGGTAAGCTGCCGTTGATGCAGCTTCGGCCCAATAGGACTTTGGGAGGCCTGCGTCTAGGATCATTGTCCTAGTATTTTCAACCAGTGTCTTATTTGTCCTCTCCACCGGCTCGTTCCTTGCAGGACTGTAGCTAACAGCTAGCTGATGGACGATGCCAGAAGAACTCAGTTTCTTTTTCATATACTCATTAACATATTCTCCTCAATTGTCAGAGAAAATCTTCTTGATCTTCAAGCATGTTTGTGTATCAACCATGGTTTTGAATTCAGAGAATATTCTATGAAACTCAAACTTATCATTTATGAAGTAAACAAATATTTTCCCGGAGTAATCATCAACAAACGTAAGGAAATATTTACTTCCTCCGATAGATGTCTCCCTCGGACCACACAAGTTTGAATGTACTAAATCTAGAACAAATTTACTTTACATTTTGCTTCTTTTGAATGGAAATCTTGCCTGTTTACCCATAATGCACAGTTCACATGATTCATTAACTGAATAGTTAAGGTCCATACCTTCTAAAATTTGGCTGAGTTTCTTCATCCATTTCCGACTGAGGTGACTGAGTCGTCTGTGCCACAAAAAATCCTTGGATTGTGTGTAAAAACTTGATTCTTTTGCTCGGGGTGTTTATAAACAATATATTCCGTTTTAACATGGGCTTTAGTAACCAGCCCGCCATCACTGTCATGACCATAGCCTCCTGTTTGGTCAAATGTTACAGTATGACCTTTTTGAACTATTTTACTAACTGATAATAAGTTCACCACCTAGTTTGGAATGTGCAACACATTACTTGCTTCTACTTCTACAGTAGTGTTGCTTACAATGAATTCTAGATTAATAGTACCTGACATATCTGCGACTAAATAGGAATTTCAGCAGCTGTCACCTTGGTTTCAGTTGAGGTTATGTTTAAAAGTTTATTTGAATTATTTGTAATATGAGTTGATGCTCGTGAATCCAGAAACCAATGATCATTTTCTTCAATCTTGTCATTATAGGCCAAAAAAGCTTTTATACCTTGGGCTGTAGAAGGCTTTTCACGAGTATAATCACTGCTCCTTACCATGATGATTCCTATCCATCTTCTGTTTAAATATTTGGAAAAATGGCCAGGCTTGCAACAACTAAAACACTTCATAGCAGTGTTTTTTCCTTGGACTTACTTTGTGACGTGAATAGAGCCGTTTCATTAGTTAAAGTTGAATCATTCCCTTTGATAGAATCACCAGTAATTTTTATACCAGAACTTTCGAGGGCCATTATCATTGGCTTATAGTTGTCAGGTAAACCAGCAAGAAGCAGTGTACCTACCTACTCATCATTTACAGGGAATCCCATTTAATTTAATGTGTATGTGGTTGATACAATCGTGTCACATTATTCGTACACAGACGTACAGTTGCTAAGGTTAGTAGTAACTAGTGTTTTTTGTGACCCCACTCTCCTAGTCAGGCCGGAGTCTTCGAATGCTTTTTCCAACGTATTCCATGCTTCAGCTGCAGTCTTGGCATTCTTTATGTGAGAATAGTTTTTTTTCCACAAACAAAATTACTCTCGATAGGCTTTTCCTCTCTTCATTCTTCCAAGATCCAATCTTTGATGCATCTTCTGTCAAGGGAGGTTCTGTTTCTATCACTTCAAACAGATCATCGTGATCAAAGTAAGCTTTCATTGCAAATTTCCAGCTGGAGTAGTTCTCTCTGCCGATTAGTTTTTCTACTATCGGCAATCCAGATGTAGATACATTCATTTTTACAGTTTGTAATGTAAAACTTTCGAGAAACTAACGTTCGTGAACATGCCTACTCCTAAACTAGATACCAAAAACGAAAACACTTATTTCTTCTCTTTTTCAGTTCATGATGTCACTTGTGCGGTGTGAAACCATGCCTGGGCCCATAACCTTTGCTAGGTATATTAAAAAAAAGGCAAAACAAGTTTAGAACAGTTTGAATTATTGATAGTCAAAAAGAGAATACACATAAGACAAAAGCACAATCGGCCATATTCAACTGATTACACGTACATAGAGACAAGGAAGCCAGAAAACAAAAGAGGCATGAATTTACCATCTCTACACGGATATTTTATGAGCATCCATATCTTAGTGAGTGTTTGGAAAAGGGTTTCTTCTATACTAGTTATGAAGATCTCTGATTAAATTACGATACTTTTTTTAAAGTATTTTCGGATGTCATCGACGTCTTTTGATGAACTTCTCTGAAATGTGAGAAAAGGAATTCTGGAGGTAGACACTTACCAAGTATTTTCTTTTTATCCTGCGTCTTTTCGTCAAAGCCCGGAACAAATCTCCTGATGATGTCTTCCCAAGCCACCCTGTTTGAGTATTAATCCACTGATGAATTCCAAATAGCCGATTGGTGTTCCACTTCAGATACAAAATCATCGATGTTTAATAATTCCAGTAAACTCATCTCAAAATAACTGCACAAGATTTGACCATGCAGTAAAAAACAAACTGACGATAGATAACCAGATAAACTTTCGTACCACGAATAAATTTCAACAGTTGCTTGGAGATTGGCACCACTTGGGGTACTGGCCGGTGATTGTTGCCCTGTGTGAACGACACCATATAAACACGTGATTAACTAAGCAGTTGCCGGATGGGAAATATTTGTCCTGACGGTCAAATCGCCAATAGAGGGCAACTTATGAGCGACAGTTGAGGGGGTAGGAAACTCAGTTGCTTCATGTGAATCCCCCAATATACCTCTATGTTAATCAACAGACCGATAGTTGCCTCTTGTGTGTTCTGAAAACCGACAACCGTCGGATCAGACCGAGCAAGCATTATATTACACGCTACACCCATCTGTACTCTTCTTTAGGTGCGGTCTACAAACTTTACAAAGCGCTCATTGCAGGATATCTTCATGAAACGAATACATATTTCAATATTATGATAGAAGATACAGAACATGATGTGATTAGTTATCTCCAGACCTCACCTGGGACACAGGTGTTCTACAGATATTTCTTCTGATGTTGTTTATTTGGGGTTGGAAATTTACTGTTAAATGTGGATAGTACTATTTTCGTATGAAGGGTTCTTTTACTATATCTACTTGCACATATTCATATGTCAAGTCATATGGTCTGCAGCTATCAGTCGATATATATTATCAATACTCATAAAATAACAATAATAATAATAATATAGTAAATTTTATCAATATTGACACCAAAAGTTTGAATTTTCTAAAAAAAATTTCCCCTAAGAGAATTCTAATAATATCATGCTTATTCTTCTATCTTAAGACTGAGTTTTTAGCTTCATAGTCCACTTTCAAGTGGGAGGATTAGGGAGTATTTATGTGGTGTGGATTCTATTTTCTCCAGGAGACTTCTCTTAAAATCACACTCCTGATCCTGTTCACTTAAGAATATAGTTGCATTTATCACTGCGTTTTCAATATATTTTCAGGTTATATACATATATGTATGTATTCTCACCTCTCTCTTTATATATATGGACTCTAATCTGTAAGGAATGATTAAGATAGGAAATGAGGTCAAATTTCCGTGAAAGGGTTGTGGGAAACCATTTAGGGAAAACCACTGTCAGGTCACCCAACCTGGATTCCAACCCGATCTCTCAATTATCGGGATTCCAAACGCCTTTGAGCATTCGACTACAGAAGTTGTCTATTTGAAGTTGGTGAAGTAGTTACTCTAGAATATATTATAGATAGTTTGGAATAAAACATAATAATATGTTTATCACTAGTTGTAGGTTTTTATTAATTCATAATACACAGAAGAAGGAACGATGTAGGCCAAGGGACTGGGTGCGTTCGCTTTTAAAACGGGAAGAAGATTATGGAGCGGAAGAAATGGTGGCTGAAAGACAACATAGGGGTACATGGAGGAATATGATCTTTTCACAATTGTGTACGAATGTCTACAACAGTAACTCGATCAAACCACTCACCTATGGGTCCAACATCTTGCAGGAGGATGTTTTGTACACAACTGTTGCTGTGATATTTACACTAGGAAGATTGTTTCACAAAAGCTAAGAAAAGCTCTGAAAACTTTTTATCTTCTCCTTGTCGGGTAGGGACGTCAAAATGTTGACAAAAACCGTCACCGGCAACTTGCACTTCCTAAAATGTTTCAGTGTTCGGGAGCTCGAGTTGAAGTTTTTTCATCGAACTCGACAGTTTCTGTTTTGTCGGTCTGGGGGAAAACACTCATTCGAAGATTGTGAAGTAGATCTAAATGAGCCGATAATCTGACCAGAACCAGGAGCTAGATCCTACAAGAGGCAGCCAAACGGAAAATAAAAATAAACCTTTTCGACAGGGGATTTGATCGTTTGAGCGACGATCACATGGTGTCGTTAACCCCAGTGTCCACAGCCAAGGATCCTGGGACATTCATTGGTGTTTTAGAGTGGCTATGAGGTAGCTTCAACCACTCTACTATAACACTTTGCCTTACCAATAGAACCACCCTTTCCCAGGATACCAACATACAACCACATTGTCCGAGGATACCAACATACAACCACACGTTCCCAGGATACCAACATACAACCACATTGTCCGAGGATACCAACATACAACCACACGTTCCCAGGATACCAACATACAACCACATTGTCCGAGGATACCAACATACAACCACATTGTCCCAGGATACCAACATACAACCACACGTTCCCAGGATACCAACATACAACCACATGGTCCCATGATACCAACATACAACCACACGTTCCCAGGATACCAACATACAACCACATTGTCCCAGGATACCAACATACAACCACATTGTCCCAGGATACCAACATACAACCACATTGTCCCAGGATACCAACATACAACCACATTGTCCCAGGATACCAACATACAACCACATTGTCCGAGGATACCAACATACAACCACATTGTCCGAGGATACCAACATACAACCACATTGTCCCAGGATACCAACATACAACCACATTGTCCCAGGATACCAACATACAACCACATTGTCCGAGGATACCAACATACAACCACATTGTCCCAGGATACCAACATACAACCACATTGTCCCAGGATACCATACAACATTACAAACCACACTTGTCCCAGGATACCAACATACAACCACATGTCCAGGATACCAACATACAACACACATTGTCCCATGGATACCAACATACAACCACACTTGTCCCAGGATACCAACATACAACCACATTGTCCCAGGATACATCCAACATCAACCACCACATTGTCCGAGGATACCAACATACAACCACATTGTCCGAGGATACCAACATACAACCACACGTTCCCAGTATACCAACATACAACCACATTGGTCCCAGGATACCAACATACAACCACATTGTCCGAGGATACCAACATACAACCACATTGTCCGAGGATACCAACATACAACCACACGTTCCCAGGATACCAACATACAACCACATTGTCCGAGGATACCAACATAAACCACATTGTCCGAGGATACCAACATACAACCACACGTTCCCAGGATACCAACATACAACCACACGTTCCCAGGATACCAACATATAACCACATTGTCCGAGGATACCAACATACAACCAGATTGTTCAAGAATATCAACATACATTATCTTGGGATATCAACATACAACAATATGGTTCCAGGATATCAACATACAACCACATAATATGATAATGTAGTTTCTAGCGAAAATATACCCGTATGTCCATGGAAGAAAAATATAATATATTTACTAAAAACATCCCTACTACATTCGGCTGGAATTCACATAACTACCTCCTCGTCACTGGAAAATACTACATTTTCTTCACATTTAAAGAAAGTGCGAACCATGTGGGCTTTTCATGCGTATTGAACCCGACTTTGACTCAGGAGGCCGGGGTTTGTATTGGTTTGTTAGATCTCAATTCTATTTTTAACAATGTAAAACTAAAGGAATAGACTCGTATTTTCCATCTCCCGATCATGTTTTGTCAATTTGAGTGATGTAAATTGAGCCACTTCTCAAAGAAACAAAACATATTTGTATGTTTGATATATTATAAAGGATGTTTTGATTACCTTTCAAATCTAGAAAAAAGCAAATATTACCGTGAAATAATTTTACTATATTTCTATCCCCCACCTCGTCCATCAGCTTCTCTTTTTATATTTATATACAAACAAAATAAGCAAATTAAGGCTACTTTTCAATATTTATATATTATATATATATTCTATGAACATAAGAAAATTCCTATTTTCTTCACTCAAGACTTCTGTCCTAGAGCTCTTTACAACTACAACTCGTGAGTTGTTTATTTGACATGTAAAATACTTTGAATAACTTATGTATGCAAAGAAAATATTTAATTATCTAAATTTCGTTTCGATACTTAGGGCCTAGTCTTTTAAGCTCAATCGAACGACACCAGTTCTCCCCTGGGAAGTGATTTTGAGAAGGGGTGAAGTGTTGTCATTTGAATGACTTTCAAAGTCTTTGTCCTTTGTTAATCGAGATTTAATATTTATTTTGAATAATCAAAATCTTCGAAAATCATACTTTTCTCCATTAAAACTGTTATATTCTATTTATAAAATGTATTTCCTTGCAGAATATTCTTCACATTCTGTTTAAAGCAATACTAATACCCTATTTTTGAAATTCCCATTAATGATTAAATACTATTGAGGCACTCATTTTGATATTTTTGGGAGATTTAATCTCAAAAGAAGGTCTGATCATAATCACTTCTTCTTGCTCTGGGAAATCAGGGTTGTGTGAATGATACAAACACTTCACAGAATGTTTTAAAAGTAATTGTTGAGGCTACCAGGTGGGTTATAACCGGGTCTGGGTCTGTTCTCTATCAGTGTTAGACTCTGTTCTGACCAGAGGGTCTGGTCCAGACGTGCTCCATGCTATATTGTTGCTCACCTAATGTAAATATATACTGCACTCTTCTTTAAATATCATTAGTTCTTGCAGTCATGAAATGTATTTTTAATGTGACATCATCTCATTAATTTCACCTACGCCCCCCCCCCCTTCTGCACTTATTATCGTTTCCGCACACCGCTGATGCTATCAACAAATGGGCTTATATCACCTCTTTTTTAAATATGTTGTAATGTCGTATTTTTTCTTTCTTATGAGCACACGGTTGATTTCAAAAGGTCATCTGAACAAAACATCCGCGGGATTAACCCAAGAAAGAGGAGAGTTTATTTATAGAATGTTTTGTTTGTTGGCCAAGCTTTTGTCACAGTTTATTTGCATGTTAGATTAGTTTATGAGTGTTTCTGGGACCAGATTGTGCTTTGATTAATATTGTGTGTCATAAAGAGACACTTTACTTGCAGTTATTAGTAGACTATAACCACATATTGTTTTAAGTTGGGAAAATTTAATTCAATACTTAGCTTGGTTTATTACCTAGAAAATATTCTAAACACATTATTCTCTTTTTTAAAATAAAAGGCCTATAGCTAGGCATAGAAATAGTTGAGAAAATTAAAATGGTTTAGTGGAAAATGAGCCACAATTTATTGACCTGCCTGTACCTTAATTTGGTTTTGTAAACAAGAGATTCTGTAGGTCTGGGCTAACAATGTTTAGCATCTATAAGAAGGTGGCACATCTTTTGTTGAAAAACTAAAGAAATATTTTTAAGATGTTACAAAGCCATTTTAAAATTAAATAAACCGATGTTTCTTTTTTCTCTATCTCTGATATTATTGGAAAATTTCCTTATCCTGAAATTGTATTGCCATGAGATAGTTTAATATGTTTACCCAAAACATTGATATATTTGAGGTAAAAGGAAAGGTCTAGGCTAATAAAACTGTTATTTTGAAAGTCAATAAACAAGTAAATATTCAATAAAAATATTCAATCTCATTGTGAGCTAACCACATAACATTTTTCGAGACAGTGGAAACTACTTGTATTGTTCAAGTTGAGTTCTGAAATAATCTAAACGTATCAATCTTGAGATATTCTGTCTCATTATTACCTTACATTGTGTCCTCATGGTACTGAAATAAATGGCCGTCCCATATTTATCCCATCCACCGGCTAAAAATGAGACAGGGTTTTTAATTGTTTTTGTTAAATATATAATATAAACACTATCACATACTGTAGTTGTAAAGATCAATAAACAACGATAAGTAGATTTGTATAGTTGTTAGTATAGAAGTTAAATTGAATAGAGAAAAGTATGGTAAAATTGTAACCACCCATAGTTGGCCTAAGTTCCTGGTTAATCGCTCGTGAGATAGGAAATCTGCACCAGCATTCGTCTGGACAAGAGCTAATAAACCACACGTCTTGGAAACCTCCTAAGTCCCTTCTTTTATTCTGAGAGGTAGCGAGCGAGCTTCCCTGCACCAGATGCGAACAATGATGTCATTTGAGGCATCACTACAGCATGAAGTGGTTTGAAGACAATGTAGCTTGTAGATGTGATGTGAAGATTCAGTGCAAACCTCCCAAACTGGCCTAGAGTCATCAAAAACCAACTAACACATTGATATCAATAAATCATCACTCACCGCCGGTGATTTTGTACTTATTTCAATAAATAAACCTGAAATAATGACTGAAATGATCACAAAATAACCAACAGGAATAATATTAATTTCGTGAAATTATTTGTACATGTAAACATTTAATGTATTTAATGTATATAATATATAGAAAGTCCAATATATATTGTAGAACAATCTAGCATATTGTTTAAGTAGAACTTATTTAATTCCAAGTCCAAGGGATGTATAAAAAAATCGAAATATCTAAATTTGAATTCACAATTTTTATGAATATCTAGGCAGCTCATACAGAATAAATCAATAATCTCAAATATGCAACACACACAAACACACCCATTTTATAATTTATATGTTATCTAAAATCTACATACACAATTTATCATACATGAATAAACATGAAAAATGTAAACACAAAATATAAAAACTTGGAAAAAATAACATACAAAAATGGTAGTTTTCGCCATTACGTTTGAAAAAATTAGTTTGTTGTAATTTGCTTATTTTGACACAATAAATAAAATCTTCAGGTTCACTGCATTAAAAAGTTGTATTTTACGTCTGGTTGTGATTAAGTGAATCTTTTTAGGTTTTCCATAGTTGTAAGTGCTTCAGAAATGGAAAGTATGGGTTCTTCTTCTTGGATGTCTGTGCGGTCTTCTTCATCAGATGACTCTTGGATACTTTACTTCAACAATCTCGCCATCTATCAGTGTTCTACCATCGCTAGCTTTGAAATGGGAAGAAACTTGAAACAATGTATAGACTTCGAATTATCCAAATATTTCCTTCTAAAATTAGAATTAATTTTTTTTACCATTGATTTAGAAAGGAATTTCATGGGAAATAATGGTGGATTCAAATTATCTAATTTTTCGAACTAACCAAACCCTACTGTATCTATTAGATACATTTGATCATAACTAGGGGGCGGATTTATAGGCACTAAAAATTTGAAAAAAGGCAGGCAAATAGGCATTAAAAATCACAAAAATAGCCATTATAAAGTAAAAAAGGCAATAAATAGGCACCAAAAAGAAAAAAATTGGCACACAAAGAGGCATAGTAATGAAAAAAAAAGCACCAAAACATTCAAAAATTGTATTATTCATTCTTAAAATCCAGCATACACTTTCTATAATTAATTACTATTAGAGTTAATTACCAAATACTTCTCAAGATTTTCAGGTGTAGATTTTGTTCTGTTTTCTGACAACATGTTTTTATACTGTGAGAAACTTCTCTCGACTTCACATGAAGTCATCGGGCAAAAATTCAGACAGGCTAGCTCAGCTGAGCTAAGCTTGACTTCTGGGAGTGATGTAGTTTGTCCTTCTAAGATGTCTGCAATACTTGCCATCACTTTCCACCCAGGGTTTCGCTGCAATATTCTGTTATGTTTGTCGATGATGGCCCTTCCAACTGAGCCAGAAGCCTGATTCAGGTTTTTTTTCTATGCCCAGAAATCTGGATTCTCCAGCTTCTTCCAAGGAATATTTGCAGCTACCATTGCAGAGCATAAGTCAGCAAAAAATTGCTCTTGGATTTTAACGGCATCATTAACTTCAAGAAAAATTGGTTGTGATCCTGTTTTCTTTCTGAAATTCTTCATATGTATTGCAGTATTTTTGTGTTGTTCTAGGTGATACTTCTTCTCGCATTTTACCAAAATATTATAAATGGAAATTTTCATCCATTAATATATGTGCATCCTACAAATTAAAATTAACAAAGCATCACCTACAAGAGAACTAAGATTAAATTTTTTTTTTTGTAAGATCTTTATGTTACACTTTGGTAAACATTTACACTTTGTCGTTGAAATCCTTCAATAAGAAATGAAACCTAGTATGTACAATAGCAAAGAATCATGGTTTACTTTTAAATGGTAGACAAAATATATAATAAAAACCTTGACTTTCAAAATTAATAATTTTATCTACCCTTTTGAAAAGTTAACGTACCTCTTTGGAACATGGCTGACAAAAAATTGTTTTGCCATCCGTTGTGACATTCCTATCACCACCAATCCACTGTTTGAATAATACAGTTTTTACACGATTTCTCTTTAGGTCTTTTCTAATAGTTCAATAATCTACACCGAGTCCAATACAAAGAAATATTAATGAACAGATATGCACATCTAAAAACAGCGTAATATACACAACCACTGAATGAAGTGACACTGCTGTGCGCTAGAAGAAAATCTTCGTCACCAGTCTGAACCTATCAGACCACTGGACACATGGGGTTTTCCTACCTATCACGGGGGAGCTGAATTGTATCCCCTCGGAAAGGTATCCTTTCCGACAGTTTTGTAATAAACTGCTTTTGTGAAAAACTGGAATTGTACCCACCTGAATTATACCCCCCAAAACTGGAATTGTATCCCCTCGGAAAGGTATCCTTTCCAACAGTTTTGTAATAAACTGCTTTTGTGAAAAACTGGAATTGTACCCACCTGAATTATACCCCCCAAAACTGGAATTGTATCCCCTCGGAAAGGTATCCTTTCCGACAGTTTTGTAATAAACTGCTTTTGTGAAAAACTGGAATTGTACCCACCTGAATTATACCCCCAAAAACTGGAATTGTATCCCCTAGGAACGGTATCCTTTCCGACAGTTTTAATGTAATGGTGGGGTTTTTAAATTGCAGAGTGTTTGTCTTAACTGGCACCATACCCGGTCTTGAAGAGCGTGTCACATTTAGACAGTTGTAATGTTGAACACTGAAGAGTTATGTCAGCTCTTATCATTCACATCAAAATTAATAATATATTTCTTCGTTCGTATAGTTCAATAGACTGGGTTGTGCTGCAATTGCCGAGGCAATATTAAATTTTCAAAGCTTATTTTATGTGCAGCCACAATAAATACACTATCATACCATTTATTTACTTCCGAATGAAGAAATCTGTTACCCCCTCTAGGGGGTCGATCGGTCTAAGGACTATTACACTCGTTATACTGTCACCGTTAGTAATCAGGTTGGGGCTCGAATCTTTAACGAGTCACCTAGTATAAATTCAACACTACCACAGTTAGTAGTGTGTGTGGTAACCAGGCTAGGTGTCCTGAGTTCCATTCCCGATATGGTCAGAGATGTATTATTGATAAAATGTTGGATGGGGATTGAATGTTGTTCTAAATCTTGCGCTGATAAGAGTATGACTGAAAAATGAACTATATGGGAAAAAAGATTTTGTATTAATATAACACGTTAAACATACCAATCAATATTGTGTATTATATCTGAAGATAAAGAAAAGGAGCAACTAAAAGAACAGGGCCCAACTACTTTTACTTGAGTATTTCTGGAAGAATCGAGTTCAACCGATTACGATACAGAAAAGGTGTAGTCGACTACCGTTACTCGATTCTTCCCATCACTAGAACTCACTGAGCATAGGAAGTGAGATAAGCAGTGCTGCCAATTCACATTAATAAAATTCTTGCCAGAATTCATCAAAATGTCTCATTTCTCACTATAATTGAATAAATTAAAGCTAGATTTTCAATATTCATTTTTTAACATAGTGGTTAAAGTCTGGTGGCAAATAAAATAAAAGATTTGTTTCTTTAAAATTATAGAAATCTATACATGCTCTAAAATATATTGACCTGAAAAAAAATCCTACAAGTTAAATAAGGTTACAAATTAATGTTTTTCTGCAATCTTGAAAGGGAATGAATACTTCATGTTAAAGAAAATACTTCTGCAGCACAGAAATAATCTAAAACGCTATACTTTTTAATATTCTATGTAATTTGGCAGATTTATAGGAGTCTACGAATTTCAAATAATTACTTAAATTATTTAAATAATTTGGATTGAATTAACATACTGATTTGGCTGCACTCTAGTATACAAGTAGTAAGTGAAGAAGATTAATTCTGCTGCCCTCTACCAGAAGTGTGACAAAGCTTTTTCGTTAAACGTTCCTTCTATTAAACCTCAAGTCAGCCATTTGTGGATACAATTCCAGTTTTTCACAAAAGAGTTTATTACAAAACTGTCGGAATAACAGGTATTCCAGTTTTTCACAAAAGGAGTTTATTACAAAACTTCGGAAAGGATACCTTTCCGAGGGATACAATTCAGTCCCCTCCCTATCACGAGTATCCACCACGTGGAGTGACCTAAGGAGTGAAAGGGAGGCGGTTGAGGGGGGGGGGGGGGGGGGGGCAGCCGCAATTATTTAGAAAGAAAAAAAGAGGGTGGGAGGAAGATAGAGATAGAGAAAAGGCACTTTAAAGGCTCCCATTTGTAAAATAGGCATTAAACAACGAAATAGGCATTTATAGGCACTATAAAACTTATTACATTATATTTGCAATCATTGAAAATAAAATTATACCTCAAAAGCCTACTTTTCAAAACATAGGAATAAAAAAGGCATTTAGGGCAAAATCCACCCCCTAATCATAACCAATTCCTTCAAACTAATTTTTGAAACAAAGACATTTAATTTAACTTTTGTTTGAAAGGCAAGGAAACTGCAGTTCAGTTAGATAATTTAGGACAACTTGTATCTCTTGTGTGCATGCGGCTGTACTAAAACATGGTTGAAAACCAGGACCAAATCACGCAACAGTTTTACTGACAGCTATTTGTTTTAATAATGATAGTTTGTCGTTCATACGGTCAGCTCCTGTGAACAAGACAAGGATAGGGCTAGTTTGTTTGACCTCTCCGCACACCGGCTCAACCTTGTTTTACACTTTGTGCATGTGAACTGTTACCAAACATTTGTTGCCATTTAGCTACTACCCTTCACCTACAATTATTACACAAACAAACAAATAATTTAAATAACATTTTAATTTTAATACATAGTGATGATGGTTAGTCATCTCTGTCTCTTAAGGTGGGTTGGAAGGGATCGTGAGAAAAGGTCAGTGTTTTTGCAGTTTTTATGGCAAAACATTTTTTTGGCTATAATAAATAAAATATTGCCCAGTACAAACATAAAGTTTAATTTTATTCACTCGGTGATATCAACAATTCCTGAATATCTGTCGTGAGCAAAGCAGCATTAGATGAGAAACTTTTTAAATGAAGAGAGAAACTTGTTATTAAATTTCAGGAAATCCTTGACAGATATTCAACAACTGTTATATCACCATGTGAAGAAAATTAAATTCTATGTTTGTACTGGAGCAATATTTTCTTTATTTTAGCCATAAAAACTGCTGCAACCCTGGCATTTTCTCCCATCCCCTTCCATCCACCTCAAGTGGTTTTAACAATATGTTTCTGATACATTATATAAGGACAGAAATGAATGTGTTAGAGGGATATTGCTAGGCTAGTCGAGCCAAGTGACTCAACTCGCACGACCATTCATTCAGGTGTCCGCAGAGAAGCTGTGAAACAGGGGAAAGTATTACAAGCATCCCTTCATTTCAAACATAACATACTCTAGTCAATGCGGGGCCATTACTAAATGTGTCTTTAGTTTGATGGCCATGTTCATGTTTTGTTACTAGCCACCTTATATTTATATTTATTACTTAACTTATTAGCCGAAAAGACTCACAATCTACAAATATATTTCTAGTTATATACTGTAGGGTCAGTCTAAAACATTAAATTAAAATGTTATCAAAATGGATTTCATTTGTTTATTGTCAATGAAGTTAGAAAAATGAAACTTTTGTAAGAAACACTACTTTAAACAGTCAAAGTTAGATGAAAATCTAACTGTAAAAACTTAGCTAAGTTTTAATTTAAAACAAGTTTGTTTCTCATTAAAGTTTTCGTCCTGCTTCCATTTCCATTGCTGAGCACGATTTCAGCACTATACCATCTTCAGCCTATATTTACAGGTACGATACCGTGAGCTGGGGATTATCAATTTGGCTCGATCTTTGGGAAAATCCATTATTCACCCTAGATTAGTTCTCTGCTGATTAAAAAATAAAATCTAAATGAAAAATTGCAAGGACACAAAACATAGATGGATAAAAATTTGATTGGCTGACATTTTTTTTTTTTTTTTTTACTATTAGGGACTTTTATAATCCAGGGTTCGCAACGCTGTGCCACAAATTAGTTTAGCATTAAATAATAATATGTAGCTTATATTATAATTATACACGTAGCTAGGAGTGATTTTAAATTAAAAATATAGATATCCTTTCATTGATTGTAAACGATACTATCTATAGTTTGTGTAATCTATGCTAACACAACCCAAGTGGTGGCTTGAGCCCCAGTTGTCTGAAGATTGCAGACCGCTATAGTTTGTGGCCTATTATCTAACCATTCAATTGATCTATATAATATGTTCAATGAACTGCACTTTTAGACATCGTGTCTTACTACTCGTTAAAGAAATGGGGTTGGAGTGAGGAACATGGATTTTTGATGAAGTCTATCAGTATTTGTCTGGAGCAAGAGTGGGAAAACACCTCACTACATTCATATGGGATTTGAACCCCGACCTTAACATCCCTGGGAAGTCAGAAATTGTCCGTGTATCTACCGAGTCAATCCCCCTTTTCCACAAAATGTAATCCTAGAAACGTACTTGACCATATTGGCCAAGAATAAGAAACTAAGCCACATTACAAATAGGCCTACCACATTTTGTATTAAACCGCCAGAGCTGTTTGTGTGATGCATTGACAATCATTGAATGTTGGCTTAGTGTGGTTTATAATACAGTAATATACAGATAACTCACTGTCGATAGGTGATTGAATGTTGGCTTAACATGGTTTATACTACAGTAATATACAGATAACTCACTGTCGATAGGTGATTGAATGTTGGCTTAACATGGTTTATACTACAGTAATATACAGATAACTCACTGTCGATAGGTGATTGAATGTTGGCTTAGCGTGGTTTATACTACAGTAATATACAGATAACTCACTGTCGATAGGTGATTGAATGTTGGCTTAGTGTGGTTTATACTACAGTAATATACAGATAACTCACTGTCGATAGGTGATTGAATGTTGGCTTAACATGGTTTATACTACAGTAATATACAGATAACTCACTGTCGATAGGTGATGGAATTAAGCACTTTCGGAAAATACACACTTTTTTAGAAAATATATGTCCATTATTTGAAATATGTTTAAGGTAACCTTTTATCAAATAAATCGTTGAATGGATCTTCCTAAGATCAATTAAATTCACTCAAATTTTTGTCTGAAATGATGATTTTTATAGATCCAACTCCTATGGATCTAACATCCATACCGTGCTTTGTTTCGGATATCTCCCTCAGCCTTTTCCACGACCTCCTCCCTTCACACATTTGTTATCACGCCACTGCATTGACCTGGAAAGTTGACCCCCATGTTCATTAATTTGAGAGTGTTATAAACAAAATATAGATATAAATGCATACATCTCAAATATTTTCAGAAAATGTAGTGAAAAACAGAAATGCTGCGTTGTTTTTGTGGTCACTCTACAAGGTATGTATTTAAATAATTGTTGCCAATATTGGTATAAAAATATATATCAATACCTTAGTAAAATAATCTTTCTCTTGACTTACATGGGTTCGAATGGATTGGAAAAGAGTTTAGTAGTGTCTTGACATTAAAAAACCACATGCCTAAGTTAAACTTTGAACCTATCAAGGCCTAAGTATCTGCGAGATCTAGCCCCAAAAGGTTGGCAGCCCTGGCAGCGAAGGCCAGTGGCCGTTTTTCTGGGTGCCTTCCACTATAAATAATCAGGCAGTGAGTATGTGGATGGCCAAGTATAGGTTGGTGGCGGGCCGCCAAATATCCAGCCTCTTACCCCTCGTCCCTCGGTCCATCGTTCAGGGAAGTTCGCTATTATTAGCTAACACTGGTTCTCACAGATACAACAATAACACGCTCTTTTTAGTCCAAATTTCTGACACATTTCACGGGCAACGACCTCTAACAAACACAGTGTATGATCCATGACCTTGCCTGGCAGGTCACTGGACAGAGACAACACAGAGGGCAGGGTTGTACTCACCTGACAGGACACTGGACAGAGACAACACAGAGGGCAGGGTTGTACTCACCTGACAGGACACTGGACAAAGACAACACAGAGGGCAGGGATGTACTCACCTGACAGGTCACTGGACAGAGACAACACAGAGGGCAGGGATGTACTCACCTGACAGGTCACTGGACAGAGACAACACAGAGGGCAGGGATGTACTCACCTGACAGGACACTGGACAGAGACAACACAGAGGGCAGGGATGTACTCACCTGACAGAGACAACACAGAGGACAGGGTTGTACTCACCTGACAGGTCACTGGAAAGAGACAACACAGAGGGCAGGGATGTACTCACCTGACAGAGACAACACAGAGGGCAGGGATGTACTCACCTGACAGAGACAACACAGAGGGCAGGGATGTACTCACCTGACAGAGACAACACAGAGGGCAGGGTTGTACTCACCTGACAGAGACAACACAGAGGGCAGGGATGTACTCACCTGACAGAGACAACACAGAGGACAGGGATGTACTCACCTGACAGAGACAACACAGAGGGCAGGGATGTGCTCACCTAACAGGACACTGGACAGAGACAACACAGAGGGCAGGGATGTGCTCACCTGACAGGACACTGGACAGAGACAACACAGAGGGCAGGGATGTGCTCACCTGACAGAGACAACACAGAGGGCAGGGATGTACTCACCTGACAGGACAGGACAGATACAACACAGAGGGCAGGGATGTACTCACCTGACAGAGACAACACAGAGGGCAGGGATGTGCTCACCTGACAGAGACAACACAGAGGGCAGGGATGTGCTCACCTGACAGGACACTGGACAGATACAACACAGAGGGCAGGGATGTACTCACCTGACAGGTCACTGGACAGAGACAACACAGAGGGCAGGGATGTACTCACCTGACAGGACACTGGACAGAGACAACACAGAGGGCAGGGTTGTGCTCACCTGACAGGACACTGGACAGAGACAACACAGAGGGCAGGGATGTACTCACCTGACAGAGACAACACAGAGGGCAGGGATGTACTCACCTGACAGAGACAACACAGAGGGCAGGGTTGTACTCACCTGACAGGACACTGGACAGATACAACACAGAGGGCAGGGTTGTACTCACCTGACAGGACACTGGACAGAGACAACACAGAGGGCAGGGATTGTACTCACCTGACAGAGACAACACAGAGGGCAGGGATGTACTCACCTGACAGAGACAACACAGAGGACAGGGTTGTACTCACCTGACAGAGACAACACAGAGGGCAGGGATGTACTCACCTGACAGAGACAACACAGAGGGCAGGGTTGTACTCACCTGACAGGACACTGGACAGATACAACACAGAGGGCAGGGTTGTACTCACCTGACAGAGACAACACAGAGGGCAGGGATGTACTCACCTGACAGGTCACTGGACAGAGACAACACAGAGGACAGGGTTGTACTCACCTGACAGAGACAACACAGAGGGCAGGGATGTACTCACCTGACAGAGACAACACAGAGGGCAGGGTTGTACTCACCTGACAGAGACAACACAGAGGGCAGGGATGTACTCACCTGACAGAGACAACACAGAGGGCAGGGATGTACTCACCTGACAGAGACAACACAGAGGGCAGGGATGTACTCACCTGACAGAGACAACACAGAGGGCAGGGATGTACTCACCTGACAGAGACAACACAGAGGGCAGGGTTGTACTCACCTGACAGAGACAACACAGAGGGCAGGGATGTACTCACCTGACAGAGACAACACAGAGGGCAGGGTTGTACTCACCTGACAGAGACAACACAGAGGGCTGGGATGTACTCACCTGACAGAGACAACACAGAGGGCAGGGTTGTACTCACCTGACAGGTCACTGGACAGAGACAACACACACCATCTGTTATATGGGCTGTGAATGTTACTGTAGAGAGACCTGAGACCATGACTTTCTATAGGAATTCCTCTCTAAATCATCAACATTGATTGATACTCACTCAAATTTGACATTAATAAATAGATCATACATTTTGTTTGATTTATTAACTAAAAATTTATCGAAATTTTCCAATATTACTTCCTAATGGATAACTGTATAATTTCTCTTTACATTATACATTAAATGGACAAAGAAGATGCCATGCCCGCCACGAAGGGGGAACTAATGTTACCATGGTACCGGGACCTGGACTTACATGAATGTCAAGTAATAAAACTAATATCCATACAAATAACACAGCATGGACAGCCCTTTCCTTCGGAGAAACTTACTGTCATTTGTCACATAACTTTGGTCCGGTAGTCTTGTTCCTGGTGTTTGGACATTTTACCAAGTCTATTATTTTGGCAGGGAAACTTAATTTGGCACACAAAGAAAGTCAGGCAATAAATTAAGTTTAGTTTAAATTATTCATCATGTGCGTAACGTTTCAGTGTTAAACTTACTTATTAATTTCTGTACATTGCTGTACATTACAAGCTTTTTAGGTGTATGATTTGCCACTATTTGGGAAAGCATTGTGGTCGTTGCGGATAGTTGTGACATTGTATAGCAACCGCTGTTCAGATTTATAAGACTGTATGTCTGCACTATGGTTTTACATGTCAAAAATAAAAATAAATTTAAGTTTCCAGTTTGTTTTAAAAGTGACTTTTCAATGTTGATATGCCCTCATGTTTCGAGACGTAAATTTTGAGAAGAAAAAATACAAGATAGATTTCTGGTCAAGAGAAAGTTAGCAAAAAAAATCTAATGCTAAATTTTGTGAAAAACATTTTTGGCCAAAAGATATTCAACAAGTGTGGATTGTAATAGATAGTGATGAAAGAATTTTGCAACAGGGAAGTGTGCAATTGCTTTTTATAATTTAAGGTTAATTTTTATCTTAATTTTCCACATAGGCTGATCAATGTTTGCAATAAAAAAACTTCTGCTATATATTAGTTACCACCACTCCTATGTCGTTGGATACATGTTTATTTATAAAAGTGATGTTTCTATTGCATTAACTTTAGACATTATTTATATACCAAAATAAAAAAGTTTATTTCTTAATTTATGATGATGCACTAGAACCGATACAAATAAAACATTGTATTTTCTCAAAACAGCAAATCATTAAGAAATTTCTATTACCATTAATACTTGCAATTAAACGGCAAATCAAATGATACTATAATCATATGTAA
This sequence comes from Timema podura, assembly GCA_033556935.1. Taxonomy (NCBI): domain Eukaryota; kingdom Metazoa; phylum Arthropoda; class Insecta; order Phasmatodea; family Timematidae; genus Timema; species Timema podura. Next base: position 72,779,329 of record JAVRXN010000001.1, read on the forward strand.
CCTATTTAATATAATTTATTTTTTAATATTCAGACAGATCACTAGAATCAAAATCCAGACGAAGGGCAATGGAAATGGTATGAAAACATCAATTAACGGTTTGAATACACTACATATTTTAAACACAAAGTAAAATTTTAATGATTGTTTCTACATTCTTTATAATTAATTACACACATAATCTATAGTTAATTTTGTTATGTAGCGCAAAGCAAAATAAAACCAAACACATTGGAACATTTAGAAGGCATTGTTTCTTCTTATTTGTCAAGGTTCACCTACAAAATGCTCTATTGAGTGGATGGAAATATTCAAGTCCCAACAAAGGGCCTAAACGACAAGTTGTTTATTTGAACACTATTGTTCGAAATTTTAATTTATTTGCACATGAAAGGTTAGAAAGGTTAATTAAGAAGGGCGCATGCTCAAAAATGTTGCCTATACATATCTCAATTTTTTTTGTTAATTATTAAAAAATCGATAATTTACTATACACAAAGATATGGAGAATCTGTATAAACTAAAATTATATTATTTAAATTCGAAAGTATTTGACAACATCACATTAAAAAAGTACTGTAACACCATTTGTTTAGTTTTTTAGTGACACTTGCCACAAAAGTATTAAATTATTCATAAAGGACTGAAATTTCTCACATTCTGACGTGTTAAACTCTCTTAATATGATTATTACAGTTTGGTAGTAACAATCGATTTATGGCTGCAAGTAATATTACTAGTCATTTAATTAAATAATATTTAGGGATGATACTATCAATTATTGTCTTGACGCATAAGTCAAATATAGTATTTGAGAAATGTCTGCTTGAGGGCGGGAAACAAACCTGGGACTATTGTAAAGATGGAAGTACCAAAGTACTATATTTAAACATAATTTTTTAAATAATAAAACTATATTGAAACTTTATAGACCGTATACAAGAATGAAATGAGCAAAAGTGAAAGAGGAGTGGTAATGATTTGTCTCGGTATTAAGCTTTCTGCAAGAACGTACCCTCTAAGATAGCTAATTAACGCCACTCACACTTCTCATTCACTTTTTACGTTTGCTTATTTCATTCTTGCATTCTGCCTCATTTCTTTATTGAAGGAAAGACTAATTATTTTCGTATTCAGACAAATTACCCTAAATGCTACTCATCAGGATTAAATAAAATATCCCTTCTGATGTTATTAGCTAGATGGTAAGACTGATTGATGCCTTAGTGCCCTCATACACCAATACTTTTTAAAATAATACTTTATAACCATGTTTATACAATCAAATTTTACAAAAAAATTAGCATGTGATTTATAATCAAGTATTTCAAATAAATTTAAATTATATTACATCAATAAGCAAATGATTAATTTAATTTGTATGATATCATTTGTTGTGAGCTATTATTTTTATTTACTAGTTACCACATTCGGGATGAAATAATTACTGCCTAACAGTAAAATGTAAACTTGGAAGTTCAAACTTATCTTCAAAATTTAAATTGCGCGCGCGTTATTTCGCAACGACACTAGCGTTATTTGGCTTTAATAACTGGAACTAGAGAGTAGCTAGACCCGTTTATCTTAAACTATGGAGGAGTGTCATAAGGGTGGCTGTGACTAGCTAACAGCAATTTGAAAAACGCATTCTTGTGAGCCTACTGCAAAGCTATGGCACAGTGTTTGTCCGTTGATGGTAATGGTTTAAACGGATGAAGTGCTGATGTGACCAAGTTTTCGAAGTGTTACCGCAGCTAGGCCTACTGGGCATACTGATATAAACAAATATGTTAGATATGGTTTTCAAAAAGTTTATCTTGGCTATATTTTCATCAAACATAATTTTAAGAAGTGATTATTATAGCGTATATCCCTAACAAATAGTAAGATACTGTGAAAAAAATGCGGGATTATGTTTACTTAAAGCGGATTATTTATCTGATCTGACCAAAGTTTGGGATGGAAACTAAATTTGTATGACCACTAAAATGGTAAGGAATACGTGTAATGTATAATACAGGCTATATGCTATTATACCCTGATACGAAACGTGAGTTTGAACTTGTCACTATTTTGATAAAATATAAAATGCAGTGATTTTACATAGTGTAATATATACATAAACAAATATATTGAAATTGCTTGGTTTAATGACCTAGTTCTTGGCTTTACTCATCTTTAAAAAGAATGAATATTCATTACAATATAAATAACAGATTTACATAACTCTTTCTTTTGACTGCTTGAACCCACTTATGTAATTTTTCTTCATTCCGTGGCCTATCAGGAAAATGGAACCCACTTGTCAAGTTACATAAGTACAACTAATAGTTTCTATTATACGCCTTTTACTTGATTTATTTAAGTTAATTGAAATTAATAAATAAAATAAAGTTTAAACACGCATATAAAAACAAAAGTAAAGCTTAGCCTTTTCAGCATTGTTTCAGCAATGACCTTCACTGTCACTACTAGCGCAACATGTATCAACGTGTGGTGCCAATTTAGTAGGCACCGTGTGTTAATGTATGTAGCGCTAGCATTGGCAGAATCTTGAAGCACTTAGACGAAGGAGATTGTTGAAACACGTAGTTAATCATAGCCTATTTTTTATTTTTAGCATCTTACCACCCGTTAGGGTTATACGCTTATGTACTCATTACGCTAATGGCTTTTAGGGATTAAGAAGGTTATATTTGGACGTGTACCCACATTTGCATGGAGGGAGAGTGAAACACAATTTTGAAAAACTCCTCTTAGTACACCCGACCAAGATTCGAAACTTGATCTCCCTGTCATCGGCAGTCAAATTTACTACGAGAGTAGCGCATTAGACCACAAGGCCACCGAAGTAGCTAATTAATGTTTAAATTTGTTTAAATATGTGAATTTTGATATAACGAATAAAATAAAAAGCGTTACAATATGAAATAGGAGTTTTTGTAATGTGGGATGATCAAATAAATATCAAAACACTAATAAATAAATAATATTTGATATTTTCCTTGATAGGAATGGTGTGAAGAAAAACGAAACCAATTTGTTCAAATAGGCAAAAGAAATAATACATATAGTACCGTAGATATGTTATTATATATATCTATTCTGACTCTCAAATATGAGTTAAGCCAATAATGTCATTAAATCAATCAGTTTTAGGATATATTTTGTAAACTAAATTAAACTCGGCATATATTAAATTCCTAAAGGGCAAGTCCTAGTCAAGCACGAATTTAAGGGGGGGCCACAGAGGGTACGTGCCCCCCTAAGTAGAATTGTTAATTTTGTTTCAGACTAATGGAAGTGGAGGGTGAGGGCTGTGGGCGGCGACCAATGAGGTTGTGAGACCAATGAGATTTTTATTTCGCATCTTATTGCTAAATTGTGGGAAAGTAGGGGTGAGCAGTGTGCACTGGGCAGGGAAATTGGCAAGAAGAACGCGTGTTAATAAAAAATATGCCTACCAGCGCACGCAAATGTTTCTCCATTCAACATAGCTGTGTGCAACCACCACCCCCTTTACTATTTCTAAATTCGAGCTTGGTCCTAGTCCCTATGGCTTTTAGGTTTTGTTATTGCCTATTTGTTAACCTTTTCCCAGTACCTATGGGACAAACGATAAATAATAAAAGTATATATGTCATTTTACATCAGTAGAGCCTTGCTACTTTTTAGTACTGGTACATGACGTAGTTCTGCTTTGTACATTAAGCTATTGTAATTGCCTTTTGTACCTAGCAAATATAACATTATAGGTCTATTAATCTCTGGTGACAAAGTAAAATGAAATATAACGATCTAGTATTGACTAACATATTTTTTAGTGTTTATTTTTCTTGGACAAATATTTGACACTAACATTAAAGTTAAAAAAGTGACCAAGGCCACAGGCCGGAAACAGCAATGAATGTAAAAAACTAATTTAAATTGTTAAATCAACACACCTCTTTCTTACATCTTTCGATTGAACCTAAGTTGAATTTCCATTTTGAATAGTTTCAGTTAAGTCAGTTACATGACTTGCTTTGAATAAATCTAATCGTTTATTAAAGGATTGATGGGAATGTTAGGTACCCATTTTAACCTTTTGAAAACCATATAATTATGATTACTATTTTGTTCATATCTGTTACGATCCTGCCCGTTTACTATCAACAGCTACACCATGTAAAATTTTCAAAATTTTGCTACATCAGAGCCTAATGCATTTTCACTAGCGCCATCAACATCATTTTACTATAAATACCCCTAAAAAGTTATAAACTTTTAAATGGTCGCTATATACAGCAAATTATGAATATCTTGGTCTTTAAATTTTATATTAAAACAGTTTTTCTTAAGATGCATTTTTATTTGACATCGGTATTTTCTAAAATATTGTACATAATTGATTGAAACTTTAATGGTGCATGATCATTTCATAGTTTTTTTTAAAAATGAATAAATATCCACTTGGACATTGGCCAACGAAACTCACAATTTCCCAAATTAGTTAATAAACTTGACCAGATATGGCGTTTATTTGTCTTTATTATTCATGCCAGACCTTAGAGATCTAGTGGCTTTGACTCAAGTACTACTCTTGCGCGTAAAAATTCGTCTGTAAAAGTGGGCGTAATCGTATTTTGGTGAAAAACTATTGTGTGAGTCATTCTATAATCTTTAACATATATTGAGGCAAGATTTAATAATGTGTTATTAGATCTTGATACAATTTTTAAATTTTAAAACATGGTTTACTACAGTAAAGCCCTCGGGTGTTGCAGCTGTCGTTCTGAAAAAGCAGTGCATTGATTGATCATGACCCACTAATTTATGTATAAGGGTGTTGGCCTTTTTATTTTACTTTTAAGCTTATTTAAATTTAAGTTATTTCTCAAAGACTTATTTAGAGAACTTATTATGGTTATTATATGATAGCACCTAGTTTTAATTTCTCCATTAAGTTACAGACGGTAATTAGATTTTACCTTATTACTTTTTTTTATTATGTAACTTAGCAGCCTATAATGCTTGCTGGCACATTGAATACCATCCACGTTTAGACCTTTATACTTTAGCTATACATGTTTTGCCTTTTTGTTACTCCAATCCAAAAGGCCAATTGGAGACATTTTAGCTTAGCATTTTTGCTCTCTTTGTATTTAATGATTAGATTCTTGTAATATCTGTCTTACACTTTTTATGTATAATACGTATTCAAATATGCATTATTAAGTTCTATTATTTGATAATTTTAAATTTTATTTTTTATGTGCACTGCTTATTTTCTTTTGATAAACACTGATGTTCATGAATGTCCCTACCTTAACCTCTCTCAGTCACACATACTCATGTGGCTCGATCTACAGGGCTTGTTGAGTAATTCTCACTAAATATATGTATTCACACAAACAATGCATGGTCCACACGGCTTTAGCTCACAGCTAGAAAAGTTAAACTAGATTTCACATGTTCATACATCAAGTTATGTAATCTGCAGCCACCACTTTTGATAGATATTATCAATAACTAATAAATAGTACCGATACTAGGTCTAATTTATTGTAAATTACTATCATTGATAACTGCAAATAGTATGTTTATTTTTTAAAAGGTGTTATAAAAATTGGACTGATATACTAAAGGCATGATGTATATGTTATACATAATGTTACCTATTTTCATTATTCGACTTAAAGTGCATTAATACTCTTTTTATAACTTGAGGCAGGGGAAGTTATGTTAGCCGTAATTATTGTAGTCTAGTTGTACTTAAATTTTAATTTCAAATTTGGTAGAGACTAAACAAAATTGTTCTAAAAATAGTGCCACCATCTGACTTTGGGTCTCCTTGGCGGTTCCTTAGTCAAATAGAGCTAAAGGATGACGGATATTTCTCGTGTTTAGTGTTTTTAGTGTCATATGAGGACACTAAGCACTTAGAGAGTATTTAAAATGAATATTAAAAGAGTGAATGCTGTTCCTAAAAGATGTAGTGTAGTTAATAGGAGCTGATACTTTAACAACCACAAAATAAAACCCCTGCTCTTCCCTTACATGGCTAAACTACAAGTATTTGTATAGTTTAGTGATCTGAGACGTTTTATCAATGTTTTACTCTAGAACCTAGATAATTACTTGAGAGCCACGTCGGCTGGTCCAAGGCTTGCATATGAGCGAGCGGAGAGCAAGATTCAAGCCTCACTCCAACCTAATAGTGTACTGTATATATGAAGATAACCCAATCTGTCAGCTGTTCCTTGTAAAGGTATAAAGAACTAATGTTGTGATTTCAGACCTCCTCAACCACCACCACCACCACAATGACCACACACCAGAAGCTCTACGGGAAGGATATAAGTGAATATGACAATGTGGACGTGGAACAACTCCTAGCACAGCTAACACCTGAGGAAATAACCATGTTGGCAAAAGAAGTTGACCCAGACGTGAGTATTTGCACTGTAATCTGATACAAACATAAGGAAAATATGGTCATCAGTATGTTGACACACCGTACCAGGCCCAAACCAATTCACCACTTAGAACATTTTTAAGATAGTTTTTTATTCTACTTAACAAATACTTTGAAATACAAGCATTATTGATGAAGTAATTCCTTAATAATTTTTTTTAAACAACTGAGATTTTGCTTGAATATTAAATAATAACCCTCCTCGGTGGCGTAGTTGGCTAATGCGCTAGTCGTGATGAGCTCGACCGCCGAGGACGGGGAGATCGAGGTTCGAATCTCGGTCGGGTGAACTGGAGGTTTTTTCCCCCTAAATGGTTTTCCACTCTCCCTCCACGCAAATGCGGGTTCACTTCCTCTAAATTCAACCTTCCCAATTCCTAATCCCTTAGCGTAATTAGTAATTAAGCATATAACCCGAACGGGTAGTAAGACGCAATGCTAAAAAAAATATTATTATTAAATAATAGCTGGATAAAACAGTGTTAAATTTAAAATAAAAAATTAATGCAAGGGAAATAGCTAAAAAAAAAGTTCTGAAATGAGTATTAAGTTACCTATTCTATTAATTAAATAAGTTAGGGCCTAGTTGATAAATGACAATAGTGTTTGGATTCGGAAAATCTTTTTTAAAAACCTATTTTATTGTTTACATCTAGGAATACAATTTTTTTTCTTCTAAAACTGAACTAATAGATATTACACAGTTGTTTCAATAGGGCTCCACAAATAGTTTTGGTAAGTTACAATCCAGTCTCCTAAATAAATACGGTACTTACCACATGATTGGTTAATTATAAACCCCAACAGCCTATTTAAAATAACTTAGAGCAAATAATGTCTAGTTATCTAGTAATACATTTCATATTAACTTCACTCTAATGACCTGGTCAGTCCTCAATAACTCTTCACTTGTCCTCAATGTTCTGTCAATTGTAAACACTTGTTTTTGTACTGTAGTCAATAGTCATCAGAACACAATATCTTAATTTGTTTATCAGCTCCTGAGGAGGTTTTGTTTGATTCCAAGCCAGGTTAATATTGTAGTCCTAATGTTGTGTGAGAGTGATTCATCCTCAAGTTGTGTGATAGTGATTCATCGTAATGTTGTGTGAGAGTGATTCATCATAATGTTGTGTGAGAGTGATTCATCCTAATGTTGTGTGAGAGTGATTCATCATAATGTTGTGTGAGAGTGATTCATCGTAATGTTGTGTGAGAGTGATTCATCGTAATGTTGTGTGAGAGTGATTCATCATAATGTTGTGTGAGAGTGATTCATCCTCAAGTTGTGTGAGAGTGATTCATCATAATGTTGTGTGAGAGTGATTCATCCTAATGTTGTGTGAGAGTGATTCATCCTAATGTTGTGTGAGAGTGATTCATCATAATGTTGTGTGAGAGTGATTCATCGTAATGTTGTGTGATAGTGATTCATCCTCATGTTGTGTGAGAGTGATTCATCCTCAAGTTGTGTGAGAGTGATTCATCATAATGTTGTGTGAGAGTGATTCATCCTCAAGTTGTGTGAGTGATTCATCCTCATGTTATGTGAGAGTGATTCATCATAATGTTGTGTGAGAGTGATTCATCATAATGTTGTGTAAGAGTGATTCATCATAATGTTGTGTGATAGTGATTCATCATAATGTTGTGTGATAGTGATTCATCATAATGTTGTGTGATAGTGATTCATCATAATGTTGTGTGAGAATGATTCATCCTCAAGTTGTGTGAGAGTGATTCATCCTCATGTTGTGTGAGAGTGATTCATCCTAATGTTGTGTGAGAGTGATTCATCGTAATGTTGTGTGAGAGTGATTATTGGAACACCTTTCTAACCAGTTTCCACCCTGGTACAATGAACTCTCTAAACATCACATAGTTATAATCGTTGGGATGCAAGCTTACAGTGAGGTCTAACTACTCACTGCTTGTAGACTGTGACACACCCCAACATCAACATGTTCTAGATCAGCATAAGTTAAACAACATGTCAATAAACTATTAAACAAAACATCTTTAATTTTGACCTCTTATAATAAATAGTAAGTGATTATAATCTAAATGAACCTAAACCCTCCCTCTTGCTGTTCTTGGGTAGTTTTTAAGTTCCTTGTTAGCTCTTGTTTCTCAACGTGTGTATAACTTGCTAGTTCTGGTTCATCTCTCTGTCTAGTTAAACAAGGACTAATGGCATATTGGGGTACGACTAAGGGAAATATTGATAAACAAGCTACATCTGGAAAGGACACATTCATACTTTAAAATAAAAACCATAAGAATTATGAATTGCTAAAATAACTTAAGCTGACCTTGAATTAATGGGATAAAAAATACATTTCACATTTATTATAAAAAGTCCTTTTAAGGAAAGCCTCGCGGAGTAAATTAAAGTAGTGTCTATACATTTTTTTATGATTTAACTTAGGTTTACAATAAAATTTTAGAAAGTATATCCTAACTTTATTCATTAGACTATCTTCTGTAACTAAACTAACTTAGTTCCATGATTGCATCACTCCCCACTCCACATTCAAGTTAGCCCCTCTATGTCTGGTAGTACCAACTGTTCATTATTGTCTCTGATAGTTTCTAGATGTAAATACACAGTAGAAAGTACTGATAGGTATAGTCTGAGTTTATTTGGGAGAACAGTTTAGAACATTCAAACATATTTATTTCCCTACCAGATACTGTTCTTTCTACCAAATTCAGGGTACATACCTATATGCTAAATATATTCCTATAAACTCTTCATTTTGACAGTTTTTTAGTTAATTTCCACATCAACAAAATATGGTAGGTCTATATTTTATAGTGTTTTAGGCTTATACCTACCAACATTTTCACCCTTTTGCTAAGGCTCTGAAATTAGTTTTTCTAAAGTGAATGTGCGTTTAAAATGTTTCCATGATATTGCCAATTTGTTTGTTTTATTGTTTTTTCTAACTACATATTGACAAAGCCAACCTAAGATAAGTTGATCAATTTGTAAAAACTTTTGGATAAATTTGCCACATTATCATAATACATTATTACCCTAATACAAGAATAAAATACTCAGAATATCCTTGCATTAAATAGGCTAATATTATCCTTTTAATTTGAATAATTTGTATTTTCAATCTTTAAGTTACCAACATTCAAATTATAAACACCATTGTTTCAGTTACTCTGTAGGAGTGCTTGGTTAACTAACATGATGGGATAGACTGCTGGCACCCATTCCTTACCCCCTAGGACTCGACCAATGGTAGAACTTCTTCTTTATTTCCATTCCTTACCCCTAGGACTCGACCAATGGTAGAACTTCTTCTTTGTTTCCATTCCTTACCCCCTAGGACTCGACCAATGGTAGAACTTCTTCTTTGTTTCCATTCCTTACCCCCTAGGACTCGACCAATGGTAGAACTCTTCTTTATTTCCATTCCTTACCCCCTAGGACTCGACCAATGGTAGAACTTCTTCTTTGTTTCCATTCCTTACCCCCTAGGACTCGACCAATGGTAGAACTTCTTCTTTATTTCCATTCCTTACCCCCTAGGACTCAACCATGGGTAGAACATCTTCTTTGTTTCCATTCCATACTATCTTTTAACTCTCTAATCCTATGTTTCAATGGTACATTTAATTGTTGATCTTGTTTATGCGTTATGCTCATATATAAATAATAATAATGAATTCTGATATGTGCTTAAGAATCACTGCTCCAACTCAGTTAAAGTGAATATGAACCCCTGTCCTGCGCTAAGTTAAAATGCTGAACATAGGAGAGCCGGTACAATAACCACACTTATCCAAACAATATAGATTGAATATGTTGACTGTGAGTGCACAGCAATCAAAACAATACAACTATTCTTAATATCTCAGTTGTTGGAACAACATATTCTCTAGAATTGAATTTAAGGACAATTTTGACATTTTTTCAATAATCAGCTTCAGTAGATTCAAACCACTATGATGGATCAGAAAGGAACGTCTGGATATGCTATGACTCATATAGCATATAATGCTAATAAGATGAGAAAGGAATCTCTACACTTGCCGAAAACAATGGCCTTTGTTTATCCTTGATAGAATATTTGACTTTGTGTTTTGCAATTTAACTTTTTCACACGGTTTTGTGAATTTAAAAGATAACCTTTTCTTTTACTAAGCGGTTAACAAAGTTTAAATTGTTATGATTAAATAATGTTAATTATCAAAGTGAGTAGATAGAATGTTAATTTCATCACAATTATATCTTAGTTACATGGTTGTAAGTCTCGTATAATCTTGTAACAGAATGGTGAGTCTAATAAAAATAACACATTTCTAGATCACTAGCAGGCCTACCAATGTCTCCAGGTTTCATGTCAATCTTGTTCACTGACAACTATCTTTGCTAACAATTTCTAAGGTCTTGACTGGCCCGAATATTGACATTTTGATAGTTATTTAAAGTATTTTGTATTTGTTATTAGGGTTTGCACACAGTCTCACTTGAGGATAAGAGGGGGGGGGGGGGGGTGAGCTTCATCTTGTTTGAAAATGTTGCTTTGACCCGCCCCTACTCTGCCCTTTTAATAACACTGTTTGTCAAAACTATGGGAACACACAACCCCTGGCATGACATCACCCCTTTTTAAAATATTGATACATTCATACACCAAACAAATAAAGATGAATTAGGCCTACAAATCATATTTTAACTAATGTAATTTTGATTATTTTAAAGTTTCCTACTTGTTTTGGTGGCAGAATGGTCTAAGGCTTCACTCTGACTAAACTAGACTGCCGATGACGAGGAGATCTGGGTGTGAATCCTGGTTGGATGTACGGCAGGTGGTTTTTCCTAAAATGATTTTACACTCGCCCTCCACACAAATGTGGCTACAGTTCCTTTAAACTAAACCTTCCTCATCTCTTACACATAGTGTAATTAATATACATGCATATAACCCAAATGGGTGGTAAGAAACTGAAATAAATTGGTATGAAATCGAAGTTGACTAATGATCAAAACTTCTTAGCATATAACATCAATTTTAAACAATTCCCAATTTGTGTTGATAATATCATCCTTATTAGCTATAACAAACCATTCAAAAACCAAACGAGCTGTCACTATAATTCAAAGACTCCAGTCTAGGTAATGTGTCGAGTTGTACGTTGATCTGTCTTACAGGACCAGTTCCTACCCCCCTCTCAGAGAACGAGCTGTCACTATAATTCAAAGACTCCAGTCCAGGTAATGTGTCGAGTTGTATGTTGATCTGTCTTACAGGACCAGTTCCTACCCCCCTCTCAGAGAACGAGCTGTCACTATAATTCAAAGACTCCAGTCTAGGTAATGTGTCGAGTTGTACGTTGATCTGTCTTACAGGACCAGTTCCTACCCCCCTCTCAGAGAACGAGCTGTCACTATAATTCAAAGACTCCAGTCCAGGTAATGTGTCGAGTTGTATGTTGATCTGTCTTACAGGACCAGTTCCTACCCCCCTCTCAGAGAACGAGCTGTCACTATAATTCAAAGACTCCAGTCCAGGTAATGTGTTGAGTTGTATGTTGATCTGTCTTACAGGACCAGTTCCTACCCCCCTCTCAGAGAACGAGCTGTCACTATAATTCAAAGACTCCAGTCCAGGTAATGTGTCGAGTTGTATGTTGATCTGTCTTACAGGACCAGTTCCTACCCCCCTCTCAGAGAACGAGCTGTCACTATAATTCAAAGACTCCAGTCTAGGTAATGTGTTGAGTTGTACGTTGATCTGTCTTACAGGACCAGTTCCTACCCCCCTCTCAGAGGACGAGCTGTCACTATAATTCAAAGACTCCAGTCCAGGTAATGTGTCGAGTTGTATGTTGATCTGTCTTACAGGACCAGTTCCTACCCCCCTCTCAGAGAACGAGCTGTCACTATAATTCAAAGACTCCAGTCCAGGTAATGTGTCGAGTTGTATGTTGATCTGTCTTACAGGACCAGTTCCTACCCCCCTCTCAGAGGACGAGCTGTCACTATAATTCAAAGACTCCAGTCCAGGTAATGTGTTGAGTTGTACGTTGATCTGTCTTACAGGACCAGTTCCTACCCCCCTCTCAGAGGACGAGCTGTCACTATAATTCAAAGACTCCAGTCCAGGTAATGTGTCGAGTTGTATGTTGATCTGTCTTACAGGACCAGTTCCTACCCCCCTCTCAGAGGACGAGCTATGACTGTGAAAAGACTCCAACTGGACCCTTAGACCGCAAGAAGTTGATAGAGCACATCAACAAACAGGCGATGGAGACTCCTGACATCCCGGAACATAAACCTTACGTTGCAGGCACAGTAAGAGGGAAAAAGGTGAGTTGCGAGCACTGGGAGCTGTTTAATTATGTTGTTTCAGTGTGTGTCTCTAATTATAAATTATATTCAAACAACTTAAGTAAGATTCTTAAAACTGTACCAGACTCTTTATTTAACTGTATTTTATTATACTCTTTAAGTGATAAAATGTTTTAAGAAACTTAAACTGCCTGGTTTACTTTGTATCACGTTAATTGTAGAGAACTCATTCATATTGCATCAATGTTAATGTTACTGGTACAGTATGAGCTTGATAATCCGACAACATAAAAACTAGCCTAATATAATGTCAGGTTACAGGAAGTAAATACAAATATAGATTGGTTCTTGTTAAAATCAGAATTTTACCAAACAAACATTAAAAAAAATATCAAGCTGTTTTAGTGAGGAATTTGTCAATTGTAGTTTTGTTTTTTGTATGTGTATAATATGCACATTATATCTTCTGTTAATTTATGTAATGTAAAGAGTGTTGTATTGAGTTCTTTGGCTCATTGGATGATGGTATTGATATCAGAGTGTGCATCTTCAGACTTGACAGTATGTACTGCAGGGCCAGGGTAATTGTTCTCTTCCATCTCACTTTTCACTGTTGTTTCATCATTGGTTCATTAAGTTGAAAAACTATTCTTTGATTTCATTGTGTGACATTTTCACCCTTGAATCATGTTTTGATCCATTGGCTGCAGTAAAGAGGTGTAGTTTGTTAGCTTGGAAATAGTCTGAATGGCCATGCCTGGAGGCTATGAAAGCATACTGGGTGTGTAGAGCTATCGAACGTCAGACTATTGAGCTTGTATTGTAATTCAGTTTTTATCTTTAAATTATACCTAATACTATGGGCTATTGCTTGATTTATGGTTGGTTTGCGTTCAATTTGGGAGGCAAGCTAGATACCCTTTTACTTGGTAGTAAACATATGACTTTGGGGATAAAAGAATCCAAGTGTAAAATTAAATTGTGTTGAAATCACATTTTTGATATTTCTTATAGTCACTCATTTAATTTAGCTTTAGTTCTTTGCTGGCTTTCCATCCTACTACCAGGCAAGTGCTAGTACATATACTTACATTCACTTTCTTTATCCTGTTCCTTTGGGTTTGAAAATTAAGTTTATTATAACCATTATTGACTTCAAGAGAAAAATAAAATTACATTTAAATAAAAAGTCTCATAAAGTTTTAAGAATCTTAACAACTTTATCAAAAAAATTAAATTGGTGAAATAGGTTAAATAACTATGCACTAGAATACATAGTAAGGAACAACAAACCTTTGTAACAAATATATATGACTAAACATTAAAAAGACAAGTCCACCTTATAACAATAATAATTTGAGTAGGTAATCTAATGGGGCATTCTAGACACATTACAAACATATGTCAGTCTACAATAAAATATTGTAACGTGCTCTCCAACTACTTAGCCTTGAAATACATCTACAAGTGGCACAGAGTAGACTAAAGTAATTACAGGCACTGGCATCAAACTCACACCATACTCTGAATTATCAACAAGGTGGTCAAGGTTCTAATCTTAGGTAGATGCACTGGGAATGATATATAATTGTTAGTTTTTCCTTCCCATTTTCCAATCTAATGAGGGTACACTTTATATAAAACTACATATTGTGTCACTCACTACACCTTATATTAAGTTACCAGTGGTATCCTAACCTTCACCTTGTCAAACAAGCTAGTTTTAGAGATTAGCTACCTAATTTGAATGGTTAAATGTGTCTCAGAAGTATACATATACCTGGATGAGTCCAAACCCATCACCACCAAACTCTAAGCAATTGAGACAAAACAGTTAGTTCCTCTCCTCGCCAGGTGTCAGCAAAGGTTTCATTTTATACGAGTCTTTCTCAAATTATCCTAGAGTAAAGTTTGTGTGTTGGCACAATGGAAGTAATTGGTTTGCTTGGTTCTTAATTTTGTTTCAACATTAAATTTTCTTTATCATTTAATAAATTAATGGCTGCTCAAACAATTTACCAGCCTTATTCATTGTTATATAATTCAATAGCATGACAATAATGATACAATTAAAAATAATTAATGAAACAAAGTTGAACACAAAATCTCACACTTTGCTAGAATACCTTCCAGAAGAAATAAACCAGTTCTATAAATCAAATACATCATAAGTAAAATTTCTATTATTCCTCGGAACATCACATGACATGATTTTGGCTTCACAGTCGACTGACGATATAGCACCAACGTTTGGTAGTGGGGTGGGTCCCATTGCTTCGTAGGTGGACACTTTAGTTGGAGGAACATTAATGATGATTTATAAGAAAAGAAAATCCTACTGTAGTAACTATTAAGATAATTACACACATACACTCAGTAGAACTACAAGGAAGGAACTGCAATCTGCCAGGGCCTGAGTTCACTAACGGGAGCAAATAACACTCAGTAGAACTACAAGGAAGGAACTGCAATCCGCCAGGGCCTGGGTTCACTAACGGGAGCAAATAACACTCAGTAGAATTACAAGGAAGGAACTGCAATCCGCCAGGGCCTGGGTTCACTAACGGGAGCAAATAACACTCAGTAGAACTACAAGGAAGGAACTGCAATCTACCAGGGCCTGGGTTCACTAACGGGAGCAAATAACACTCAGTAGAACTACAAGGAAGGAACTGCAATCTGCCAGGGCCTGGGTTCACTAACGAGAGCTAATAACACTCAGTAGAACTACAAGGAAGGAACTGCAATCTGCCAGGGCCTGGGTTCACTAACGGGAGCAAATAACACTCAGTAGAACTACAAGGAAGGAACTGCAATCCGCCAGGGCCTGGGTTCACTAATGGGAGCAAATAACACTCAGTAGAACTACAAGGAAGGAACTGCAATCTACCAGGGCCTGGGTTCACTAACGGGAGCAAATAACACTCAGTATAACTACAAGGAACTGCAATCTGCCAGGGCCTGGGTTCACTAACGGGAGCAAATAACACTCAGTAGAACTACAAGGAAGGAACTGCAATTTGCCAGGGCCTGGGTTCACTAACGGGAGCAAATAACACTCAGTAGAACTACAAGGAAGGAACTGCAATCTACCAGGGCCTGGGTTCACTAACGGGAGCAAATAACACTCAGTAGAACTACAAGGAAGGAACTGCAATACGCCAGGGCCTGGGTTCACTAACGGGAGCAAATAACACTCAGTAGAACTACAAGGTAGGAACTGCAATCTACCAGGGCCTGAGTTCACTAACGGGAGCAAATAACACTCAGTAGAACTACAAGGAAGGAACTGCAATCTACCAGGGCCTGGGTTCACTAACGGGAGCAAATAACACTCAGTAGAACTACAAGGAAGGAACTGCAATCTGCCAGGGCCTGGGTTCACTAACGGGAGCAAATAACACTCAGTAGAACTACAAGGAAGGAACTGCAATCTATCAGGGCCTGAGTTCACTAACGGGAGCAAACAACACTCAGTAGAACTACAAGGAAGGAACTGCAATCCGCCAGGGCCTGGGTTCACTAACGGGAGCAAATAACACTCGGTAAAACTACAAGGAAGGAACTGCAATCCGCCAGGGCCTGGGTTCACTAACGGGAGCAAATAACACTCAGTAGAACTACAAGGAAGGAACTGCAATCTACCAGGGCCTGGTTTCACTAATGGGAGCAAATGACACTCAGTAGAACTACAAGGAAGGAACTGCAATCTACCAGGGCCTGGGTTCACTAACGGGAGCAAATAACACTCAGTAGAACTACAAGGAAGGAACTGCAATCTGCCATGGCCTGGGTTCACTAACGGGAGCAAATAGTTGCGCAAGTTTGAAGG
Source organism: Timema podura (assembly GCA_033556935.1). Lineage (NCBI taxonomy): Eukaryota > Metazoa > Arthropoda > Insecta > Phasmatodea > Timematidae > Timema > Timema podura. Next base: position 72,795,928 of record JAVRXN010000001.1, read on the forward strand.
ATGGGCCCAAATCCCTATTCACTAAAAGAAGCAGGTGCAATTTGAGAGCAAAGTTGCTCCTTTTATTTGCCACCACTAGAAGATCATCATGATTTTCACTTCAATTAATTTAAATGGCAGCATATTATCGTCATGGCTTGAAATACAATAATTAGTTAACTGTTCTCCAATTAATAATAAAAAAATTAAAATAATATACATCTGTTAAGCACAAAATTTGTTTCAATTAAAATAGTGGTAACAAAGAAATTACTTAACTTTTATTGTAATTGTTGAAATTTTACATTCAAACAACACACTAGCATTTTTTTTTTGCATTATTACAAAACAAAACGTTAAAACCACAAACTGTGTAATCTTTGTCTAGAACCAAAGAGGTTTTTATTCATTCAAGTCAAAAGACATCTCATCACTAAATATGGTGGTTAGTATAACTTTAAAATAAGTTTTAAAGTTTCTATAAATGTTTTGTTAATGGAACTTACTTTAAATTATTAATATAAATAAATACTAAATAATGTACTAATATTGTTTTTGTAAAGCACTCAGAAAGAAGCCGCTTCTAATGATATTGCTAGTTTACAAGCAAAATATTTAGAAATCTTAGTATTTGCTGTAATTTTCATTAGAGATTTAAAATAAAGTAGCCTTAACTTTGAAAGTAAATTCTTCACAAGGATTGGTAGAAAAGAGCGCAATTGATAACGTTTATGTTGACATCACCATAATCTTGCCACCACTTGGTGCCTTGTTAAGTGAATACTGAAATGAAGTAAATAATGAGGCGCATCTTTGAGCGTATATTGGGTGCAAAGTTGCGCCATTTCTAGACTTGCGCCGGAGCAGAATTGCACTCGTTAGTGAATCCAGGCCCAGAGGTTTAAGAGTCTCTGAAATACGTCTTCCTGCACAGTCAACGTAGTTTAGAAATACATTCAAAACATTTGTTTTCAGTTCTGTTCTGAAGCGGCGGCACTGTTTTTTTTATGGAGTCCTTGACATTTGTTACTTCCATATTATTCAGCCACAAATTCGAGTTCAGTATTTCAAAATCCTTATAAGTTTCATTCCATTGCTTGAAACATCTAACTATTAAATTGTACATAATGCTGCTCAAAAGAATTGCAATCCAATTTAATTGTTGATTTGATGGCCTTGCAATAAAATCCATGCCATTAAACTATCACTTTCAGCTGCTTTTATACTTCATTTTACTTTTTCACATGCTCTGGATTTTATTGATTTAATAATTCTTAATGTAAGATGTATCAGATAATCAGCCTTAGTCATAATTTATGATCTCTCTGGCAATTATTCTGCTGAAAGAGTCATCTCTTTTTCTAGTGAGTCATATCGCATAGAAACACTTTCTCGGAAGAATTTAGTGTTGGGTCATTGACTTTATCCTTAAAGTTTAAGTAAACTCTAAATGCTTGGTTGAAGTTGCAAACGATCTTAACGGCACAAAAACTGCTAGACAACCATCTTTAAATCTAGTACGCAACTAATTTTATTTAGTGAACTCCAAGTGTTGATGTGGCAATTAGAAATCATTTTGTGTTTAGGAGACTGACTAAATAACACACATAATGTGTTCATAAATGGTTTGAAACGATTTGTTGCTTCAATATCATAACTAGTGTCGATGAATGCTAGTCCCAATTCATGATTCAATGTCAAGTTAAAATGCTAGCATTGTTGCCACTACTGACCACATCACATTAGTATCATTATATGCATAATAAATCTGGTATATTTTCAAATACTCTTCAGTAAGTCCTTGTAACTGAAGACACCATGAAAATTTTTTTTTTATTACTAATGCTCTTTAATATTTAATTTTAAACAAATAAAGAAAAATATTGTTCACTTCTATATTATTATAGTTCTAATGTAATTAATAATTGTAGAAATGTAATTTAAACTTGTGGACTCTTCATTTGCTAATTTGACTATGAGTTTCTTTATTGACTGCTACAAGGTCACTGCACTATAACGAGACTGGGGTGCTACCAATATCGAAACAGAGTAATAAGCTGTGTTAAAGATTTCAACTGTTTTAACCTGTTGGAAGTTAATCTAATATTGATCCAAATTGTGTTCTTGTTAATTAAATAATATTTTACATACTTTATTATAAGCCAAGGAGTTTTCATGAGCACTTATTTTTGTTACAAATTCTTTATTTGCTGCCACCTTTTTGTTCTCTTGTAAGTGTTTGACCAATGCTCATAATAAGGTCTTGTGTATTGTGCACTACTATTCAGCACTAACACTAACTGTTCTGTGATCCTCACACAGCTGTTAGTCAATATTAGAGTTTCTAGATATTTTGGCTTCATTTTATCTCTTTTATTAGCATTTTCAAAAGGAAGTTTTGTCTGAGATAGAGCTTGCGTTATGTTTATTAAGTCTAATAATCTTCCATTCATACCCAATATATTAATGTGTATAGCATGTAAAGCTACACATTACATAAAAACTAACTTTTCACAAGGATTTCAGACTCACAGGCACCAACAATTAAGATTTGTTTGAAAATAGGTACCTAGTTTGGTCATACACTCATTTAAATGAGGCTCACTGCCACTCGGTGCTGTTTGTGTTTGGCACCAATTTAACTACAGCTCGAGCTGTTGTGACGTCACCTCCAGTAGTGGAACGCCTGCCTCAGCCGCTAGTTCACGGAGACGTGCGGGAGGGATTGCAATTGTATGTTTTGTACAACGCGACGATAATAAGTAATCATGAAAGCACTGAAGCAGTAATTGTGTCTTTCTTGTATAATTCCGGCATCTGGTTGGTGTGGAAATACATCGCTGGGAAGAGGCAGTTCGTGGCTACAGGGGTTGCACTTGGGACCTTGTGGTCCAAAAGTTGGGCACACAACAGATGAACTATGCTCTGATACAATCTTGTGTGTGCCCAATCTCTGGACCACAAGGTCCCAAGTGCAACCCTGTAGCCACGAACTGCGTCTTCCCAGCGATGTATTTCCACACCAACCAGATGCGGGAATTATACAAGAAAGACACAATTACTGCTTCAGTGCTTTCATAATTATTTATTACTGTTATGTTGTACAAAACACACAATTGCAATCCCTCCCGCACGTCCCCAACAGGTCGTCTTCGTGAACTAGCGGCTGAGGCAGGCGTTCCACTTTTCAGTCTAGTTCACTCAACTCTCTTATTACAAGTGCCCAAGCTCGAACTACTGACCCTCCAAGCCAACTAAAATACCAGAAAATAGTGGAAGTGTTGGGGTAGGCAGAGAAAAGAATGGTTAGGGTGTGGACAAATGGTAAATAGCCGTTCTAAAATAGTTACAAGAGTGATGTACTCAACTCCCTTCCCTGGTTGGGAGTGTGTCTACTCTAGTTACAGGTTTGGCAGTACCAGGGCTTCTGTTTCCCGCCCTGCTTGCCTTGGCAAGTGGCAGCCCTCAATACTAAACTAACATTCTTGGAATTGTTTATATTCATTGAAGATATAAGTTTATTTATCTTAAGAACAAAATGATCCACAATGACCCACACTAGTAAGTTTATTTAGTCTGGTTGGATGGTGATGGGGAAGATGGGGTTTGAATCCTGGCTGGGTGTGTTCAAAGAGGTTTTTACTTAATAGTTTACCACCATCTTTATCTCTCTCCTCACAAATATGGGTACATTTCCTCTAAATGCAACCATCCTCATTCTTACTTACTCTAAGGTATTAGGAACTTGAAAGTTCATTACAGCACTCGCTAAAGTATGCTACCTATACCCATCTTGAGCTAACTCTATCCAGTCTATCTCTTTCTTATTTCATTAGTACATTCACACACATATGGGTAGTGAGAGACAGAACAAAGAATGGCATTTTCACCAATATATGTGGGGCCTGCTCCCTAAAGATCAAGAAACCACTGATATTTACCTCTTATTTTACTCCAAACATCTGGCAATATGTCTGCATGTAAGTTTGATTTGTGTAATCAATTATCACTTGTTGTTCTGTTAGTGGATCCCCCCTCCGCAATCAGCTCGAGAGAGAAATGCTGAGGAACAGATAGCGATTGATCTTGGAGATGAATATGAGACAGCACTTACAGATGCTTCCCAAGAGGAAATTATTGATCTTGCTGGTGAGTGCTAACTCAAACAAACTCTTCTGTAAAATGTACCACTTTGTTGATGTTCTTTAGACACTAACCTCCTGACTAAGAGCGGCTGACCCTGCCAGGAGGAGACCTAGATGCGCTGTGTGGGGATGGAAAGATGGTTTAAATCACTGTCACTTTCTCAGCAATTGTTTTGACCTTCTCTAAACACTGTCCAGTGTCCACACCGGGTTAGATAAACAAGTGATCTGAAGGGCCGAGTTTATGACGATAAGGTGCACTTGGGACCTTGAAGTACCAGGAGTGAGGCACATATAACTATAATGCTCATTTATTGCAGGGTTCAATATGATATTTAAAAATCCTTAAACGGTATATTTTAACTAAATAAAAGTTGAATCACGGTAAGAAATACCAAGTGATGGTGGCGTACTATCCTTTGTCTTGTGTAAATGTAAAGAAACTGAGAGCTCGTTGAAAGGATCAAATTAAAATAACATCCTGCAAATACCATGTTGGAACACTTTCAGAAATCTACCCCAAAATTATTCTCACTGTCAATTAACTTGATTTTATTGGGCTTTAACTTGTGATGCAATGATTGTGTTAGCTCACATTTTACTATCATTGTTATAGATATAATGGCTATGAAAACAGTGTGGAAATGTAATGAAGGCAGGATGGTTGGCTTACAACTTGATAAACACAAACTTATCTTTATTCATACAAGATTCACACTCCTATCACTTTCACACATTATTTTAATTTTTTGGAAATATTCCTTTTTCATAATAAGAAATACTTTTATATGTGTTTTTATAACTTTATTATTATGAAAAATAAATATTACCCAAAATTATGAAAAATAAAGATAACCCAAAATATGTATGGAGAAATGAAGAGAGGATTTGTTTTTACCTATCCCTTACCTAATTACCAGTATTCTTTCAGGTTGGCTTACTTTAAACAAGACGTGTTAACATATATTTTGTTCACTATAGTAGGTTTGCATATACAAGTTTAAATGAAAATTTTAGAATTTATTTAATATAACTTACTCTATCATTCATTGACCTACCACATTTAAAATAACTAGTTTATGTTAAATTGACTCCACTTCTCTCATAGTTAAGTTTGTGATAGTTTATATAAGAATTTTATTTTGAAATCATGGCAAATATATTAGTTTTGAATAAAAACAGAAACACATTTTTGTTCATTAAATTTAAATTGAATTTAAATAAGCATAATTAAAAATTTTAATTTGACAATAATATTTAAGTTTTCAAATGATAATAAATTTATGTATTGAACTGAAGAGAATTCCATGATGCAATTTTGAAACCTTTGATAGATCTTTAGTTTTTTACTTCCTTTGAATTCCTCCAATTTTAGCTTCCTTTGAAATCTACCCCAATTTTAGCTTCCTTTGAATCTCCCCAATTTTAGCTTCCTTTGAATCTCCTCCAATTTTAACTTCCTTTGAATCTCCCCAATTTTAACTTCCTTTGAATCCCCCAATTTTAACTTCCTTTGAATCTCCCCAATTTTAGCTTCCTTTGAATCTCCCCAATTTTAGCTTCCTTTGAATCTCCCCAATTTTAGCTTCCTTTGAATCTCCCCAATTTTACTTCCTTTGAATCTCCCCAATTTTAATTTCCTTTGAATCTCCCCAATTTTAACGTCCTTTGAATCTCCCCCAATTTTAACTTCCCTTGAATCTCCCTCCAAAGGGTCAAACGGCTGTTTGCTGGTTGACCTTGCCCGATCCAATTTAGGTTTATCATCATCCCAGCCCTACAATAAATATTTTCTACTAAACTTTTATCATGTATTTTTATACTATCTTTTTTTGTGTATGAAATACTATTAAATACATAACATTGCTTAATTATTGTACATCCCTGGATCTCATTGATCACTCTACTTATTCCGGCGACCAATAAAAATGAACTTTATCAAATGAAATATTAAGGTTTGTAAACTTATTTTATAAATGTTCTACAGTATTGTATTTACCTACTTTTACGCAACTAGTCTATATATGTTCACTTTCATCATACTCTCAAACTAAATATTAATGTAAATGTACTTGATGTGGAGTAACACTTAACACAAAAATAAGCTGGACATTCATTTAATCAATATTTCTTATTATACATATATTAATGTTTTACATGTTTTTTAAAAATATTTTTGTCAAAATTAACAAAATAGTGCTAAATAGATAAATTTAGTTTATTTTTCTACACATATATTAATGAACAGTTATTGAATGAGTATAATGTCAGTTGAACTTAAGAACTTTTTAAAAGAAGTGAAAATTTCCTGGTCAAATTCCATGATGACCAAGACAAATATTCAAACATTACTTAGATTGTTATATGTTTAAAAATAAATTAAATGTTTATACACAAGCACAATTTAATTTATTTTCACCACAAAGGTTTTTTTCCTTGAAAACTTTAAATTACAATCTGAACTTGTGTTCTCTTCCACCTCACCTTATGTTAAGACGCTACACATGCGGCATTCACCAAAAGTTAAATATTTTCCTCTTTGTGAACTACTTGCTAATCTGTTTGTCAAATGATGAGCACATATCTACACACATGAATCTGTTTGTCGAAAGATGAGCACATATCTACACACATGAATCTGTTTGTCGAATGATGAGCACATATCTACACACATGAATCTGTTTGTCGAATGATGAGCACATATCTACACACATGAATCTGTTTGTCGAATGATGAGCACATATCTACACACATGAATCTGTTTGTCGAATGATGAGCACATATCTACACACATGAATCTGTTTGTCGAATGATGAGCACATATCTACACACATGAATCTGTTTGTCGAATGATGAGCACATATCTACACACATGAATCTGTTTGTCGAATGATGAGCACATATCTACACACATGAATCTGTTTGTCGAATGATGAGCACATATCTACACACATGAATCTGTTTGTCGAATGATGAGCACATATCTACACACATGAATCTGTTTGTCGAATGATGAGCACATATCTACACACATGAATCTGTTTGTCGAATGATGAGCACATATCTACACACATGAATCTGTTTGTCGAATCTCAGAATCAAGAAGTTTGCGGCTAGGCTGAACATGTACTTAACATGGAGAATGAAATGGATAATAATGGCGACCCACAAATTGCTGCAACTTTTATTTCACTTTATTTAGACCAGATCTAAATGTTGGCATTTAAGTATCTTTTTTTTATCTTTTTAAGGTCGTTAATAGAACCATCACTTCTAAATTGTTATTGAATATGCTATCATATATAGCTCATTCCCATTTTTATGTAAATTGTAAGCTGAATTCCTTCTGGCAGGGTATTTCTTTTATAGAGGTAAAAGAATTGCAGGTCAAGTTGTTGGGCTGCTCCATTTCCACAATAAACACAAGGCACTACTGGCAGATGTGGGGATGGGACAGTCTATTTGAGGTATGGCAAATGTTGCTACCCTCAGATGTGTGATATATTACCGACAACTGACGGCGAGTACTGAGCATTTGTCATAGCTCACTCATCCACACTACAAGGTATTTGCTGAATGATGAACATTCGATACTCATGATTCTCCGAATGCACATGTACCTCAAACTAGCATTTGTAAACTTAGCATTCGCTATAGATAGTGGTAAGATTATACCTTAAAAGTTGGGTGTCAAGGAATTCAGGCCAGAACTACACCAACCTAGGCTGAAATATCCAGGACCCTAAAGTAAGTGACACCATTTCTGGAAGTGTGTATTCATTAAGTGGTGTTCACAATAAAGTGATGTTTATAATACACTTGGTATTCATATGTAGTGGCCTGAAGTGTGTGTGTGTATATATAACATACACACACACATGTCGGCTCTGGAATACAAAGGAATTTTAAAACATATTTTGACTGGAAACATCATTATTAGGAGTTATATTAAGATTATAATAGTACACTGATTTGTCCTCACAAATATACTCAAATGATGATATTGGCTGGTGAAAACCTCACAGTAATAAAACAACGCATTTTTTTTGCTTGCAGCCATCCTTGGCTTCCACTCGATGATGAACCAAGATCAATACCATGCATCCCTATTGAACAAGGGTCAACCGGTAGGACTGGGTTGGGACGGCATCACCAAGGCGTCACAACCCAAACTGTACCCTGTGGACCCGCCCAACTCTACTGACCCTGACGCCACCATCAAGCAGGTCAAAGATGATGATCACAACCTCACGGATCTCAACTGGAATAACATTAAGGTGAATTTACCACCACACCACAATCCATACAAGAGTTACCCAATATTCTCTGATTTATTTAGGATTACTTTAGACAATAACTGTCATTAAACAATTACCAAGTCTAATTTTAAAATGTCTTTGTTGAAATTCAAAATGTTGATAAAACATTTAATCAAATAAATATGATAGAATTGTAGAGAATTAGAGCATTAAATAAACGTAAAAAGACTTAACATATTTACACACACTTCCTTATTTCAATGCGCTCATTGCATCTTTCTGAGGAACCAGAAGTAGTAAGAGGCTTTTTAATTTTGATAAAGGGATACTTATAAAAATGTAATTAATGTTTAATTTATGACATGAAATTGTGTGAATTAGAGGCAAATAATAAATATGGGAAATTATAAGTAAAGTTTTCTAACCAATCTATCTTTCGTGTTGGTTATCAATCTTTTTACAGTGTGTTTATATGTATAGCTATAGTACAAAGGTGATTCCTGTCACTGGCACTCCTGCCACATTTTGAAAAGGCAGTAGCTATTGTAACAAATAATTAAAGGGGCGAGGACAATAGTAGATAGATTACTTTGCACACCAAGTTTAACAATACCATAGTGACCAAAAAATTGCATGCCCTTTTCCCCCCAAAATAGCCTATATAAAACCTTAGTGCAGCCTATTATTGCACCCTTAGATAATACTTAACAAATGTAGTACCTTTGAAGACTGCATATAGCTATATAAGATTCATTCCTAATCTTGTTTCTCCTTGTAACAGCTAACATATCCCTCACAAACTTCATTCCCATGGTCCTCCACTTTCCTGGTCTCTCTTACAATCGATGGTCATGTTTCTGCTGCATATGTGAAAGTGGGTACAAAGTACGCCCTGTACCCATTATCACACATGCAGCAGAAACATGGACAATGAATGTAAGAGAAACTAGGAAAGTGGAAGCCATGGGAATGAAGTTTGTGAGGATCATGTTAGCTGTCACAAGGAGAAACAAGATTAGGAATGAAGTTATCAGTGAAAGAGTTGTGGTACATGAGATAGTAGAGGAAGCAAGACTGAGATGGTATGGTCATGTAATGAGGATGTTGGAGTATATGAGATAGTAGAGGAAGCAAGACTGAGTGGTATGGTCATGTAATGAGGATTTGGATACATGAATAGTAGAGGAAGCAAGGCTGGGAATGGTATGGTCATGTAATGAGGGTTGTGGAGTATATGTAGCTGTAAGGAAAGCAAGACTAAGATGGTATGTTATCATGTAATGAGGATGTTGGAGTACATGAGATAGTGGAGGAAGCAAGACTGAGATGGTGTGGGCATGTAATGAGGATGTTGGAGTACATGAATAGTAGAGGAAGCAAGACTGAGATGGTATGGGCATGTAATGAGGATGTTGGAGTACATGAGATAGTAGAGGAAGCAAGACTAAGATGGTATGGGCATGTAATGAGGATGTTGGAGTACATGAGATAGTGAGGAAGCAAGACTGAGATGGTGTGGGCATGTAATGAGGATGTTGGAGTACATGAGATAGTAGAGGAAGCAAGGCTGGGATGGTATGGTCATGTAATGAGGATGTTGGAGTATATGAGATAGTAGAGGAAGCAAGACTAGATGGTATGGACATGTAATGAGGATGTTGGAGTATATGAGATAGTAGAGGAAGCAAAGCTGGGATGGTATGGGCATGTAATGAGGATGTTGGAGTACATGAGATAGTAGAGGAAGCAAGGCTGGATGGTATGGACATGTAATGAGGATGTTGGAGTACATGAGATAGTGGAGGAAGCAAGACTGAGATGTATGGGCAAGTAATGAGATGTTGGAGTACATGATATAGTGGAGGAAGCAAGACTGAGATGGTATGGTCATGTAATGAGGATGTTGGAGTACATGAGATAGTGGAGGAAGAAGCAAGACTGAGATGGTGTGGGCATGTAATGTTGATAGAAAAAGAGAGGATGTCAAAGAAAATATTGGAAATGAAGTATGTAGGAAAAAGACTGCAAGGGAGGCGAAGAAAGAGATGGGAGGAGCAGATAACAGAAAGTGTGCAAGTGAGAAGAGTATAGTGGTGGAAGGATAGAGGAAGATGGAATCATTTTACTAAACTGACCCAATCCACAGGCTGGAAACAGTTGATGATGATGTAATTATATTGATATACATCAAAATAGTTTATAATCTCCACAACAGTCTTAACTGCTTCGTTTCAAATATTTACTCAAAAATAGATGGAACTTAACTCTACTAAAAATGTATCTTTAAGGCAAAATGACTGATAGAATAAAATATTCAAACCCTCCATAGCTGCTACTACTACTTTTTACACATGTTTTTGGAGATTTTTGTTTTCTTTGTTGGCTACTGTTATTCTATTGTGATAGGATTTGGTATATTTGTTTACTAAGTTAGGAATTGGTATTTTTACCACACAATCATCACCCGCACATAATCGCTGCATCCATTTTTGTTTCAGTCCAAAAATTGATTTATAAGATTTCATAAGATAATAATTGCATGGTATAGCCCTGTTTGTCACGTTGATTTAAAAGATAAACAGAGCCAAGATACTTCTTCATTTACACACAACACTAAAGATCTATAACTACTGACCTTGGATACGCAGTTGTCTTGCACACCACAAGCCTAGAATTCTCAGCGCATGCGTATTGTCAGTCGGTATGTTTCTGAAAGCCTAGTTATGTGGTTTGTAATAAGGAGAGTGGGCCTGAAGGCGAAGCAACCAAGTATAAGTCACATGATATGGTAAGATTCACATCTTCCTGTGCAAGCTAAACTAATGATAGCTTGCTAGCAATATATTAGCATATGAAGCATTTTTTTTATGATTATGGTTTAGTATAAAAACTATTATGTGTGCTTAAAGCTTCACATAATGGCCGAACACCAGTTTTTCCCACAAAAATTAGACATAAAATATGCGACGATTATGTGGTGAAATACAGTGGTATATACAGGGTGTCTACCTGACTATAGTTTTGAAATTTCAGTATATTTCCAATATATTTTTTTTAAAGAAATCCAGTATATATGAAAGGTACTCAGAGACAAACAATCCCTATTTCAAAATCATAAAATGATAGAAAGTTAGGGTAGGTCTAGGTCTGTCATAGTTAAACATTTTTACGTCAAGAATCGAGTGCATTGATGCATATATTCTAGTATATACTAAGGATGGGACCCTAGAACATACAAGAAATATTCATGGACTCAAGACTCAAATCATAATAATTTTTTTAAATAGGTCCTAAGTTTGAGTTATTTTTTAAAGGTATTAAAATAGTGAAATAGTTTCTTGTGGTTAAAACCAAAATAATGACAGGAAAAACCTAACAACTAAACCCCAGATCATTAATTTATCATTTAATGTAAACAAAATCAGAAGTGAAGGAAAAAATCCTAGTTATTGTGAAAATTAAACACTCATGCTTACAATATTTTCTAAAATTCAAATTTTAATCAGGGATTTGATGGCAAAATGAAGTTTCAGATTTGAAAAAAGGTGGATCTGACTCATCTTTAATACACACAGCACACACACATGCACATTCACAAACTTGCGCATACACACACACTTTTTGAATGACCTATACCACCATCAACCTCGGTGGTCTTGGGGTAAAGTGCTCGCCTCAGGACCCGATGTTTGTGAGTTCGAACCCAACAGAGGCTGAAGGCTTTTTCTTGAGCGAGAAAAAATCATAGCTCAACATCCTTGGGAGGGGAAATAAATCCGTCAGTTCCATGTGGCAAGTAAAAGAACCTTGGAAGGTGTGTGAAAATACCTCTCCTGGCAATATTGGTGGGTCATTTCACCTCACTCAGGGAACTTAATGATTACAGCCAGGGAGATTACTCTACCACAAAAACTAACTATTACCCCCACCACCCCTTGACAGTCGATATTTTCCACAAGTTATATTTTTGATAGTGAATTTGTTTAGTAAATATATAGTAATAAAGATATAGAATCTTCAATGAAAAATAACCAACAAATATTATGTTGATAAAATTACTTGGAAATAAAGATAATTGCAGTTACTTTAACACTATTAAAAATTAAGATGATAAAACCCAAAAACAAATATTTTTTTTAGAATGTAGACAAAAGCTAGAATCCATTCAACCACAAAACTATTTCATGTTCTAACACTTCTGCCTCTTCCATTGCTTTCTGCAATACTGTTCTTCTTTTCACTTCTAATTTTATTATTTCTTCAGATGCTGTTCTTCTTTGACTTAAGTCTACTTCAATCTTTTTCTTCTTTTCAAGCGCCTTATTCCTGATGCATTCCTCTCAGCATGATTCATCTGTTTTGAAATTGTCATATTTACAAGTCCCCAGCTGCAGTGACTGCATCATAAGTTACACGTTGAGCAATAAGGCTGTCCTCATGTAGGTTTTCAACCAGACATTCTTCATTCACAGAAAAACTTAGCTCAACGGCTGCATTGCTAGGGAAGAGAACAAGATTTTTTTAGTGAAATATTGTAGTTCCTGGGATGGATTTACTCTATAAAAAATATTCATGAAGAACTTATCAAGCTGGTCACCACTTGAAGTGAATTGTTTAAGGTAGTCAATAACTTCTTGCTTTGATACAAAGTCCAAGTAGTCTCTTATTACAACATCTGCTTACACGCTAGATAGTTGTTTCTTGTCTAGGACTTCTAGAACAGAAGTTATCCTATAGGTCCTAACAGGTGGATTGAGCATGACTGCGGGAGAGAGACAACTAGCACCCTTGACAATTTGTAGGAGAGAGGACACTTATGTCTGCAAACATAAATGACAATAGAGGTTGATTGCTCTGATATTCAGTGAAAAATTGTTCCAACTCAAGTGAAACTGACAGCATGAATCACAACTTTGATGTCAGAAGTTCATCCTTCACAAAATTGCTTAATGTTTGAAAATTACCAGATTTTGGAGGATGCTTGTTAGAATAAAAATACTGTTTTAAATATGGCAGCATTGACATTGCTCTCTAACACCCTTGAGTTTTCTATCCATCTAATAGAACAAAACTTCATCAGGAAAAGAGATGATCCTGTTATTCTTTGATAGTTTACACGTCTTGTTAAATAAATAATATAGCGGTGCAAAAACTGGTTAATAGTCCAACTGGAGTTAGCATGTGCTGTTTTGTAAGCAACATGGACAATGTGTAGAGAACAAGTTCCAAATTATAGTAACTCAGAATTTTGTGGAGAATCTTCCTTCAAGTAACTTTTGAGATCACTTAAGAATCTGAGGTTTACATTTGGTCCATTCATGGAAATTTGAAGCATTTTTTAAGATCCAAGCCCTCATCTTTTAGTGCAGATATAAAGTTAATTAATATATCTTGAGCTATTGCATGACCTAAAAAGCAAGATGTTAAATATCTTGTATGAATTTCATTTTCACTCCAGAAGCAAACAACAACATCCATCTGAGTCTTCTAAGTCAAAGTATTTATGCTTTCATCAAAATAAATACAATAAAATGAGCATTGCTTAACCATATTCGCAAGCTCACTTTTGAAAAAAGGACCTAGTTCATACACAATAACATATCCAAGTTGATCTTTATGCATTTGAAATTTCTGGGCAATATCACTTTAGGAAAACATTACTTTAAAAAGATCACTACAAGCAGAAAAACTTCTTTCCCTTGGCATGAGATCGGATTGAAGATATTCCCATGTTACTTATATCAAAGTTAGTTTTACACAAAGAACAATGGCCTTTACTTTTATCACAATCCACTTTTTGTAAGCACAGCCAATCTTTAAACACTGTACTGTCCAACCAATCATCTTTAAAAGAGGTTTTTTCTCTGGTTTGTAAGGGGGAGGGGGAGGGAGGGCTCAGTGCAGAGACTGAGAATAGAAAGGTCAGCAAGTGAGGCAAACATCCTCACTGCAAGGTCAACTAATTGTGTGGCAAACAAGATAGACCAGAGGGGTGGTCAAAATAGAACTATCAGTAGTACAAATAATATCAGGGGTCTCAAAATTCTTAATACAACATTTCACTCAATGTAAAAAGGCTGAATATTTCCCCAGTATTTGATTCAAAATTCCAGTATACTCCAGTATTTCCAGTATCAAAAATAAAATCAAGTATATCTCCAATATTTGCAGTATTGGTAGACACCCTGTATATATCTTTTGTTGTGATACTTTGCTTTAAAAAATATAACCAAAAAATATTTTCATCTTTTAAATTTTTTTTTGTCATGAAAATATGATCTTTAAATTCCAAATTTATTTTATAAACTATAAAATATGATAAAAACAATGTAAAAAATGGTATCTCGGCCCACTTACCTTTTGAGGTCAGAATGAAGTTTCTATGATAGTAAATAATACATAGCAATGACTAAGTCATAGTTATAGCAAAATAATAAACTAAAATCTTAGTAATAAGACATGTAAATAATATGAACACTAGGAAAGGTAAGGAAGTAGGGTCTGGTCTATTTGATTGGTCTGCCACAAATTTTTTTACCTTTCAAAGGGATCATATCTTTAGGGCGTGGGCTGTATTCGGGGGCACCTTATTTTTGGGTCATTACAGTACTTCCAACCAGGACTGTTATAACATTAGTTCATAGAAATACACACTTCTTGAAGAAAGCATATATGTAGCATTTTTGTTGTGAACTATGAGAGCTTCATTTTGTGATATGTGAGTCAATCTTGAACTTTTGTCTTCATTTCAATTAGGGGTCTCCGAGCTTGGATTTTTTTAATTGGAGTTGAACTCGAGTCTAGTATTTCTAAAAGCTTTGAGTTCTAGCCGAGTTCGAATATATTCATAATTTTAAAATGTTAAGATTATATATTTGTTTATTTTAAATGTAAATAGGTATCACATCTTTAAAATTCCAGATTTAAAAAATATACTAAAACTAACTAAAACACTTTTTCATTAATGTCTCTTCATATGAAAAAAAATATTTCTGAGAATTTAAAACAATGTGCAACTGTGGAAGTTTAAAAAGTAGGAATTGTAAAAGTGTAGGAGGAAATAGAGAAGTGTGTTTGTTTATATCCAGTCCTAACCTAACTATCCTTTCAGGTTGGCTTCCTTTACTATCACTTTACATTACTGTAGAGTGTTTCTACACTGTCTTGATAAAAAGTTAATAAAATTGATGTTTTAATAAGTTAATATCTCCTCAAAATATGCTTCAGTAACTTAATTTACCCAATAAGAAAACATAAGTATCATAAACAGTTGGAAATTTGAAGTGTTTCATATTTCATTTCTTATTCCTTAATGTAATTGTGCATGATCACATCTTCTGTTCCATTTCCATTCCTCTATGCGTAGTTGAACATGCGCGTTGTACGGGCTCTCGTTAGACATTATTTTATTGAGAAATTTACTTCATTTCAATATTTAATGCTTCTAAAAGTTGATGCTAATACTTTAAAATTAAAAATAACATTACTAAAATAATATTTCTAGCAAACAATATTAAATAGTAAATGCCTTTTAATATAAATGTGGTAAGTTTGGTAAAATATGTATTGCAATAAATAAGATCAACATTGATTTTAGACAGGTTAACCAACATAATTATATAACTAAATAGTAACTAAACTAGAGCTATTTTTGTAGTTAAACGTATTAATTAATACGAATTTTAAATATCTTAGGTTTTAAAACATTTAATATAATGATATATTCTTGATATTACATTTTTAATTTAAAATAAATTATTATTTTAGAAAGTGGCCAGATTAAAATAGTAAAAAGAATCATTCAATTATTTAGTAATCTTCTTAGCTATTTTTATTTTCATTGCATTAATTTTTAACTAAATTTGTTAAGTAACTGCATGATTTATAAGTGGAAATGCTGATATTATCTCATTTAAATAGACTATGCTTATTATTGCGTTTTAAAAATTGATTATTAAGTACATCAAGTGGAAGCTTGAAAATGACGAGCCTACAAAACTTTCTATCTTGATCTCGAGCTTAAAGGACAAGCTCGGCTCAGAGCTCGAAATCTGAGTACTCGCAGAGCCCTAATTTCAATATATATATATCAAAGTAGTATGCTGTATCTCTTGTTTGCAGAACATTTCTGACGAGAAGTTCACGCAGCTGTTTGAGGCTCTGCCTGAGAACACGCATCTGGAAACTTTGAGCCTGACTAACACAGGCATGACAGACCCTCTGGCACTAAAACTGGCTGATGCGCTCGAGCACAACAATACGCTGCGGGTGGTGAATGTAGAGACCAACTTCATCAGCCCGCTTGTTATTGTGAGACTCATCAAGTCTCTACTGGCCACCACGTCCATCGAGGAATTCCGTGCCTCCAACCAGGTGACATCAACTTGTGGTGTTTTTATAGCCTCTTATCTTTCCTGACTATTGTGTCCTTTGAACTACTTGGCTTAAGCTTATGTTTTACATTTCAACTCAAATTTGAACACAGATTCCCAAAAACTCTTTGTGAGGGTTCGCTAGTGCTTACAACTCTTATCTATCACATGTATAATCCTTTGAAATCAAGTTTTGCTAATTATTATTATGAAGTATGGCTAATTTTAATAAATGACCCACTACAAATGGCTTATATTTATGATTTTCTAATACTTGATACTGAATCTTTCATATGAAAGCTGAATGTTTGTTTCTTTATAAACTAATTCCCTTCACTTCTCCTTGTTAGGACTCAACTACTATAGTAACTGTGCCAGGGATTATCTTTCCTCTAGCTTTTCTCAGAATTGATTACTTCTAGTGGTGGTAAATATACATTTCCATTAGTCTAGTACAAATTGTACTCAAAGTGCAAATATTTCATGGAAATTTAAGTAAGACTTCAACTACTCATTTATTAATAGTAAAACATTAGCATGATTTGAAATTACAGTCAAAATTTTTTTTCTAATATATATTATCAAGATAAAATACTTAGTCAAACACCTGTGACTTTTTAGTAATACCATACTATTATTAATGTTAGTTAACAAAGGAAAAATGCTGACAAATGGCTGTACATATTAAATTAAACATTTAAAACATGATAGAAGGACATGGCCTACAGACCTACCAGAAAACTGTAGGCCTCAAAGTTTACAATTAAAACACAGACTGGACTATGGCAGCATGGCTACAGGTAGATCGGGGCCAAGGATTTTAGAGTATAAGGTTCAGCCAGTTTTATAGCTCATTGAGCGTGAGCTGATGACATTGGTTCGTGAACAGAGCCACATACAACTGTTTAATCTTCGTAGTGTTGCGTGTTTAAGTACATCACCCTACACAGCTGTGCAATACCTCAAGTATAGTATTCTTTAGAGGTACTTACTCAGTACAAATTAAAGATTACAACAGCACAGTTTTTATTTTGATTCAAGAATGCAATAATATTATTAATACAATAAAGGACAATTGAACGAAACTGTACAACCTGAGAAAAGTGCTACGAGAGGAAATTTTTAATTTTTTGGCGAGGAAGTTTTCATCTCTGGGAAAGTTTTGATAATAGTCTGAATTTAATAATTTATTTAACTTTTTTTTTTATACGACGGTTGATTTTACAGAAATAATATTATTTTGTTAGCACCGCTTCTAACTACCTGTTCAGGTTATATGCCTATATACTAATTACACTAATGGTTAGGGATTAGGAAGGTTTATTTGAGATGAAGTGTACCTGCAGTTTTGTGATGGGAGAGTGGAAAACCATTTAGGGGAAACCACCCTCAATGTACCTGACCGGGATTGAACCCCAATCTCCCTGTCTTCAGCAGTTTAGTCTAACACGAGATTAGCGCGTTAGCTCAGGCGGCCACCGCAGTGGGTAAGTAAATAATATTATTAAATCGGTGGTGCGCTAACTCAATTCTGCGTGCCAAGAGCTAACAGCGGAGTCAGTGTGCGGCCACTCACCCACATGTCGCTCCTATACTAGATAAAACCATTGTTACTATTAATGATTCAGTACATTGATTATTATTATTATTATTATTATTATTATTATTATTATATTTCATTACCTCAAATTAAATTATAATTATTTAGCCTGATGGTAACATCCAGACTTGGTTATTACAGAGTATTTTGGACTTTTGTGCTGTCATTAATGAACAACTATAAAACTTTTAATTGAAAAATAATAATTACTCATTGAACTGTTCTGAATAATACATTATAATAATAATATGTTCAATATGTTTCCAAATAAAATAAATATTAATCTCACAGTGAAGGACATGATTCTCTAAAATGTAATATCCATTTGAACTATATGTGAAAGAATATAATAAAATAGCAAAACCTATACATATTTATTTAACGTAATATCTTAAAATAGTTGAATTACTTACATTAAAATATTTATGTTCTTTTGATCTTCTCGGTACTCCTAGCATGCGGTATCAATATTTGATTCTAACACACAAGCACAGTTAGCCAATTTGGTAACTATTTTTGTAATTTTTTTATGTGCTTTCTCTTTCAGATGAATTGTAACCCTACCTTTAACTCATCCTATTTTCCTGCAATTTACCATTCAGGAACTTCACTCTAATAAAGATAGTTTAATGTAAGATGAAATAACTTCCATTGTAAATGTACGCCTTTTTACTTGTTGAGTGACTCATCTGACTGAAACTTTTTAGGAGATAATCCATACCACATATCACTTTTAACATCTGTCAAAAGTGATATTATTGAGTTGAGTAATATTCCCTCCTGGAAAGATTGTAAATTGTTTTTCCCATGGCACCGCATTAAGGATACCATCTTGTACATTCTATCAAGACACTTCACTTGTTTGTCTTTGTACAGGCCGAATGCACATTTCAAATGTTGGCTGTTTTTCTCTTCTTAACATCGAACTAATAATCATTTACAGTGGTAATAAAGCTGGATACATTATTTGATAAATCCTGAGAGTCACCAGGTTTGTAAAACTCGAGCGCTTTAGCTGTAGTGTTTGGATGTTTGTTTAGTTCATGACAAAATTTATGTTGTGGGTGACAAGTTTCATAAGGGCTAATAAAGGTGATTTATTTATTTTAACACCATCATGAAGACAAAACCCCGTGTCCAAGAGCCACTTTCTCAAAAATGAGTAAATGAGGCGCATCTGCAAAAAATATATCTTCTTTCTTGTGTTTGTTGGGTTGTAAAACCAAGACTTATCTACTGAAACTTTAATTTTATGCCATAAACCAAAATTACTTCTGATATGAGAGAGTGAATCTTCTATTTGTAAATACACACATGTTCATTTACCTAAATATCACAGTCAGGGCAACTGCAATGTCTTCATTAGTACACTAAACTTTGCGTTTATTACAAAGTAATAATTCCTACTCATTACTTGTAAAAACTGTACCTAGTTTTTCTCGAATTTTTGATCCTTTAACTAATTCGGGACTTTTGTCCTTTTTCAGAGAAATAAGTCTGTTCTTGAGCATACAAATTTCCATAGATTTTCGTTTCAAAGCATTTTGTTCTTTCACTAGTTTGGATTTTAATATTTGGTTTTTTCTTTTTTAATCCAAGATATTTTATAATAATTTCAGTCTTATTCTGATTTGTTTGACTTGTTTTGTCACTTAGGTTTTTAGAGAGACAATTATCTACACCCTCTTCTTGAGTTCCCCTTCCATGCCTATCTACAGAAGATAGTATATCACTTACTATTTCTTTCTTCAATCTACTTTCATGCCTAGCTTCACGGGTAATATCTTACCCTTGGATAACATTTTTGGAGACAGAAAAAGGAAAGCTTGGTTTAAGGAATGAAACAGCAGATAATTTAAAGTTGTATTTCATAGGCAAATTCAGCAGATCGGCCTAAAGGTCGCGCTCATAATCATCAGGTAAAAAATGTTCTGAGCAAACAACAGAATCAGGTTTCCGTCATGTTTACAAAGATGAACCCATCTTGGTCTGTCACTAGGATATTTAGGGAAGTTGGGATGTATAACACCAGGCAGGACCCTTAGTTATCTTATGGCTACTATTGTACAACACAGCACTACATGGCTCACTCACAAATAAGTATTACGAGTACACAAAACACAAACATTTACTATCTTGGTCACTTAGATTCTCTTGTTGCTGGTTTCTTGATTTTTATTTTGCTTATACTCTCTAGTTGCCTGTTCAAACTTGTGTCTTAATTCTTGGTAGATGGATAAACTGTTGTATTTATTCAATTATTCAATTATTGAATTAAATTATATTATCTGTTAATTTATTTATTTACTGACTGGTATGAGTAGGCCTGCTTGGAGGAAAAGGAGAGGTTATCTAAGGTTGAGACCAAACAAACGACCACCCAATCCATAGAATCCTCAGATTCAGCTGGAACATTTCACAACACCATGCCATATTCCTGGATCTGGAACTAAACACCATCAACAATACCTCCATTTCCAAAACAACCATCCTCTTCACGTAAAACAATCTCAACCCTATATTCTAGCTACCAGAGCCAAACATATGTTCTGAGGAAAAATACCTTAACAAGCAATGTCAACAACTCTTCAAGGCTTTCACAGCCTGAGAATACCCTAAACACAACAGTCATATTCAATCGAGAACATATCAAGAAACATCCTTCCAATGACATACCGCTCACCACCCAGTATTATGAAGGACTAGACAAACTCAGATTTATCCTAACCTCATCACCTCTCACACAAAATATTATCAACAGTGCTCCAAGAACCACATTCAAACGCTCCCCTAATCTTCGGAACATTCTGGTTCACCATAAATTGTCCGACCCAGCCACAAACAACAACAAACAACATCGGGCCAAAGGTTCCTACCCTTGCAACAAACATCGGGCCAAAGGTTCCTACCCTTGCAACAAACATCAGGCCAAAGGTTCCTACCCTCACTACAAACATCTTCAAGCCAAAGGTTCCTAACCTCGCAACAAACATCATCAGGCCAAAGGTTCTCACTCCTACCCTTGCAACAAACAACATCGGGCCAAAGGTTCCTACCCTTGCAACAAACAACATCAGGCCAAAGGTTCCTACCCTTGCAACAAACAACATCAGGCCAAAGGTTCCTACCCTTGCAACAAACATCATCAGGCCAAAGGTTCCTAACCTCGCAACAAACATCATCAGGCCAAAGGTTCTCACTCCCTACCTTGCAACAAACAACATCGGCAAAGGTTCCTACCTTGCAACAAAAACATCAGGCCAAAGGTTCCTACACTTGCAACAAAATCATCAGACTAAAGGTTCCTACCTTGCAACAGAATCTTCAAGCCAAAGGTTCCTACCTTGCAACAAACATCGGGCCTACCTATGCAACAGACAGAGATGCAGTACCTGCAAAATTCACCAACCTTCCACCTCATTAACAGCAGACTCACACAAATGGAATACACTATGGTGCTCGACAGACAACCTTATATATCAGCTACATTGCAACTACTGCATTGCTGAATACATCAACCTCACCACAGGAACCCTCAGACAATCTTATATACCAGCTACATTGCAACTACTGCATTGCTGAATACATCAACCTCACCACAGGAACACTCAGACAATCTTATATACCAGCTACATTGCAACTACTGCATTCCTGAATACATCGACCTCACCACAGGAACACTCAGACAATCTTATATACCAGCTACATTGCAACTACTGCATTCCTGAATACATCGACCTCACCACAGGAACACTCAGACAATCTTATATACCAGCTACATTGCAACTACTGCATTCCTGAATACATCGACCTCACCACAGGAACACTCAGACAATCTTATATACCAGCTACATTGCAACTACTGCATTCCTGAATACATCGACCTCACCACAGGAATACTCAGACAATCTTATATACCAGCTACATTGCAACTACTGCATTCCTGAATACACCGACCTCACCACAGGAACACTCAGGCAATCTTATATACCAGCTACATTGCAACTACTGCATTGCTGAATACATCAACCTCACCACAAGAACACTCAAACAATCTGATATACCAGCTACATTGTAACTAGTGCATTGCTGAATACATCGACCTCACCACAGGAACACTCAGGCAATCTTATATACCAGCTACATTGTAACTACTGCATTCCTGAATACATCGACCTCACCACAGGAACACTCAGACAATCTTATATACCAGCTACATTGCAACTAGTGCATTCCTGAATATATCGACCTCACCACAGGAACCCTCAGGCAATCTTATATACCAGCTACATTGTAACTACTGCATTGCTGAATATATCAACCTCACCACAGGAACACTCAGACAATCTTATATACCAGCTACATTGTAACTACTGCATTGCTGAATATATCAACCTCACCACAGGAACACTCAGACAATCTTATATACCAGCTACATTGTAACTACTGCATTGCTGAATATATCGACCTCACCACAGGAACACTCAGGCAATCTTATATACCAGCTACATTGCAACTACTGCATTGCTGAATATATCGACCTCACCACAGGAACACTCAGACAATCTTATATACCAGCTACATTGCAACTACTGCATTGCTGAATACATCGACCTCACCACAGGAATACTCAGACAATCTTATATACCAGCTACATTGTAACTACTGCATTCCTGAATACATCGACCTCACCACAGGAACACTCAGACAATCTTATATACCAGCTACATTGTAACTACTGCATTGCTGAATATATCAACCTCACCACAGGAACACTCAGACAATCTTATATACCAGCTACATTGCAACTACTGCATTGCTGAATATATCGACCTCACCACAGGAATACTCAGACAATCTTATATACCAGCTACATTGCAACTACTGCATTGCTGAATATATCGACCTCACCACAGGAACACTCAGACAATCTTATATACCAGCTACATTGTAACTACTGCATTCCTGAATACATCGACCTCACCACAGGAACACTCAGACAATCTTATATACCAGCTACATTGCAACTACTGCATTCCTGAATACATCGACCTCACCACAGGAACACTCAGACAACAAATGAATGGTCTTCATTTTGACACCAACCACAATAACCCTGACAAACCAGTAGCATTTCATGCCCAAACACAATACTAGGCCTATAGTACTAGAGTTATACGAGCACTCCCCAATAGTTGGAATGCATCTCAGCTTCGTAGGTGGGAACTTGCTCACCAATATATTACCAAATCCCTGGTCTCAACCTTAGATAACCTTCTCACCTTTTCCTCCATGCAGGCCTACTCATACCAGTCAGTAAATAAATAATTAACAGATAAAATAATTTAATTAAATAATTGAATGTTTAAACATATTATAAATACAACATTCTACCCATCTACCAAGAATTAAGACACAAGTTTGAACAGACAACATCAGAATCTAAGTGGCCATGATCAACCTAAAACCATGTTGCCATAGCCCAGTCTGTTTTTTACTCTTTATTGATGAAGAAGGGGACTGTAATCTGAAAATTACATAATTATGTGTTATGTTGTGTTTTAATTGTGAACTTTCAGGCCTACAGTTTTCTGGTAAGTGTGTAGGTCGTGTCCTTTTATCCTCTTTTTAATATTAGTCAAATAATTAAATAACAGAAATAACATTAACTATTGATAAAAAATACCACCAAAATACCCATAGTGCAAAATAAAAGTTAAACTTTTTGTAATGAGAATGTGATGTTTCTATGTACATCTCTTAATAAGCAATGATGTAATGCTCCAGAGGTCCACTGTGCTGGGAAACAAGATTGAGATGGAGATTACATCTCTGGTGGAACAGAATCCCACCTTGCTTAGGCTGGGTCTACACCTGGAGTACAATGATGCACGCCACCGTATCGCCATGCACCTGCAGCGCAACATTGACAGGAGTAAGTACACACCTTCACATTATTTGATATTATTTTGTTCATTTTAACAAAAGGTTTAGTGACGTTAATCTATGTAATAAGAAAGAGGAGAGTAAATAAGAGAAATGCACTGACATTAACATGAAGAAGAGATAAGACATCCTGAATGATCATTCACATGTTAAATACCACTCTGGTGCACTCGACTGAGATTTGAACGTAGACCTCTTGATTAGCAATCCAGTCCTGCCCTAGACTGCGTGAGAGTTCAATAATTATACAGAATGTTCTATGTTTTTTTTAATTATAAAAAAGGGTTGATCTCAATAAAATGAAAGGATACTTTTTTTCTTTTTATTAGGGTATTCTTCTATGTTTAAAGTCGGCTTTAATATTTAAAAATATATAATTTACCTAAATTTAATATTTTAATACCAATATTTAGAAGATAATACATAATCTGTTATTATTTACTAACGTAACTATTGAGGTAGAAATTTTTGATCTTTTTAAAGACAAAAAATTATTACAGAGTTACATTATTTCTCATATATATTAAAATTAGCTAAGGAGGAAACTGACTATAAATAACTGCTAGGCCAAGGCATGACGCGGCACATCTCCTAGTTAACACACTATAAATAACTGTTAGGCCAAAGCACGACGTGGCACATCTCCTAGTTAACCCACTATAAACAACTGTTAGGCCAAGGACGACGTGGCACATCTCATAGTTAACCCACTATAAATAACTGTTAGGCCAAAGCACGACGTGGCACATCTCCTAGTTAACCCACTATAAACAACTGTTAGGCCAAGGCACGACACGGCACATCTCCTAGTTAACCCACTATAAACAACTGTTAGGGCAAGGCACGACGTGGCACATCTCCTAGTTAACACACTATAAACAACTGTAAGGCCAAGGCATGACATGGCACATCTCCTAGTTAACCCACTATAAACAACTGTTAGGCCAAGGCACGACACGGCACATCTCCTAGTTAACCCACTATAAACAACTGTTAGGGCAAGGCACGACGTGGCTCATCTCCTAGTTAACCCACTATAAACAACTGTTAGGGCAAGGCACGACGTGGCACATCTCCTAGTTAACACACTATAAATAACTGTAAGGCCAAGGCACGACGTGGCACATCTCCTAGTTAACACACTATAAACAACTGTTAGGCCAAGGCACGACACGGCACATCTCCTAGTTAACCCACTATAAACAACTGTTAGGCCAAGGCATGACATGGCACATCTCCTAGTTAACCCACTATAAACAACTGTTAGGCCAAGGCACGACACGGCACATCTCCTAGTTAACCCACTATAAACAACTGTTAGGCCAAGGCATGACATGGCACATCTCCTAGTTAACCCACTATAAACAACTGTTAGGGCAAGGCACGATGCGGCATATCTCCTAGTTAACCCACTATAAACAACTGTTAGGGCAAGGCACGACGTGGCACATCTCCTAGTTAACACACTATAAACAACTGTAAGGCCAAGGCATGACATGGCACATCTCCTAGTTAACCCACTATAAACATCTGTTAGGCCAAGGAACGACATGGCACATCTCCTAGTTAACCCACTATAAACAACTGTTAGGCCAAGGCACGACACGGCACATCTCCTAGTTAACCCACTATAAACAACTGTTAGGCCAAGGCATGACATGGCACATCTCCTAGTTAACCCACTATAAACAACTGTTAGGGCAAGGCACGATGCGGCATATCTCCTAGTTAACCCACTATAAACAACTGTTAGGGCAAGGCACGACGTGGCTCATCTCCTAGTTAACACACTATAAACAACTGTTAGGGCAAGGCACGATGCGGCATATCTCCTAGTTAACCCACTATAAACAACTGTTAGGCCAAAGCACGACGTGGCACATCTCCTAGTTAACACACTATAAACAACTGTTAGGGCAAGGCACGATGCGGCATATCTCCTAGTTAACCCACTATAAACAACTGTTAGGCCAAAGCACGACGTGGCACATCTCCTAGTTAACACACTATAAACAACTGTTAGGGCAAGGCACGATGCGGCATATCTCCTAGTTAACCCACTATAAACAACTGTTAGGGCAAGGCACGACGTGGCACATCTCCTAGTTAACCCACTATAAACAACTGTTAGGGCAAGGCACGATGCGGCATATCTCCTAGTTAACCCACTATAAACAACTGTTAGGCCAAAGCACGACGTGGCACATCTCCTAGTTAACACACTATAAACAACTGTTAGGGCAAGGCACGATGCGGCATATCTCCTAGTTAACCCACTATAAACAACTGTTAGGCCAAGGCACGATGCGGCATATCTCCTAGTTAACCCACTATAAACAACTGTAAGTGCAAGGCACGACGTGGCATATCTCCTAGTTAACCCACTATAAACAACTGTTAGGCCAAGGCACGACATGGCACATCTCCTAGTTAACACACTATAAACAACTGTTAGGGCAAGGCACGATGCGGCATATCTCCTAGTTAACCCACTATAAACAACTGTTAGGCCAAGGCACGACATGGCGCATCTCCTAGTTAACCCACTATAAACAACTGTAAGTGCAAGGCACGACGTGGCACATCTCCTAGTTAACCCACTATAAACAACTGTTAGGCCAAGGCACGACATGGCGCATCTCCTAGTTAACCCACTATAAACAACTGTAAGTGCAAGGCACGACGTGGCACATCTCCTAGTTAACCCACTATAAACAACTGTTAGGGCAAGGCACGACGACGTGGCTCATCTCCTAGTTAACACACTATAAATAACTTTTAGGGCAAGACATGACGCGGCACATCTCGCAGTTCATTAAATATTTACAAAGAGGAAGGAATATTTTGAATTCCTTCATCTTTTCCCAGATCTCTTAAAAGATGCGAGAAAACTTTTCGTGTACTTTCTTATGTCACAAAATTGCTTACTATACACATTCGTGGTGGATTACATTCTATTGTATTCTATGCATGTGCCATTCCAGATGTTCATAATGGATTTCCTCTGTTAGGCTAACTTAGTATAAGATTGATAACCAATATTTTACTACAATTTTTCCATGAACATATAATAATGGATTATTTCTTACATTGAAATATATACAATTGGTATTACACTGTAACATTCAAAACTATAATAATTGTTTATACTAGACATTTTAGAAGCATATTATACATTCAGAGATTTTGTTTTAGTGATAATATTGTGGTTTTTGATTCATGTATTTTGAACAGGAATAACAGAGACTTGTTGATCAACTACATGCCTGGATTGAGCAGTCGGGATTATTTTTATTTATTGTGCTAGTGTAACTGTCTCTATTTAATCAAGTAGATTATTATTGTGAGCAAGATTTATTTATATTTTAAGATTTGCTTTCATAGTGTTGGCATAACTGCTCTTTAGATGACACGAATGTGTGGAGACATTGCACAGGATGGAACTCACATCCTTGACTCTTGAACTAGTATCTAACTTTGCTGATGAGACATATTATTGGGTATTGGCTAAGTGTCTAAATTATTTTTCAGTAAAATAATAGTTTATTAACATCTCTGATGATAATAAGTACTTTAAAAGCTCTCTAAATTAATATTTTTTGACATATTTCAATGCAACAATGGAACTTCACTCGCTTTGATGATTTCTATGTAGAGAAATATTCAGGTCTTCAAATTATAATTAGTTTCAGTAATACTGAATTGTTTTTTATTTTGAATTATACTCATATCTTATTTTCCAGCCACTGTTGTGATTCATTTCTAAAATGATCTAAAAAAAATATATATTATTATTTATTCCCTATTGTTTTTAGTATTGCTGTGACAATGGCCTCCCACTTTAATAGGTGGTAGGGATTCTGATGGTTTAGGTATTTAAGAGCGTGAACTAAGGTGGTGGGATTTAACAGTGGTGTTAATTGTATAAAATCAAATAAACATAAATAACATAACAAAAATAACAATTGATAAAATTTGCTATAGTAACGGTAACATGTTTTTTTGCTAAGGATTTGCATGAGCTATTATCTAGCTATTAGTCTTGACACCATGAAGTTATACTGGTTGATAGCCAACATAACTTTATGGTTTTGGGGTAGTAGTTCACAATGTGTTAACTTTTGTAAACCTAGACTGTTTACTAGCTAAATCAAAGGAAAACAAGCTATTACATTAATTCATTGATAATTGTGAACATGACTTGTCCGAATATTAGCAGCCTAATAATAATAAAAAAAATAAAATTAAACCATATTCTCTTCTTTCTGTGTGCCCAAATAATATCTTTCTTTTTGTAAATATCTTGTTCACTGTTAATGAGAAAGTGTCATTGTATGCCAGCAGCTGTTTTATATTAAACAAATAGAAATAAGTGGGAACCAGTATCTGACAATTGGAGGTAACACTGAGTTGTACCCAATATTTCAACTTTTCTTCCTCTAGCAAAACTAATTGATGAATTATCTTGTTACATGTGTATTTATTCTAATAATATTTTTATATTAACCCTGTATCTATTGAAACAAATGCAACTAAAGTTCTGTTTGTTACAGTTGTTGTATTTTAACAAACATAAACCAATCACAGGGTTTAGATGGTGTTGGCGGAACTTCACTTGCTTTCCTCATCATTTTATTATCAATATGTACATGTGTACAATATTTTGTGTGGTTGATGTACTTCTAATCCTATGTTCTATTTATCTACTTTATTTTTGTCTTAGCAATAGTGTCATTGGCTAATCTAAAACATACCTTCGGTTTTATTTATAAAAGTATCACCAAAGAGCACACACATACCTTACCCATTTTATTTGTTAAATTAATTACATTAATACTTATGTTCCTATTAAGATCATTATTTTTATGTGTGTAAAATGATGCCTATTATATAAAATACTACAGTTAACTTTTAGTTAAGTAATCAAAGCTAATGTTCACATATTTTTTGTGCACTCATTCTTGTGCAACTACCGAAGCAGCTGTGCAAAGGAAACAAGATTACATCACTTATGTTGATACTTTTTTTTTCAGTTGGAAAATTTAATTTCAATCTGCATACTATGAACATTGAGAATTTTAAATATTGTGTTGATTTAACCCTACTGCCTAAAATCCATAGTCAGTACTAAAATGTGGTGCAACCCCTTGTCTACTGGTCAGATCCTATAGCTGGCTCATTCTAGCGGCGGTGAGACAAACTTGTGAGCCACCGAGACCTACCGACCAAAAACCCTTCAAGACTACATCCGTGTGGATTAGCGTCCTACTTTATATCTGTATTCTGTCATCGTTTTTATTGTATAATAGTATGTCTTGTAAATAATCAATTATATAACCACATAGTTAGGATAAGTAATTTAAGATCTTTCTTTAGGTCACAATTTGTCACACTTGTAACTGATAAAAGTTGTAAATAGTAGTTAAGCTTATAACACACTGATTGTTAAAAATGATCTGTACAGAAACAAACATTTAGATGTAGAAAAAAGGCTAGCAATCCGGCTCACATTTAGAGAGAATAAACTAAGTATTTTTCATTAGATAATTGTTCTCTGAACACCTGGGTAGTGCCCTCCAGGGAGCTCCCCTCGGCCTGGGTAGCGACAGCGACAACGACAACTCACACCACGACACCCCACTGCCATCCAAATGTGTCAAACCACCCTGTCCTCCACAATCCCCTGGAATTAAAGACAACCCATGTCACTCCACTCTGGTTACTTGGGAGTCCATGAATTGGGACTTGGCCACAATTCTTCAGCAATACCATGTCTTATAGAGCTAACCTTCACCATACAACAATCACCTCATTACCAGCCATTACCTCCATCTCCCTCCAAACTACCGAGGCATGCTCTTGACAAACCTAACCACAAGACCATGTCTTATAGAGCTAACCTTCACCATACAACAATCACCTCATTACCAGCCATTACCTCCATCTCCCTCCAAACTACCGAGGCATGCTCTTGACAAACCTAACCACAAGACCATGTCTTATAGAGCTAACCTTCACCATACAACAATCACCTCATTACCAGCCATTACCTCCATCTCCCTCCAAACTACCGAGGCATGCTCTTGACAAACCTAACCACAAGACCATGTCTTATAGAGCTAACCTTCACCATACAACAATCACCTCATTATCAGCCATTACCTCCATCTCCCTCCAAACTACCGAGGCATGCTCTTGACAAACCTAACCACAAGACCACGACTGTATCCAGGGGAGCAGCGACAATTGTTAAATAATATTTTTGCTATGGAGTTTTTCCTAATATTGTGAGAGTAGGCCTAATATTTTCAATAGTGTTTCAATTTTTAATGAAGAGTGTAGTCAGCTTTGTAGATTTTAAGAAGATGATGTGTATTGCTTCACAAATCACAGTCTTTGTTCATAGTAAATTAGGAATAGTTAAGTTTAATGGCTGGAATTAATTTAAAACTATAATAAGTGTAGTTGCACATTCGCTGTAAAACATGGCGGGCTCACAGATACACACAAATCATGGATATATTTTCCAACATAGTCACTCATAAGAGAAAACTCAACTGACTATACATATCATTTCTACAATATACCAAGCAGTAGGCTGCTGCCCCTGAATCTAGATTATACTGTAACAAGATAAGTGTCCTACAGTGGGACTGGTGCTCTTCTCGTTGTCTTCCCTGGCTGCGCTCTCTGTTCTCTCTGTCTCCCTCCTTGTCTAGCAGGTAGGCAGCGGCAGTCTCTCATGACTGGGGGACAGGGATCAAGTCTGGGAGAGTCTAGGTTCATTTTATTCTAGCTCAGTATTCTAGAAATGGAGGACTCCAGACTCTTAACTGTTACCCTATATATACACTGTCAGCAATAGTCAGGGGACCCCCAGTCAGAGTTGTGGGTAGTGAAGTGAGTGGACCAGCGTGTCCAGGAGTGAGCTAGCGTGCCCGGGAGTGGGTGGCATGACCAGCGAACAGGTCAGTGTGTTCACAAGTTAATAATCAAAACCTTGAATATTTCATGTAGATTTTCATTTGTGTTTATTCAGCAAACCTCTTCAGTATCCTTAAAAGAACTCGCGGTTCATACACTGACATGTGAATGGCCCGCACCCTGCATTACAAAATGATACCCTAGTTGTACCACGATGGGCTGAAGGATCATCCCTATTATCCATATTGGATTACACAATCTGTAGGCGTGGATAATTTCATTGGATCTTTGTTAAGGGCTCAACATATATTTTATCTATCTTAATAAGATTGTGATTGTAGAATTTTCAAGGCTTTTGTTTGTTAAACGTGGAACTTATAAGTGATTTTTATTTGGTGAGCAATAATCTATTAACTTTTTTTTTAATTTGACCAACTCACGCTAAATGGGAGCACACATTTAGTTAAGTTAAATGTATAAAATTTATGATCCCCCTTAACAGAATTTATGATCCACCTTAACAGATATTCATTAATGTATCTCTTAAATGCTTATCTTTTAAACCTATGAACATTGGT
The DNA here is from genome assembly GCA_033556935.1 of Timema podura. Taxonomy (NCBI): domain Eukaryota; kingdom Metazoa; phylum Arthropoda; class Insecta; order Phasmatodea; family Timematidae; genus Timema; species Timema podura. Next base: position 72,827,731 of record JAVRXN010000001.1, read on the forward strand.
ATTCCTAACTCAAAAAGTGTGAAAATAATTTTTTTATATGACAGTTAAACAAATAATAAAAACTACATTTTTATTTTGTGGTCATAGGCTGCTAATAAAACATCATTCTTATAAAGAAATGAACAATCATCCTATTAAATGAAACCTGATTAAACTGTGTCATCCACATTGTATTTCCCCATGTTTATAATCACAACTTGTATTCTCATTATTCCAGGAACTCTGCTAATAGTCTTAGAATATTCAAACAGAAGATAGTCCCAGCAGAGGGCTGACTATTGTTTATTTTCAGGAGTGCTATAAAAACTTGTGAAATTTGCTGTGAGAGCTCGGTGGCACCAATCTCATCTCATGTCATCTTGATCTCTTACAGGACAGGTCATCACTAGAAATAATGTCTAAATAAACTTTTTAAAACATTTCCCAATCTCTTTACACCAGCAAAACCAATATTGGTTAAACCGTTTAGCGTGAAGTAATTCTAAATCAACATTTGGTTACCCGGTGATTGCAAAAGAGTAACAAGGCACACAAAACAAGCACATAATACCTTATTTTAATAGAGAACTACTTTACTAGATTATTTTCTTAAGTAATATATCACATAAATCTTTAACTCTTTTTTCTCTTAACTAGTAAAAAATAAAAATGATTTGAATGATAATTGGTTTAGTTAACAAATTGTTCTCTTTCAATATAACTATATTTTCACAAATTATTATCCAAACTGTAATCATTCTGTAAATTAGACACAGACAAGTTCCAATTTTAATCAATGACAGACCTGCCTATTCTCCTTGTTAAAATCACTGCTAAAAACAAAACATTTGCTTACTAAAGTATTTTTAAAACTACACAGTAATTAAAATAATCTGACACCTTAGCTCACTTGGTAGCATGTCTCTTTACTGAGCTAAGGGTCCTGGTTTCGATTCCCAGCTTGGCCAAAAAATCTTATCATTGGCTAACTGTGGGTTTACCCTTTCACAGTGATGAATTAACGGGCCGGGGACTGGATGTTGTGACTGTCCTAGTCTTAAGTTCTATTATAAAGCATATGAAGCTGTGATAGGCCTAGCAAGCCGCTAGTGGAAAATATATGACTTGAATAAAAACCTGACCACAGGCTGTAAATAATAATGGATGTAAAATAAAGCAGGGATATCTTTTTTTCCAATTTCTTATTTTCATTCTCTGATAATATATTCCAAAGTTATAGTCACATACATTGTATAAATGACCTTCAAAATAGTCGACTTGTTCATTTTTTACTGATAGGTGGCTAGAAATCCATGCAAGGAAGTAGGACAAACATCGTATGATCACAGGCAAATAGAACTGAGGTTTAGATCCACTCTTAGTGATTATAATTCCAGCCACTGTTGACATACCAAACTCATTCTTTCTGTGTCTGGTAAAGAGGCAAGGAGCATCATTTTAACTAGCTACTTTACTGAAAAAGGACAATTTTGCTAATTTTTTGTTTTCCATTATTTAAAATATCCGAATTTGGCTAAATAACTTTTAAAATAATATATAGCAGAAGCAAAGAAGAATAAATAGTAAAATTAAAAATATGTATCAAGAACATTTGTTTACCCAATAATGTTAATTTATAGGAATTCAGTATGAAACTATTTTTAAGTTGAAAACTGAGTACCTTAAGTGTTAAATTACTATTGGGCATGTGGGAAAACTTGAAACTGTTGCGTAAGAGAAATATTTGCAGTGATAGTTTTTAACTGAGTGTAAAACTAAAAAGGATTCAAAAGTTGTTTTTTAGAAGTAGATTCAACAGTATCATGAGGTCTGGAATGTACCTTAAACTTAGACATCATCATCATCATCATAATAATCATATCATCATCACCACCACCACACCACCACCACACACACCACCATCCACTCACCACCATCACCACCATCCACCACACCACCATCACCACCACACCACCACCACCATCACCACCACCCACCATCACCACCTCACCACACCCCACCATCCACCCACCACCACCACCACCACACACCACCAACCACACCACCACCATCACCACCACCATCACCACCACCATCACCACCACCATCACCACCACCACCATCCAACACCACCATCACCACCACACCACCAACCACCACCACCACCACCACCACCAACCACCACCACACCATCACCACCACCACCACCATCACCACCACCATCACCACCATCACACACCATCAACACCACCACCATCAACACCACCACCACCACCACCATCACCACCACCACCATCAACACCACCCACATCATCAACACCACCACCATCACCACCACCATCACCACCATCACCACCATCACCACACCACCACCACCATCATCACCATCACCACCATCACCACCATCACCACCATCACCACCATCACCATCACCACCATCACCACCACTATCACCACCACCATCACCACCACCATCACCACCATCATCACCATCATCACCATCATCAAATGTTATCAGCCTGTGGCCGGGTCAGTTTAGTAAAATGCCTCCATCTTCCTCTATCCTTCCACCATTTTTCCTCCTTTAATTTCATCCATTCTTCTCCTCTCCCTTAACACTTTCTGTTATCTGCTCCTCCCATCTCTTTCTTGGCCTCCCCTACAATCTTTTTCCTACATACTTCATTTCCATCATTTTCTTTGGCTTCCTCTCTTTCCCCATCCTCATTACATGACCATACCATCCCAGTCTTGCTTCCTCTAGTATCTCATGTACTCCAACATCCTCATTACATGACCATACCATCCCAGTCTTGCTTCCTCTAGTATCTCATGTACTCCAACATCCTCATTACATGACCATACCATCCCAGTCTTGCTTCCTCTAGTATCTCATGTACTCCAACATCCTCATTACATGTCCAAACCATCTCAGTCTTTCTTCCTCTACTATCTCATGTACTCCAACATCCTCGATACATGCCCATACCATCTCAGTCTTTGTTCCTCTACTATCTCATGTACTCCAACATCCTCGATACATGCCCATACCATCTCAGTCTTTGTTCCTCTACTATCTCATGTACTCCAACATCCTCATTACATGACCATACCATCCCAGTCTTGCTTCCTCTAGTATCTCATGTACTCCAACATCCTCATTACATGCCCATACCATCTCAGTCTTTGTTCCTCTACTATTTCATGTACTCCATCATCCTCGATACATGCCCATACCATCTCAGTCTTTGTTCCTCTACTATTTCATGTACTCCATCATCCTCGTTACATGCCCATACCATCCCAGTCTTGCTTCCTCTAGTATCTCATGTACTCCAACATCCTCATTACATGCCCATACCATCTCAGCCTAGCTTCCTCTACTATCTCATGTACTCCAACATCCTCATTACATGACCATACCATCTCAGTCTTGCTTCCTCTACTATCTCATGTACTCCAACATCCTCATTACATGTCCAAACCATCTCAGTCTTGCTTCCTCTACTATCTCATGTACTCCAACATCCTCATTACATGCCCACACCATCTCAGTCTTGCTTCCTCTACTATATCATGTCCTCCAACATCCTCATTACATGCCCGTACCATCTCAGTCTTGCTTCCTCTACTATCTCATGTACTCCAACATCCTCATTACATGCCCACACCATCTCAGTCTTGCTTCCTCTACTATCTCATGTACTCCAACATCCTCATTACACGGCCATACCATCTCAGTCTTGCTTCCTCTACTATCTCATGTACTCCAACATCCTCATTACATGTACACACCATCTCAGTCTTGCTTCCTCTACTATCTCATGTACTCCAACATCCTCATTACTTGCCCATACCATCTCAGTCTTGCTTCCTCTACTATCTCATGTATTCCAACATCCTCATTACATCTACACACCATCTCAGTCTTGCTTCCTCTACTATCTCATGTACTCCAACATCCTCATTACTTGCCCATACCATCTCAGTCTTGCTTCCTCTACTATCTCATGTACTCCAACATCCTCATTACACGGCCATACCATCTCAGTCTTGCTTCCTCTACTATCTCATGTACTCCAACATCCTCATTACATGCCCATACCATCTCAGTCTTGCTTCCTCTACTATCTCATGTACTCATACTCTTCCCCAGATAACTTCATTCCTAATCTTGTTTCTCCTCGTGACAGCTAACATATCCCTCACAAACTTAATTCCCATGGCCTCCACTTTCCTAGTCTCTCTTACATTCATTGTCTATGTTAAACTGATACACTTTACTATCTTATTTTTAATTTTTTTCACTATTTCTGTTGTATTTAATGTTTTGTTTCACTCTTTAAATATAGAGATAAGTTTTTTTTAATACAAGAGGCTCGCAATTACCTGGGATCACATTAACCAGGTTGTGGAGCACCAGAGCAGTAATTTTTAATCATTTAAGAAAATTTAATTTCACACGCTACGATGTACAGGCCAGTAAAACTTAATGTGTCGATGAAAAATTTAAGGTGAAATGTAAACATAATTTTGCATTTGACTGTACATAATAACAAAAAATAAAACTGATGAAATTGTGGATATGTCATTGAGCAGAAGTGGTGACATCTGCTTATAACAAAAAATGACTCCATGTTACTTCAGGTGTACTTATTCAATACTTCCTTTTGAGGTAAAGCGCATCACTGTTTTTATTTATCTGGGCCAATTTTCCCCCTCACCAACGGGGATAGTAATGCAGTCTAAATCTGCTGGTTTTCACATATATTATTAATTATATTACCTAAAATATATAAAATATAATATTATATTTTGTTTGGTTCTATAAAATCCTATATTTGAAGTGCCCACTAACATTGTTCTAAGTTACATTTTACAACTTTATTAAAAACTAAAATAAATAATATGACTCACAAATCATGATTTTAAGTAGTTCTAAAGCTAATAAGACAATTTGCCTAATTAATCCCACTGCCCTGTGCTGTTAAAATTGTGTGTATATATATTGTATACAAGGGGGCTGAACAAAATATATATGGCTTTATTTATGGTTCAAACAATATCAAAATTAAGGTACAAGTACAAATTAGGGGGTTGTGTTACCATAAAAAACACTTCAGAGAGCTTCTAGAGCTGTTTAATATTCAGAATTTTTCCTAGCCTCTAGTAGTTATGTTGTCATAAAAACACTTCAGATAACTTTTAGAACTGTTTATCATTTAGAATTTTTCTAGCTTCCGGCAATTGGGGGATGCGCCCACCAAACTCCCCTGAAATTATTGGCTGGCTACAGCCTTGATTGTATATACTAATGAGAACATTTTTAATAAATTTTCCATGAAACAATGTTGTATCTTCAACTACAGTAATTACCATGTTGTTACTACTACAATAGTCAAGATAACGATTACAAAATAAAGCCAAACTAGTTATTTTTTGTGGTGCCCTAAGTTTGTATTTACTTTGCATCAAACAAAATTTTCCAAATTAAAAGATTTTGAATTGCTTAATTTAACAATATTAATAATAAAATGATCCATATATACTTAATTTAACAATGGTTTGATATCCTATACTCATATGTGCTATAAGATTCTAATAGAAAGCATGAAAGATTTCAAACATTTGGATCGTGTTATATTTTGTGCGAAGTAACCCTTTTTAAAAATTGTAAACTTAAGCATGTTTAGTGCAGCAAGTAATAAGTTAGCAATGTTTCCAAGAATACTTAAATAAAACTATCACATGAGAGGATATAAAAATACACTATTTTGTTTGGCAAAATATAATGTAAAATTGTAAAACAAATATCCTAATATTTAATAAAAATTAATATTCAGACTGGTGGTGACATGGTCTAAGGTGACACTGCTCAAGGAGTAGCAGACTGAATAACATACTGTCTTACAAGACATCCAACAATGAAATAAAATATAAATGTTAAAAGTATACATACATATTTTGTTTGAATAAACATAACACCAATAAATTACACTGAAATGAAAGAAGACTTTCAACATTTGATTTGTATTAAATAATATAGAATACAAGCGATCATTATATAGTCTAAGATACAACATTGTTTTAGCCACCTCATTTAAAGCTGTAAATGCAGCTTACTAAACATTTCCGGAGCTAGAGAATGATTTCATTGATGTTTAAATCATTAACATACATTTTATTTACAACTATTATCACCTAATTTCCTTTTTTTCCATCATGATTATCATTACTTTGAAAATTGAAAAATGACACCTGGACACGGGAATTGAACTCGGGACCTTGGGCTTTGGGTTCGATTCCCGTGTCCAGGTGTCATTTTTCAATTTTCAGATAATATCTAGATGGAGTAATCCTCACTAAGAGCATAAATAATTGCTTTGGCTATTTGATTCTTATCATTACTTTGTTTAAAATGTATCAACATAACCTCATTAACAGCCACCATATTGATACCACTTCAACAATGTTTCAGGAAAACTGTTCTTTGATTATTCTTTCAATTAATTTTTAAATGAATAAATCAAAACACTGAAAATAAACCCCTTAAAATATACAACATTGTTCGTTAGATAACTCAGCTTAGATCAAATCTAACTTACCTTGTTTGTTTTATTTTCATAAGAAAGATTAAAATACGGTAATAAAAATGTATTCCAGCTAATATTATTACACTTTCTTTCCCTGCAGGCTCTAGTCAGTAATTGCAATATAATATATTATAATATGCTGCTACACTTATTTTTACTTTAATATTTCTTTTACTAATAAAATATTATCTCTCCTTACTAACACACTTTTTAAAAATTACTTTCATTTGTTGATTTTGTTTTATTGTTTAATTTTTGTGGATGAACGTTTTCTTAATTTAATTTTTGGTTTCAGAGTTTGTAATAATGAGAAAAATATAGTAATAATGTATCTTTATTAGTTGTTTTGTTTTGCTATCCCTAATCAGGACCAATAAATACACAGCTAAAAAAGAGGTTAAAATACTCTTTGCTTTTTATTGGTAATATTGTTGTGTCCTCTGTCATTTGGTGGTGGTCTAACGAACAGTGCTTTTATTTCAATGTTTTCCTCCCTTATATTGTTATTTTTTATATCTTTCCCGTTTGTTCATTCCTCCCGTTGTTCTAGATTGTCGATTAAGTGCTAAGTTCAACATAGCCATCGAAAATGGGAACCCCAAGTTTCAGATTTTCACCAGAAAGTGATCGTTTATAGAGTGAGTAGGCAACGCTTGTGGCATCTTGAGCTCTCGGAAATGTTTGCACCCTCCCTTTATTGATCCTGACATCATGCATATAATCCACAAACACTCTAAATTACCAGGCTAATATTCTGAACTCACTATAATTCACAAGGAGAACCACTTTTTATATTCAATTACATTCATTATCTAGTTCTACCTTCTGATTGCCAAACCCTTCCTTCACCTCTGACAAGATGTGTATTAATCACAACTTGTGAATGTGAGGAATGCCAGGCCTCCACCGTGGTTCGGATCCCACGTTAAACTGTAGGTTTCACATTCACCCTACCATTACACATTAGCGTAAGTGCGTATAACCCGAACGGGTAGTAAGACGTGGTGCTAATAATAATAATAATAGTTCTACCTGGAAATAAAACTATTTAATTATTTTTGTCTCTATCTCTCGACCTATTTTACCCAGAGTAAATATATGTATTTAAAGCTAATAAACACTCAAGAAAAGTACTTTTCATTTTGTAGAAACTACTTCCAATCACAAAAGCTGAACATTTCATCATAATTATGTTTTAGGAATAAACAATATTTATGTGCTAAAAAGATAGTGTTTTAGCAGTTTTAAAAATCACCTCACAATATTTTTCCAAGTAATATTTGTTTCAACATTTTGTCCAAATGGTTTTACTGTATGGGTTGAGGTGACCCAACCCTCTTCCCATTCAACTTTCAAAATGGTGTCAACAGCTGATACAGACTTAGTGTGGTAAAATTATGTTTGTACAGTAGATGGACAGCTGTACTAAATATATTCCTTTTATATAAACAATGTGCCAGTAATTATCAGTACAGTACTTACCACAGTAAAGTATGAGGCGACCCCACATTCAACACTATTTACCATACACTTTTTTTCAGCTGCACGGCACTACTTTTACATGTCAAACTAAGAGAGACATACTACCATTAATTTATCCTTTTTTTTATACAGGTTGCTCATCATTGTTTGTGTTTCCATGTGCCCTTGTAATATACTCTCCTTTAGATTGTGTGTGTTCTTTTGGAGAAGAAAAAATAAGTACTATTAGTAACTAGCACGGTGGGTAACTAATATGAAATGTTTTTGGAGTAGAATCTCATACATGATATACAGATTTGAGTTCATCTCCACATATGACTGTTCTTAGTTACTTTCCAACCATCTTGCTGCTTTTCATTTTGACTGCAGTCCAAGTTTCTGGCATCTTTGACATTAACTAAACCAACTCTGTATTTGTGTCCTCCTAACTTTATTAAATTGTCAAATAACTACAGTAAAAGGTTTCTATGAATGATAGAAACATTTTGGATTAATAAATTGATAATGCTCTAAAACTTATTTGCAGTCAAAATATGCAGTGGAATTGTTATTTTACCCTGAATTGTTGCTTGCACGAAGATCTAGAAGGTTATACAATGTTTTTATTCCCCCCTACAGTACGGAAAGATTTAACCCTGCGGCTCCAATTCAGGTTCTTTAACAACCTTCGCAGGAAAATCTGATCAAGTAAAGCTTTTAAGGTATCACATGTCCTTAACACTGCTCCATTTTGACACCACTTAAACTAAATACCAAATCAAGGCATGGGTTCTAATCATTGTGTATGCTTGATTAATAGTGTGATTTCAATCATTCATATTTAACAAGTTCAAAATTGATTTTCATGTAATTGTTACTACTGGGTAATTTTATTGCCTTAGGGATTGTCGCATAGCAATTATTGCATTATTATGATTCTGAGAAGTTTATTTCTATTTATTTATTGTATTTTATTTCTAGTAACTTTATTTCATTGTATCATAAAATTTTACATAATTAAACTAATTGAAATAAATTTATTTATTTGGATATAGTATATTATGTTTTAAATTGATGTTAAATTCTATTTTTAGGTCAATACTTATTTTTTGTGTTACATTTTTAGGGTTATAAAACTATCTTCATCGGTGTGTGTGAATCATAACTGCAATATTTATTGATCAAATCACATTGCTTTTTCTTGGAATTATATTTGGATTTTTGAGTAAAAACTAATTGGCTGAAAATATCATCTGTTTATATGTAGAGGCATAGACTTTTTTTTTAGAAAATATAAAATCAAGCAATAAAATTTAATTTTATAAGTATATATTCAATTACCATATCGAGAAAATACTAAATTTGTTTTTAATTTAATGATTTAATCTAATAACTGCTTTACATTAATAACGCATATCTTTTATTGTATAGGTGTATTTTTCATGTCATTAAAATTAATCTTTTTGTTCTAATCAAAGTTTGATAAGTTATATTTAAAAACCTCACTTTTATGTATTTAACTTATGTAGTGTGAGCTAATTTAACAAACACACTTAAAATATTTAATCTTTTAGCCTAACTATTTTAATTTTGTTCTAAATCAGGCCTATTGTGAAACTATATAGTCTACAAATAGGTCCAAATGATTTTACTTTTTATTAGTGCACACTTAGCATTCTTTTATTTAATTTTTATTTAAAGTCTCACATAACATTTCCAATTTTTATAAACTACCATACATTTTGAATGAAATTTTTAAGATTTCAGTTTAGTATGCTAGTAATTTTCCTCATCTTCTAAAATTATTACAGTTTTTTGTGAAACTTTGCATTCTATTGAGTGATTATAAAATATGCCATATTAATTACTTGTGTGTTTATTCTAGATACTAAACTGTTTGTGTTTGATGATTAACATTATTTGTGGGTTTTAGCATGGGGCATGAATCAGGGAAACGCTATAAACCCAGCACACTATACACAATCAGTTAGAGTTCAAAAATACCCAAAAGACATTTCTAAATGTGGATACTAGCAATTCAAATTATCTCTTCCAAGCATTCTTTATAAGCCCTTTTAAATACATTTTTTCCTTCTCGTACCTATTTTCTTCTGATTGTCATTTTTGTTTTTTACTTGTTTTTTTTCATCAATACTGTTTAACCTTGAATATCAAAATAAAAAAACTAACCCCCTTCTCTACTTTTCACTTGCAAATATGAAGTAATTTGTGTGTGCAAACTATGTTTAATTTTTCTCAATACATTTGTCATAGTGGCAACATGTTTTTTTACATTTTTTTAATTATATTTTGATTAATAATGAATTATCTCTTAGGACATGTGTATACAATTTTCTAGGTCCCTTAATTGTTAATTAAAAATCCATTTACCAAACCATAGTTTAGTATTTGGTGATGCTGGGTTTGATAGTTGGTTTGTTGAAAATGTCAAATGATTGTGTCATGCAATCTGTTGGTTTCAACAGATGAAGGCCTGCATTTTGAACATCACTCGTCTTCATAATATTGACTTATTCTAGCATGTGTATTTTCAAGAATAAAGGTGCTACCAAGGAGTTTTTTTAACATAAGTCTGAGAAGAATTGTTTCTTGGATTCAAGATATTGCAATGATAAAGTCAAGATAAAAATACTACAGTATTGATATTTTTGTTCAACTAAGGAAGATAATAATAAAATACCTTTGAATTATTAAATTTGAATAAACCATCATTACAGTATCCCATTTTTAAATAATATCAGATCATATCAAACCTTACAGTCTTTAAATTAATTTTGCTGTTAGAATGAGTTTTTAGTACTTTTACTAAAGAATAAACTGCACTACTTTAAATTTGTCATAAATAAGTTTTATGTTTGAACAAATAGCATGTTTAGGATGGTTAAAAAGCAGTTAAAAGGTGCCATTGCTATAGAATCAGAAGGGTGCACGGTCTTACTCAGCCCTTTTTTGTTTTATTTATTTAATCAGATTGTAAAATATATATAATTTATATATTAAAATATGTTTCAACTTAACAATTCATAGAATTTTTAATTTAATTTATATTTTTTGTTGTCTAAAACAATTTTTGGTAATTTTTGTCTACTCTACGGTAGCACCAATCTTGTTTTTATCAAGTGAATGATTTTCCCCTCCAGATGGAGTGCATTTCTGAATGTTGTGTTCGTTTGTTTTTCCAGTACGCCTCAGTCGGGTTGGCGCTACAAGCTCATAGTGCGATGATGGCTCTTTAATAGGTAGTGTACCAACCTATTTCAGTTACAATTTGACTAACTTGGTAACGGCTCTTGACAGTTTCACTTGCCTGCTCTTTGATGTAACCTTTATCACAAACCCTCTTGTTAACATAGATTACCTTAGAACAAACATTTATTATTATGGCTAATGATTAACACAAGACTCTGCAAATTCAATAAAAATCTATAGAGGTTTTAAACAGGATTATAATAAATACATAGTTCTAATCAGTATGATGTTGTTTTGAAATCCTTGCTCGGAACCACAGACAATTTTTTTTTTCCAAACAAGTTTTGCAAACATTTTTATCTGCAATTTGGATTAGTTAATTATCAATATAGTTAATTTGGATTTTACTTTCTACTTTTTAACTAATACAAAGGTAAAAATTTTCTGGTAATTATTTTTTATATAACATAATCTTAAAACAAAATATCACTTTTTACATACATTTTTGCTTAAAGACCAAACTTTTGTTGTGTGTTCATCAATACATAAGCTCTAACTACTTCTTCATTTTTTATTATTTGTACGGGAATTGATAAGTTATAATTATGGTTGTAAATAGAATAGTAATTTTTTTTACCAACTTGCTGCCAGTATGAAATGAAAAAGTGACCAAAAAGCAATTTAAAAAAAAATTGTGTAACTTTACCAACAAATGGAGCGAGGTGTGGGGATTTGATGATCTACCAAGGGGGTTGGGGGGGGGGGGGGTGCATCAGCGGAAAAATGCCGGGAAACACTGATCGAGGCCGATTATATAATAGACTTCCCTTTAATTTCCCCAAAATTTGTTTCTACAAATTCATATACTTTCTACCATGACTTATGGAAATTCTAAAATCGTTTAAAGGCACTTAATAGAAAGCATATTAACATTATTTAATTCCTTGTTGTCAAAGTTTAATATCACGTACATCACTTTATTTTGTAGTGTTGGTGTTTTATTTCTACTGTCATGGTTGGTGGTGTTCACCAATTCTCTCTCTAGCTCGGTTCTTGTCATTTGCTGTGCTTTTAATAGTTTTCAATGTGATGGTTTGACAGACTTTTTTTGTGTGCAAATACTGGTACATTTCTTCAAAACTAATCTATATTTCGTTCTCCTTATACATTTGTCAGTTTAAGTCACTAATGGCGGACTTCTAGTTTTTAATTAATTGGTACCAATTGTGGGGGAGGGGATACCACCCCCAACTCTCGACATTCATTGATAAGAAATTTAAATTAACTTTGGATGAGAAACTTCAAAATAACTACTCTTATCACATGATAGCTCATACAATATAAATTAGTATTGGAAACTATTTTTAAATTATCGGGAAAACATACATTACTGTGCAAACCTTTCATTTTCCTATTTAGTGGTCCCCAAATACTTAATTGAACAATAAGTTTATTAAATTATTGTGGTAATACAATTTTTCAAATAAAACCTAGTGTTGTATTTATTCTTGCTTTATTTCCCATGTAAGAGAGAAGTAATTTTGAATGTGACATGCATCAAAAGTCTTCTAATTACCCGCTCAATTATAAACTAGCATACTCTTACCTTTTAGCTATAAGTAACTTAGTTCACTTGTTTCTAGCCTTTTGCTGTCAACAAATCTTTGTGGTTGGTTTAAGAACAACTTACTTAATAAATTCTATTATAGTTGTGATAGATAACTTCACAATTATTTATTTATTTAAGAATTTACTTATATGCCAGTGGTTCTCAATAGGCGGCCCGTGGGCCAGATGTGGCCTGTAAAGGATGTCAGTCTGGTTGTGGTAAATAATTAATCTGAAAAATATATATATGTATATATACAAGCCAACAACACTGTTTAACACCGCAGATCTGACAACCCTGTGCTAGGCATGATGGGAGAAGGAGGGTGAAGGTCATTTTAACCTATTATGGACCAAAGAGACTTAAAGTTTGAATTAATTTATATTCAAAGTTCAGAAGAACTGAAAAGTAACTTTACAGGTGAGTCAATATGTAATTTTTTGGCTAAATTTATGACTAGTTATCCAAATTGTAAGAAACTTGCCAGTCTAATTTTAAATACGTTGGGTTAAAAATGTGAATCAAGCTTCTCTGATATGAACAATATAAAAAATTGTTAAAGGAACAAATTAACAGATTTTCAGGTTGAAACACTAAATAGCAACATCAATCTCAGATTTTAAACAAATTGTTGAAGGAAGTTTTCTCATAGGCTTCTTGGTAACTAAATAAAGTTTGTTTTAAAATTTATATTTTACAAATCCTAAAATAAAAATAATGTTCATAATATTATGAGGTACTTACTCTAGTTTTTATTTTGATAGCATTATGTAAATTTTTCAAATTAAGTTTTCACATCCTCTGGCCCGGTCCATGAAAAAAAAAATATATAAAACAGCAGCCCGCGCGGAGAAGAAATTGAGAACCGCTGTATATGCATTAGTCAACTCAGAAATATTTAAGGCCTCAAAAATTATACACCATTATCAGAAATAACTTGTTTGACTTATTTCTCATTTAGGGTGATGACATTTTAAAAGTTGAAAAATGAGAGTGGATGAGAGAAAGTGAGAATCAGTAAAGGAAGAATGGTGGGGGAATGTGTACTCAGTCAAATGTCATACAAAATAAACTGACATTTTTATATCTTCTTTATTCCCTTCTTATTTGTTAGTGGTTTAGTTTACAATTAATTTCCCTCTCATTATAGTTGTTGTATTAAATTGTTTTGAAATTGAGGACCAGGATTAGAAAAGGGGAAAAGTACCAAAAATATTTTTTATCAGGACATGCAAATTATGAGTTTCATTACTATTCAGCACTTTCACCCTTCCCTTCTCTACAAAATATTAATTTATCTAATAACTTTTAGTTTCAAATATATACATATTTAGAAAATGTACAAAAATAAATGAAATAATATTAAAGAATATATTATAATATGTCTATTATTTTAATTTGTTTCTACAACACATTATTAATAAGTAGCATGTTTTAATAATAAATGTTATAGGTACATGCATTCAAAATTTGAATTAGAAACATCACTTTCATGTTGATTGAAAATACATTTGATAAACATAAGTATGTTATAACTTACATAATTTCAGTTCCTTCAATATTTTATATAGATAATGCAGGCTCAATAGATTAGTTTTCTGAACATCACTCTCATCACTGATGTCCTCAGAAATACCTACATTTTGTGTTCCAGCAATTAGATCTTTCCTTCCTTTTTCTTATTCTTAGTAGTGCTAGCGGTTGAGGTAGACAAGATACTTTTCTCCCCTTCTTGAAAATATTATGCTCGTTGTGACACTCTATCACATAAACTACCGAAGGATCGGATTGATTGACACTAATACAAGACAACTTGCAAACTTGCAGCTCTTTAGTGTTAATAAACTCATCAACGAGACTTCAAAGTCGTATCATCCATCCTTATTGCAATGAAGGGGTTTGAAGGCTGAGATGAGGTCGTCTGGAACCATTGTCTTGAAGCCACTTTTCTTTTGTTTCTCAATAAGAACAAAATCTGTCACAGTCCATGAAACTGTGACCCGAAACTAAGAATTTCAATTCAATCGACTCGCATCCATGCTTAGCTACAAAGTATATCATTGCCATCATCATCATTCTATTTTTATTCTGGGAAGCACAGTTATCAGTCCATATCACTGAACACATCCAGAACACATAATATTGTAAAAGAATGATGCACTTCACTTCCTTCACGTCCACTTTCACCTTCGTGCCATGTACACATGTAAGTGTTATTATTAGTTGTGTTATACATGCAAATGTTATAGCATGACAGCTGCGTCTAGTAGAACATCAGAGAATGGGTTAGTCTAGGTGTGAAGATCACTTGTTGCATGTCCATTCTAAACGAACAGAGTTCCTGTTGGCTGTTGAGATGCTAATGCTTCTGTCTGCTTGTGGGCCAGCTGAAGTTCAAGAGTGCTAGAACATTTTATCTTTAGTCTGTTGTTGTTTTTGCTGAACAATGGAGTTTGTCACACGTCTGACAGGCTTGAGTCCTTTTTTTACCAAACGAGAGTTTTGGAAAATCTGTCTTGAAAACTTTTTCATAGTACCAATACTTAATAGTGCTGTTGAGGTACTTATTTTTGAAAACGGTAAACAATTTATTTGAATTAAGATCTTGACTTAAGTATTCTAAGGAACTCTTTTTCCTTGAATAATGACTTTCTTCCCGAGGGAAACCGTTAATATGACATTGAACCAAGTTCCTATCATCCTCATTGTACTTAATCTTATGAGCATTAGACTCTGGTTTGGTCCCACGTTCATCTGTGTGTAATAAGCATCCTTGTTTTTTCTTTTCTTGAATTATCTGCAACTTTTTAGCAGTCTGACCAAAAATTTTCTTGAATGTTTTACTGCAAACTTGAATATGTTCATCTTATTCATCTGGCACTATGTAATGAAAAGTTGCTTGTCTACGACTTCCACACGGTTCATCATATGTACCATGACAGCACCTTGAAATCTTAACCATTTGAATTTGGTTCAAAATATAGTCTTCCTGCTGCTCATGAACAAACTTTCCTTATATTCCTTTGATAATGTCTTACAAGCTAACTTACACTTGCACATTGAGGAACCAGAAGATGTGACATATGGTTTTCCACGTTTCCTATTTTATTGGCAATTTTTTCTTAGTAGGTGACATCCTGGCACAATAAATAAACACTAAGAACTAAATAACGGTATTAATTAACACAACGAACTATAAAACAGTGATTTGTTGCTAAACAATTATGAAAAACACAAAAAAGTCACCAATTCAAAAGTACTCTAAGGTGATCTCTGAAACTAACCAACAAAGATAAAAATGGTGGCCTAACACGCTGGCACTTTCACCCTTCTCTCTCAAACTCAACTAGGCACATAGGACTGTGACACCATCTATTGGCCTTTCTATGAACTGACATCTTTTTCTGGCACTTCCAATGTTTACCAACAGGCGCAGCAGCATGGCCTGCCTATACATACCTTTCCACCAAAAAAGAAATTTCTGATATTTATGGCACTTTCACCCTTGTCCATCATAGGTCCTCAATTTAGGAAAGGATTATTTAAAAACAAATATTTATTAAAACATTCTTAAAAATCTATAATAAGTTCTGATGCACATATTTTACTTTATCCATGCATGTTAATAACATTTATATATTGTATTATGGTGGTATTTTAAAAGATTCATATAATTGCTTCTTTAACAATAATTGCATTATTTGAAAACTATTTCCAACATAAAACAGGGTTCAAGTTATTGTTTGGAAAGTCTTTTAAATAACACACGCTTTATAGTAGTGACTCTTTAATTAAATTTTATGGGTACTTAAAGGCCATTCTGAGAGGGGTTTCACATAAAAGCTATGAATTAAAAATTAGGGTTAAATAAGATGAAGGGCTATAACTTCCCAAAACAACATAAGGTTGATCAATTTCTAAATAAGTGTAATCTATCATATTGGGGGAAAACCTACCCATTTCTCTTTCTAGACAAGTATAAATTATCATTTCATTGGGGAAAAAAATCATAAATTTGATTTAAGTTCAACCTTTCACTAAAGTTGGGAAGGACATTTTATATGATGTACAGGATTCATTATTTAAAAACAGCCAAGAAAACACAAATTGAATTTAATATACATAATTTACTGTATCACTTTGAAAAGGAAACTGTTAGATTGAAAAGTGTCCATCAGAGACATGACAACGAACTCAATGCTAGTTGTAATAACATCCAGCCTCAATTGTACACACACTTTGCTTTGATATAACATACGCCTTTGTCACAAATGTATGTGAAGTGGCACTTAATTTACAAACCATCATGTGAGTTGTACCAACATTACAACCACCACCTACATTAATTAATTTAAATTTTAGCTGTTATTTCTTCTTAATTTATTTACTTATTTCATTTATCACAATAGATATAAATATACTATTTTGTCACCTTTACTTTACAGTTTAAAATATGAATGGTGAACAATTTCTCTTTCAACTCTAAAAAATAAATATTTTATCACTTTCACTAACCCACCTAATAGAAATGGCCCATATTACTGGAATTAGCTTAAGTTGCCTTAAAACAATTATTGTAAAGTAAGTGAGCACTGCATTTTGTTTATTTGACATGGTTTTTTAATGCTTTATAACAATGTGGGAATTACATTTTGTGACTGATACTTGTTAAACACATTGTTGGAGCCAGTTACCCTACATGAAGCCGGCCATATGAATAGACACACACTATAATGAATTATATTAGTACTAATTCTAATTTAAATAATTTATTTAACTCTCATATATTTATTAACCTCCCTGAAATACTCATTAATTGTTTGGTTTACACAGTATCTATTTATTTATTTATTTTCATTAACCCGTATAATTAAATATGATATATTATTTTTTGTAGGTTTATTGCAGCAGTAGTCAACATGAACATCTAAAAAAAAAAAAATTAAAAACTTTTCACTAAGTATAATTATTATTTGTTCTATATTTTGTATGATAATGTTGATGTTTTATTCTAAAGTTGCAAAATATTCTCGTTTACATTGGAAAGCTTAATACTATCGGTAATCTCTTTTGCTAAACTTTGCATGTTATATTTTATTGATATAATTTTATATTTTATTATAACACTTTTATTCATATGATATGCTATAGTAGTATTAATTAGGAATTCATGCATACAAGCTGTCAGAAAACCCTCAAATCTAAACATTCTAAGTTAACTCCAGTTTCAAGTCACTTATAGATAATCTGCTATACCAATCATCTCTTACTAACCTACCTATGTATGGGATACTTAATCAGGTTTCAGGGCTCAGCAAGGAAATTGAATTAGGCTACTCTGGCAGTAAATATAATAATTTTGGGTTCCATAATATTTGTGGCAAAGTAAAAATAATTTTATTAGACTCTTGCTGTAGCCTGTTCCCATAATGATGTTATGAACATTCAAACTGATGGTGGGATATTTTCAGTGTCTTAGAAGGTCCATTATCTTATAATCTAGCAGCGTCACAATATAAATTAATTTAAATATAGAGGTATTACTAGAAACCACAGATATTTGGATTTTGAAATAAATTGCTATATATGCTATATAGATTTAAAGTGATACATACATTTTTTAAACCTTTCTAATATCAACTATTATATAATTTATAATTCAAGTTTAACTTAACTATTTTCGCCAATATTATTACAGTCACTTAAAATGTTCATTTGGAATAAGATTAAATTATTTTAATTTGTAGAACCTATTTATTAATTACTTTTTGCCATTTAAAAACAAATTGGGCATTAATAGTTTTACCAATTCAATGCGAGGTTCACATGAACATGTGCTGTTTATAAAAACTTAAATGTGAATCACCATCGATTTATTATAAAACTTTAATATAAATTATGTTATATGCATTTAAAATTATTTCAACCAAACCACTGAGGGTGAAAAATAAATATTATATCCCAAGCTTTGATAAAAAAAACTCATTATTTTCCATTTAAATATACCCTGTTTATAAATCATTAAGACAAATAAATTCACTTGGTAGGAATAACATTAAATCTGTTGTAAACATATATTCAGAACTAGTTTGTTAAATTTAGTTGAAAATATCATCCTATGAGCTTTAAAATTGGATTAAATTCATAGTAGAGTAATAATGACCCACCCGTGTTACAAGTTATTTGCAAAATCCAAAACCAACCAAAAGTGGTAAATGCTTAAGTTATTCTTTCTTATTCAGTAATTATTTTATAATAAAGGAAATTGATAAAACTAAAGAAAAAGGAAAAAAATAAACTACTAAGAGTAAATTTGATGAAGAAAGCCCACCTAGGGAAAGAGGAAGAATCCAATACACAAAGGTGACATCTTCTTCCTTTCTTCTGTCTTCTATAGTAGAAATAGTCACACACACATTTTAACACAACTAGAGTAATATTACGGCATTGTTGCCTTTATCACACACAAAGAAGAAAGAAGAGAGTGCCGATAACACAAACACTGGATTACTCCATAAAGTGGATTACATAAAATGGAGTAACCCAGTATTTGTGTTATTTTTACTCTCTCTCTTCTTTGTGTTTGATAAAGGCAACAGTGCCGAAATATTATTATATTTGTGTTAAAATGTGTGTGTGACTACTTCAACTATAGAAGACAGAAGAAAGGAAGAAGATGTCACCTTTGTGTATTTGATTCTTCCTTTCCTCTTTCCCTTGGTGGGCTTTCTTCATCAAATTTACTCCTAGTAGTTTATTTTTTCCTTTTTCTTTAGTTTTATCAATTTCCTTTATTATAAAATTATTTAGCCATTGGGCCACCTCATTTTTAAACATTATCCAGTAATTAGTAAAACTCAATAATTGACACACAAAATTTAACATTCAATGATGAATTAATCCTTTCAATACCCAATCTGTGTAATATTCATTGACCTAATCTGGGCCATTATATATTTATTTTCAAGTTCAAATCCTGTAAGTCAACCTTCATGTTATGGGGCCTAAGTATTTAAATTTGTATCATTAATTGAAAAAATATTCTATTTTAAAGTATTAAGGTGTAAAATTCAATACTACAATTATGGCCTTGCTTTGATTTGTATCTGAACTTTGCTCTTCCTGCAGAAGATAATTTGTCTTGCACATTGGATGTTAACTGTGTACCTAACTGACATCTTTGTGAACAATCTATTCCCACACTACACACATTACATGGTATATTCTTCTCTCAGAGCTGTTCTTTCATTCACTTTGTCTCTTAATTAATAGTTTTGATTGCTTCTAATAATAATGCACTTTTAAATAATAATGTTTTAGTTTATTACATCCATACACAATTAGATTACAGTAGTTTATATAATTGCAAATTATTACCTGTGTGATCTATGCAATTTGTGTTTTTTAGCCAAAGTTCTAAATTATTAGAGCGCCAACTTTACTATTCATTAATTGGCGTCTAATTTGAAGATACATTAGTAATGTTTATCCATTGTTATAGAAAATGGTGAAAATGGCTTGGATAATTTCAAAATATGATTTTTATTGAACTTTTGATTGTATACAGAGCTGAAACTTTAATAAGTATAAACCATTATCTCACTACATAGAAAATAAATTAATCTCTTTGACTAGGTATTTAGGAGAAAACGATGATAATCACTGATTAATTTTAATTAATATTTTAGTATATTTTTGTTTTCAAGGGGTTCAAGAAATCAGCTAAAACCCATATGACGAATTCCAATGTGTGATTGGTTCACTATTCCACTCCCTAACATTGCAATTCCTTAACTCAATCTGAACATGACACTACACGAAGCATTACAAAATATTACGTATTTCCCTAGTGGATAACTTGTCACATTTATTAATACTTTCTGCTGATCAAATTCTTTTTTAACGTCCACAATCATCAAAATCCAAGATATTTAGATTGTTTCTAAGATTGTAATTGCAAACTGAAGAAAGAAAGCCCACTTTCAAAATATTTAAATTACTGCACCACCAACTTAAATAAGTGCATATTTATTTCTTTATGTAGAAAAATGATGTAAATTCAAAATTTTAACATGATTGAAAGTAGTAGTCTAATATCTATATACATTTTCAACAAAGTAAATAAATTAACAAACTAGCATTATTTAGAAATTTAGCTAAACACTTGTGAGGTGCATGTTAACTGTCATGAGGAGAAACAAGATTAGGAATGAAGTTATTCAAGAAAGAGTGGGAATACATGAGATAATAGAGGAAGCAAGACTGAGATGGTATGGACATGTAATGAGGATGTTGGAGTACATGAGATAGTAGAGGAAGCAAGACTGAGATGGTATGGGCATGTAATGAGGATGTTGGAGTACATGAGATAGTAGAGGAAACAAGACTGAGATGGTATGGGAATGTAACGAGGATGATGGAGTACATGAGATAGTAGAGGAAGCAAGACTGAGATGGTATGGGCATGTAATGAGGATGTTGGAGTACATGAGATAGTTGAGGAAGCAAGACTAAGATGGTATGGACATGTAACGAGGATGATGGAGTACATGAGATAGTAGAGGAAGCAAGACTGAGATGGTATGGGCATGTAATGAGGATGTTGGAGTACATGAGATAGTAGAGGAAGCAAGACTGAGATGGTATGGTCATGTAATGAGTATGTTGGAGTACATGAGATAGTAGAGGAACAAAGACTGAGATGGTATGGGCATGTAATGAGGATGTTGGAGTACATGAGATAGTAGAGGAAGCAAGACTGAGATGGTATGGACATGTAATGAGGATGTTGGAGTACATGAGATAGTAGAGGAAGCAAGACTGAGATGGTATGGTCATGTAATGAGGATGTTTGAGTACATGAGATAGTTGAGGAAGCAAGACTGGGATGGTATGGACATGTAATGAGGATGTTGGAGTACATGAGATAGTAGAGGAAGCAAGACTGAGATGGTATGGGCATGTAATGAGGATGTTGGAGTACATGAGATAGTAGAGGAACAAAGACTGAGATGGTATGGGCATGTAATGAGGATGTTGGAGTACATGAGATAGTAGAGGAAGCAAGACTGAGATGGTATGGACATGTAATGAGGATGTTGGAGTACATGAGATAGTAGAGGAACAAAGACTGAGATGGTATGGGCATGTAACGAGGATGATGGAGTACATGAGATAGTGGAGGAAGCAAGACTGAGATGGTATGGGCATGTAACGAGGATGATGGAGTACATGAGATAGTAGAGGAAGCAAGACTGAGATGGTATGGGCATGTAATGAGGATGTTGGAGTACATGAGATAGTAGAGGAAGCAAGACTGAGATGGTATGGGCATGTAACGAGGATGATGGAGTACATGAGATAGTTGAGGAAGCAAGACTAAGATGGTATAGACATGTAACGAGGATGATGGAGTACATGAGATAGTAGAGGAAGCAAGACTGAGATGGTATGGGCATGTAACGAGGATGATGGAGTACATGAGATAATTGAGGAAGCAAGACTAAGATGGTATGGACATGTAATGAGGATGTTGGAGTATATGAGATAGTAGAGGAACAAAGACTGAGATGGTATGGGCATGTAATGAGGATGTTGGAGTACATGAGATAGTAGAGGAAGCAAGACCCAGATTGTATGGACATGTAATGAGGATGTTGGAGTACATGAGATAGTAGAGGAACAAAGACTGAGATGGTATGGGCATGTAACGAGGATGATGGAGTACATGAGATAGTAGAGGAAGCAAGACTGAGATGGTATGGGCATGTAATGAGGATGTTGGAGTACATGAGATAGTAGAGGAACAAAGACTGAGATGGTATGGGCATGTAACGAGGATGATGGAGTACATGAGATAGTGGAGGAAGCAAGACTGAGATGGTATGGGCATGTAACGAGGATGATGGAGTACATGAGATAGTAGAGGAAGCAAGACTGAGATGGTATGGGCAAGTAACGAGGATGATGGAGTACATGAGATAGTAGAGGAAGCAAGACTGAGATGGTATGGGCATGTAATGAGGATGTTGGAGTACATGAGATAGTAGAGGAAGCAAGACTGAGATGGTATGGGCATCTAATGAGGATGATGGAGTACATGAGATAGTTGAGGAAGCAAGACTAAGATGGTATGGACATGTAACGAGGATGATGGAGTACATGAGATAGTAGAGGAAGCAAGACTGAGATGGTATGGGCATGTAATGAGGATGTTGGAGTACATGAGATAGTAGAGGAAGCAAGACTGAGATGGTATGGGCATCTAATGAGGATGATGGAGTACATGAGATAGTTGAGGAAGCAAGACTAAGATGGTATGGACATGTAACGAGGATGATGGAGTACATGAGATAGTAGAGGAAGCAAGACTGAGATGGTATGGGCATGTAACGAGGATGATGGAGTACATGAGATAGTAGAGGAACAAAGACTGAGATGGTATGGGCATGTAATGAGGATGATGGAGTACATGAGATAGTAGAGGAACAAAGACTGAGATGGTATGGGCATGTAACGAGGATGATGGAGTACATGAGATAGTGGAGGAAGCAAGACTGAGATGGTATGGGCATGTAACGAGGATGATGGAGTACATGAGATAGTAGAGCAAGCAAGACTGAGATGGTATGGGCATGTAACGAGGATGATGGAGTACATGAGATAGTAGAGGAAGCAAGACTGAGATGGTATGGGCATGTAATGAGGATGTTGGAGTACATGAGATAGTAGAGGAAGCAAGACTGAGATGGTATGGGCATGTAACGAGGATGATGGAGTACATGAGATAGTTGAGGAAGCAAGACTAAGATGGTATGGACATGTAACGAGGATGATGGAGTACATGAGATAGTAGAGGAAGCAAGACTGAGATGGTATGGGCATGTAATGAGGATGTTGGAGTACATGAGATAGTTGAGGAAGCAAGACTAAGATGGTATGGACATGTAACGAGGATGATGGAGTACATGAGATAGTAGAGGAAGCAAGACTGAGATGGTATGGGCATGTAATGAGGATGTTGGAGTACATGAGATAGTAGAGGAAGCAAGACTGAGATGGTATGGTCATGTAATGAGTATGTTGGAGTACATGAGATAGTAGAGGAACAAAGACTGAGATGGTATGGGCATGTAATGAGGATGTTGGAGTACATGAGATAGTAGAGGAAGCAAGACTGAGATGGTATGGTCATGTAATGAGGATGTTGGAGTACATGAGATAGTAGAGGAAGCAAGACTGAGATGATATGGTCTTGTAATGAGGATGTTTGAGTACATGAGATAGTTGAGGAAGCAAGACTGGGATGGTATGGACATGTAATGAGGATGTTGGAGTACATGAGATAGTAGAGGAAGCAAGACTGAGATGGTATGGGCATGTAATGAGGATGTTGGAGTACATGAGATAGTAGAGGAACAAAGACTGAGATGGTATGGGCATGTAATGAGGATGTTGGAGTACATGAGATAGTAGAGGAAGCAAGACCCAGATGGTATGGACATGTAATGAGGATGTTGGAGTACATGAGATAGTAGAGGAACAAAGACTGAGATGGTATGGGCATGTAACGAGGATGATGGAGTACATGAGATAGTAGAGGAAGCAAGACTGAGATGGTATGGGCATGTAATGAGGATGTTGGAGTACATGAGATAGTTGAGGAAGCAAGACTAAGATGGTATGGACATGTAACGAGGATGATGGAGTACATGAGATAGTAGAGGAAGCAAGACTGAGATGGTATGGGCATGTAACGAGGATGATGGAGTACATGAGATAGTAGAGGAACAAAGACTGAGATGGTATGGGCATGTAATGAGGATGATGGAGTACATGAGATAGTAGAGGAACAAAGACTGAGATGGTATGGGCATGTAACGAGGATGATGGAGTACATGAGATAGTGGAGGAAGCAAGACTGAGATGGTATGGGCATGTAACGAGGATGATGGAGTACATGAGATAGTAGAGCAAGCAAGACTGAGATGGTATGGGCATGTAACGAGGATGATGGAGTACATGAGATAGTAGAGGAAGCAAGACTGAGATGGTATGGGCATGTAATGAGGATGTTGGAGTACATGAGATAGTAGAGGAAGCAAGACTGAGATGGTATGGGCATGTAACGAGGATGATGGAGTACATGATATAGTTGAGGAAGCAAGACTAAGATGGTATGGACATGTAACGAGGATGATGGAGTAGATGAGATAGTAGAGGAAGCAAGACTGAGATGGTATGGGCATGTAACGAGGATGATGGAGTACATGAGATAGTAGAGGAACAAAGACTGAGATGGTATGGGCATGTAACGAGGATGATGGAGTACATGAGATAGTAGAGGAAGCAAGACTGAGATGGTATGGGCATGTAATGAGGATGTTGGAGTACATGAGATAGTAGAGGAAGCAAGACTGAGATGGTATGGGCATGTAACGAGGATGATGGAGTACATGAGATAGTTGAGGAAGCAAGACTAAGATGGTATGGACATGTAACGAGGATGATGGAGTACATGAGATAGTAGAGGAAGCAAGACTGAGATGGTATGGGCATGTAACGAGGATGATGGAGTACATGAGATAGTAGAGGAAGCAAGACTGAGATGGTATGGGCATGTAACGAGGATGTTGGAGTACATAAGATAGTAGAGGAAGCAAGACTGAGATGGTATGGGCATGTAACGAGGATGTTGGAGTACATGAGATAGTAGAGGAAGCAAGACTGAGATGGTATGGGCATGTAACGAGGATGATGGAGTACATGAGATAGTAGAGGAAGCAAGACTGAGATGGTATGGGCATGTAACGAGGATGATGGAGTACATGAGATAGTAGAGGAAGCAAGACTGAGATGGTATGGGCATGTAACGAGGATGATGGAGTACATGAGATAGTAGAGGAACAAAGACTGAGATGGTGTGGGCATGTAATGAGGATGGAAAAAGAGAGGATTCTGAAGAAAATGTTGAAATAAAGTATGTGGAAAAAAGACTGCAAGGAAGGCCAAGAACGAGTTGGAAGGAGCAGATAACATAAATTGTGCAAATGAGAGGAGAAGACTGGTGGAGGGATATAAGAAGATGGAAGCATTTTATTAAACTGATCCAGCCACAGGCTGGAAACAAATGATGATGATGATGATGACTGGTTAGAAAATATGCAACGCAACTGTTAGTGAAATAATTGCAAAGTTACTCTTCAAGCTTTACTGAGCAGAAATAAACTCATATAATTTGCTTGTATTTCATCGCTAGGCTTATAAGAAAAGAAATAATTATTAAGTTTTTTTTGCCAACATAATATTCTCCTTTCCTAAAAATCTACGTTTGGTGTGGTGAAATAATGTTGCTTGTCTTCTCAACTTGTATTGTTCTGTTAAGAACTGCCCCAAGTGTAGTGGATCATTGGATAAACTCTGGAGGCTGTGGTTGAAGTGAGCATTGTGATTGCTCTAATCTAATGAAGAGATGAGAAATCTGCAAGCAAAACTGAGCATGGTGTTTCTATTGGCTGATGAGTTTGACTTAAAATTACGTGTGATTACTCATTTCTTTTTAACAATATGGATTTGGAAAAAACTAGATTTCTAAAAGTTTTCCTCTCTTTTTGGTTTAACTCTTCTGTTTGAATGTGTACATCATGTAGTTTGATATACATTTTTGTTTTATGTAAAAATAGTGAAACAGTACGGTTGTTAAATTCTAACTATAAATTTTGGTAAAACTCTTAGTAACAGCTTCTTGTACTGGGTCATAAAGTTTTAAAAATCATTTATTGTAGATAGTATTACCAACTCTCCTAATTCTATAATAGTGAAATAATGGTTGCTGCATGGTTTAACGTGTCACTCTCACAATAGACAAGACTACTGATGATAGGTAGATTGAGGTAAAAATCTCGATCAACTACTGAGGGTGCTTATTCTTATATGGTTTTACACTTTTCCTACATGAAAATGTGAGTACACTTTCTCTGAAATTCAACCTTCCTCATCCCTAACTCACTAGTGAATTTAGTACATATGCGTATAACCTGAAGAGGTAGTAAGACGCTACTTTTTCCTTACTACCTGTTCAGGTTATACTCGTGCATACTACTACACTAATGAGTTAGGAATGGGTACCCACAGTTGCATTGAGGGAGATTGGAGAACCACCCTCACTATAAGCAAGCTGGATTTAAATCCCAATCTCCCAATCATGGTGAATATAGTTTATTGCTAGAATGACACCTTGGACCATGCGTCCACCGAAGCATGCTAGATATCATTTGATAAAGAATAGCCATAGAATGAATATTTTCAACTTTAGTCCTGTGTATTTATTTAGAAAGCAAGTGTGTTGTTATTTCACCATTGTGTGACTAGATATGTTTTCTGTTTCAGACCGTCTCCGCCGCATGGGTAGAGCCTCACGTAACTACACCATAGGATTTGTGAACCACCGGAAATCTCTTATCAGTGGAATGTAAACAAACAAGTTAAACAATCGCTTCATCTGTGTTCTTCGTTGCTATTGTGGTGCTTTTTATTGGTAGTTTAACGTTTGTGTAGTGCCTTGTGGGTGCTGTTGGAACTAAAGTTAGCACAACCATGGTTTATAGTGCGTGAGGTTCTTTAACTACTTTTAACTTATGCAACTGGTTTTACGTCTTTCAAAAGAAGTACACGTTCATCACTTTCTCTGTTTGTTTCTGTGGACTGATCTCCCACTGCTCTATCACGTATTTCACTTCTTTATGAACAATTATTACCTGGACCATAAAACATACTTTTGTTTACAATAAACATGTGGGCACTTGCTGATAAATGTATTATTTATAGCATCTGGTATGTCTTATGGTCTGAAAGATGAGGTACCTAATTGAAAACTATATGCTTGTTAATTTAGATGTAATTATATAGATGCACTTTTAGAGATTAATTACTCTTTCAAATAGGCCTCGGCTCATCTGGCTACAAGTTCTAAGATTTCACATGTACAAAATAAACTTCACATTAGAGAGTTCAATTTATCTTACATCCTGCCACTTTTAAGTTTATATAAATTTAAAGAGTAGCTCTTTAACTTTTCAACTGTCTTAATTTAAGGCTGCACTATAAAAACTTTAACTCGATGAAAACTCATATTTTCGAACTTGTGGTGAAATCCCATTTGGACTATTTGCTTTGGAATAAATATTTTTTCTGTAGATTTTAGTATAATTTTACAGTTTGAATGCACAAAATATCCAGGACACATACTTTTTTTTTTTTAGAAAATGTAGTGTAATTTACATTCTCCAAAGAAAATCCCAATTATGTACATATTTTTTTGTGGTCTGGAAAATTAATATTTAATTGGTATTATGAGTAAAGTGATTAGTTGATGGCTGAATAAAGTTGTCAAAAAGTTTAAAAAATTTGATTTATTTTATCATACTTTTTAGTATTTGAGAATGAATTTTTTTTTCCAATTAGTATGTGTTTTTAATTGTACAAATTTGTAAGTAATTGTAAAGTTCTCTTGGCAAGGAAGGAAGGAAGGAAAAGTTATCAATTATAATTATTACTTTTATTAAATAGGGTCCGAAAGGATCTAAAGCTAGCATACCTTTGTGGGTGTTTATTGTTGTTTAAATTCTAGTGTAAGGCATACTGTTGATACATGTATACAGAACATTTGTCTTTCTCTCCATCTGGCAGAGCTGACTATGGCATTGGCAACAGAGAATATTTTCACTGATTATTACTCAAAGGTGACCACAGTTAACATAAACAATTGTGATACGCCACACATTCATTCTAATATAATCCTATAGCTATTATTGTAGGGACACTCATTCTAAGTTTAATCAGAAATAATGTAAATGTATACATTTTTATTTAATTATTTGATTAACTACATCAGGACCTCCATGTTTCAAACTTATCTATGTATCGATGTTTTGGTGAATCCCTGTGACATTACATAGAAAAACTGTTTCTAGATATATAAAAAAAAGATATAACATTTTTTTCAAGACGAATCAGAAGTTTAGTGATTTAATTAAAGAAAAACAAGTGAGAAAAAATAGAATGGAAATGCCACAAGAAGAAGAAGGAAATGTTTTGTCAAGGTCATTGCGACGTCAACTGGTCGCCTAGCGGGGTGGAATTGTCTCCACACTCCTCGCACCCCTTTCCTCAAGTAGCCTCCCTCTCTAAATCAGGTTCAGCCCCCTAAACCTTCTAAAAAATAAATTTTGGCCACGTTTAACACATTATGTCATAGTCTTCAATTCGCTGAAAATGTTTCTCACCATGCATTTCACGGACTTAATAAGTGTGAACACTTTTATGAAGAGTCTTCATCGAAATTTACTTTTCAGCAAGATATTAGAAAGTTTTTCACACAAATGTAAATCTATTTGAATACTACTGTACTTGTTTTTAAAGGTATGTTCTACACATCTTTTCTTGTTTGTTTTTAATTATCTTTATGAACATAACTTGTAGGCCTACATAATGTGATCCATATTCACTTATAATGAGTACATTGATTAGCAAATATTTCTAACTACACAATATCATGCATAAAAAAGATTGTTTCTATACATTGAAGTTTTTATATATCACATTTTTTTGTGGAACCATCAACTTCGATGTATGGAGGTCCGACTGTTTTTATACATCACAAAATTAATTTATTATATTCCATACATTATATACATTAAATGGATTTAATAATATATAAAATTTCTATTTTAATTACTTGTTACACAATTTAATCATCCATTTACATTAATATGATAAACCTTAATTAACTAAAATTACTAAAAAGCCAGTTAAGTCATGTTAATGAAAATCGGGGATTATATGGACTATACGGTTGATTTTCCCCAAATGGTCATTAGTGGTTTTATTATGCTTCTTAAGCTCAAGCTATTTTTTATCACCACATTTTACTACCTGTTCAGATTATACTCATGTATGATAATTACTCTAATGGTGTAGGGATGAGTAAGAAAACATTTTAGAGGCAATCTACCTGCATTTGCATGTAAAGAAAGTGGGAAACCATTTAGGAAAAATTACCTTAAATAAACCTGCCCGGGATTCAAACCCCAATCTCCCCATAATCAACAGGCCAACCTAACATGAGAAGTGGGTTTCTTAAGATCAAGTATTGTCAATACACTGTCAGTACTAATGGTTAGCACACAAGAAAGTAGTCTTTACTTGATCGTTGTACTATTTAGCTACAAAATATCAAATTTAAAATCTAATATTCCTTCAAAGTACGGTACATATATTTAAAATTGATAAACTGTACATGTGGAACGAAAGGGTTGCATTCAATGGAAACACATTTGAAGTTGCCTGGATAGGATAAAAACATCTGGTGAAGTGTGTTATGTTAGACATATTGTACATCTTGGAAGAAAGGCAAAGCTAATAGATACCAGCAACTTGTTAACAATATTTTATACTTTTAATTTGATGTTTGTCATTACTTGATTCACTTTGCAATCTGAAAACTGTCTCGTTTTAGACTCGCAAGAAAATAACACCAGAGAGAAAGTTTATTATTACAAATTACAATTATTTTACAAGAGGCCCAATCTGGTATAGTGCTCCTCCAGGCGGATATACATCGTCACCCGAGAATGCAAGTGTTCTATGTACAATTTCTTACTTTTGTGGTAAAGAGTATTGAAGTTTGACCTTGTGTATAAAACCAATGTTACTAGATGACAACTCGAGTTTGTATCTTCATAAGTAATTATTTAGTAGACTCAATTTCACTGCAGGTGAATCATATGCATTCTAAATAAACGTAAACACCAAATATATCAAATTTAACAATTTTGTAGATAGAACACTTGCATTCTCGGTGACAACATGTACAACTCAAGAGGAACAAAGTAAGAAACACACAACTATATTTGTTTGTGGGGAAAAACCTCTTTTCACGCTTTTAGGTATTTTGTTATGTTTGGAAGAACATACAGGAAAGATGTATGGAAAACACACAAAAGGAAAGAACACAATATGACTTTTACAATGAAAAGAACACATTTGACATTTTACATTGCTGCCACTGGACAAATAGGTGATGGCTTTCTCTTTAAGATAAATGATCATTAATGCCAGTCCCCTGATCTAGGTTTCGGAACTCATTAGAAGTTAGGGTGGAACGTACAACGCAACTTCCTAAAAGAGGAAACAAAAAAACATGATAGAATGATAGACCAGGTGGATAGGAAATCAAATTTCTTCCAGAGGCAGCCATTACCTCTTTGTCCAGTGGCAGCAATGTAAAGTGTCAACTGTGTTATTTTCATTTTAAAAACTATATGGTATTTGTTCCTTTATATATTTCTCTCTACTTTTCCTGTACCTTCTCCCAAATATATTATATACATCTATTTTTGTCTGTTTTTATCAGTTTATGATAAAAATAGTTGTAAGGGCATAATTTAATACATATTATAGTGTTCAAAATGGTAAAACAATTGTGTAGCATATTATATAATACTTTCATACACATGATGAAACTGTTATACAAATATGTCAAAACAATAACGTATTTTATTATTTATAATTTGTGTCTGAATCAACATTGTCCACTTTATCCTAAAATAAGCTTCAAATCTGAGACTACTACTTTTAAATTTAATACAACATTTTAGAAATATCCTTTTAAATATACCGTTTTGATTATGCTTCATGTAACCAAGTAAGTTAAATAAGCAGGATTTTTACATAAGGCACATTGTATTGATAATTCACTTTTCTGATTAAATGAAATGAAAACACTTAGGGCACTTACTATCACTTATGTCCAAACTATAATGTTCCAATCAATAATTAGCTTTGTGTCAGCAATATTAAATGTATGGAGATGCAAACACAACTGAATGTAGAACACAACTTGTATTTGGAACATTGCACATAGTTTTACTGTGCAATGTAGAACACAACTTGTATTTGGAACATTGCACATAGTTTTACTGTGCTCTTGTATCTGTAATAAAACTTTTTTTTTGACAAGTTGTTTTATTTGAGAAATATTGTTATTGTGCATCAGAAATGCAATTTTGGAGGAAGGGGGCAATAGAGGCATTCCCCCTCCCCCACCAACATCACAAATAATTTTTACAAAAGCATGCCCGTGAAATTTTATTTTCTGGCTGCCATTCTATTAACATTTTTTTAAAACAATAGTTTATAGCAAAGAACTAACTCTGATCTTTTCTATCAAAATACTTGTGTTACATCTCACTAAGTGTGTTACACTACTACTGTAGTCATGGAGAGACCGAGACAGTTGGCTAAACTGACCTTGTTAACATTCCACTCACAATGCAGGTCTCCAGGTTGAGCAACAGAACAACAATCTGGTAGGACATGGATAGTAACAATGCATAGTACAATAATTGATAGTTAATAGTGAACCAAAGAAATAGTTGTACACCACACTGGAGGTGAATTGGAAAAAATATGTAATTTAGCTCAAATTTAAGATTCAGATAGCCCTTCCTAATAGACGTCTATTAAAGTACAAAGTCACAATTACATTCCATTTATTCACAGTGAAAGAATTATTCTTGTTTGGTCTAGATGTATAACACAAGAAAATATAGGTGCATTTAAAGTCAAATTTAAGTGGTACTATTTAACAAACAAATATTTAATAAAATAAATTTAACATCTTTTTGAAAAAGTCAATTTTCTCAATGAGGTTTGTAGGTGAACGCTAAAACAAATATGAAATAATGTCATTGCATTTTGTTGAAGTCATGGGGCTGGCTAATAGTTTAAAGGTCAGTGGTTCAGACAAAATCATTTAAAAGTCAAAATCATGGTCTGGGTTTTATTACGGTTTCCCCAGGTTGCACTATATTTTACTGTCGCTTGGAATACCTTTTGTGAAATTTGCACTAAGAAAAACTTGTCATTCACTTATACATTTTTTTCGTTGAACTTAAACAAGTCAATATCGTTCGGAATCCATGATGCAAGGCCCAGCTTCTTCTCCAATCTCTCGCCTCCCAGCTGATCTTACCGAAGCCCCAAAAATCTCGTGGGTATGGTGGTATTTAAGTAATGTCGAAATTTGAAATATGTGGTTAGAAATATAGGAAATTAAACTAGAACCAGAAATAGATATTAATAATAATAATAATAATAATAATAATAATAATAATAATAATAATAAGGAAACTATTACTGAATGGATCCAAGATGTGTCATTTGACAGCTTGTTGATGTTTTATCATCTGATTCATTGTTTATAAACAAATACTAATTCTTCTCTTTCTTGCTGGCCCTTCAAATATTGCAGAGATGACATGATGTGTTTGTGACATGACAGCAAGTAGAGCTGGATCTTTGCTCTCTCCCTTGCACAGTCATGTTTTCTGGACCATCAAACAATTGACAGTTGAATGGCGTCAAACGCCACTAAGATGAAACTGAGTAAACTGAATTCAAAGTAAATGCTTCACTATAAATTCCAATTTATTTATTTAATAAAATTAATTACATAAACATATAGTACAAAGTGGTGTTTTTTAATATACTACAAGACCAATACACATAGTTTGCTATTTACTTAATAAAAAAATCATTTGGCACTTGGTTGAGTGTTGCTAATTTCAAAAAACAACTTAATTATTTTTATCAACTAAACCATAATACAGAAACCTGTATAAATGCCAGTGATATATTGTTAAAAATTGTGAATCTTATAATATAAGTTAATATTAACAATGAGGTTTTAAAAAATATTTTGACAAAAGTTTTGTTCTTATTGGCATAGTCTTTTCACTTAAATAATTTCAGTGGAAAAGTCAAGTTCACCATCGTAACCATGAACATCATCAATGATCTTTTGGTCATGAAATAAATTATTACAAAAGGGTTTTGCATCTTCGGGGTTAAGATGAAGGATTGATTTAATATCTGCCAGTTTAGGACATGATATTGCTTTGCCGTTAGGCCAAAGTGGTACAAGGTTCTCCATCGCGAATGTTGTAGCTGTTGGACGACCACGTACTCTCTTACTAATGTCCTCTTCAAAGTAGATCACATCATCACTATTCATTTTCACACATAAAATGAATGGCTTCTCTTTAACTAGTTTTATTTCTCTTATTTTAAACCAGTCTATTTACAGGCCAGTACGTTCAACTTTGCGGTTCACTATCAAATTTTCCAGTGAAACTGTTCCATAAAAGTGATCGTTACTCATTTTTGTAGCCTTCATTTTATTTCTTGGGCGACGGTTCTTCATTATTTCCACATAGTCTTCATCTGAATATAGTCTTTGCACGTGTTCAAGGGCTTTCTCGATGTCACTAACGTCACTATCGTTTGGCAGATAGCCATGGCCAGATATCTTTAGTCTTGGATGATTTTGTAATAAAACATTCAACATTAATGTGAGTTTAATATTACAGTTTTGTCCTCCACATGAAACGAACCACAACCTCTTCTGACAAGTTCATTTCCATGTGCTTCAACAGACATGAGCTGATTTCTTGTGCTTCTCTTCCAGCAGCCCCTTCCATCAATACATAACAAAAACATTTTCCAGATTTTCCAGAATATATTCCCATACCGATCCCGGTCGAGTGCACTGAGGGAGTTTTTTCCTAAATAGTTTCCCACTCTATCGCCACGCAAATTTGGGTGCACGTCCTAATTTACACCTACCTCATCCCTAACCATTAGCGTCATTAGTGCATAGTTGTATTGCCCGAAAGGTTAGTAAGAAGCGGTGATAAATAATATATATTTCTTAAAGAACATTCTTGTTTTCAAAAACTAATAATGTAACAAGAATAATGTTATGTATATTAATTGTTATTATTTCTAACTTTCTGTAAAATAAAAACTTCTGAACTTTTCCAGTTTTCTTCATCAATTTTTAAAATTGAAGAACTATCGACGAAGCCTTATCAAAAATTTTAATTTGTTACTGAGCTAAGAATATAAACAGACAAAGATTTGCCCATGAGGCAATTACAACATTACAAGAACAGAAAACATAAAATCATACTATTGAACTTTATGCCTGTAGGAAGTTAGATTGTGTGAAATTATAATAAAATCCAGGGAAACTTAATGTTTCAGCTTTTTCTGCTATCTTTGAATTATCATTTTGGTTGTCTTCTGTATAAAACGTGGCAAGTGCCAAGTCTACTAATCTTTTTGAATGTTCTGACATGTTAATAGTCTGTTCAATATATTTTTTAATGTTTTCTATAAACAATAATATTAACATCTTCCTAAAACAAAATAACTCAACTGGTAGCACAAAAAGGATTACACAGCTTATAAGAATCAATCAAACACACTCTGACATACAAATACAGTAGCTAAAAGTGGGAAACTGTGTTGCTTGGTTGTTTGTTGCTTATCAGAAAATGACAGAAATACATTCACACTACTGCATTATGGTGGTTGGATGTTTGTTGCTAATTGAAGAAAAGACCTTTACAAAATGGTGGTTGGTTTGGACATCTGTAGATGGCAGTACGATGCAGGAAATACTTTCATATTTATTTACAAGATAGAGAGGACTCTTTTCTATCACTTAAATACAAAAAAAACACAAAAAAAATCGATATTGGTGGTTGGTTGTTTGTTGCTAAACACTATTCAGTTGTAATAACATCTCAGCTGATCAGTCTTGTAATAGCGTGGACGGAATATAATGATTAAAACCAGGTAAATAGGTTTATTTATTGTAAATCTAATTAGTGCTATCATAATTATATTGTGTTTCCTTTGATGTAAAGCATTGTCAAGAACAATAAGTTTGAAAATGAATAACTTATATGAAATATAATTAAATAGCAGTGTGCCATCTGGCTGCATGGCATGCTAGTCTTGTAAAAATAATTACACATTTAAGAATAAAGTACAACTAAATAAAATATAAACTCTGAAAGAATTAAAATTCTTACAATAATGACTACTATATTGTACTTTTATATGGCTTCAAAGAAATTTTAGTTAGGTTTAAATTTTTACATATTTATTACTGTTGTTATGATTTTTTAATTTTTTTATGGCGGATGGCTGGCACATTGGCTTGTTCAAGCGAAATGAAATTTCTGATCCCATTGATAAAATGCTTTCCACTGCAACAGACTGCATTGCCGATGATGGGTAAGTCTAGGTCTAAGACTGTCAGAAGAGTCAAAATTGTTAATTTTGTTTAGGTCTTGTTATTGATTCAAAACTCTGAATCTTAATATGTTTTTCAAGGAAAACCTCTCCCACTTTTTGAGGCCTTTTGTTATACTTATTGTAAGAATTTTAATTCTGTCAAGGTATACTTTTATTTAGCTTTAATTTATTCTTAAGTGGTTATTTATTTTAAAACTTATTATTTTCAATGGTCATTGCATTGCGTCGAAGGAAACACCTATTAATAATGCCAGTACAGTTATCTTATCAAGAATTTTTTTTTAACTGGAGTTTTGTCCAAATTATTCCGTCCCCGTTTTAAAAAACCCACCTTGATCAGGTGTAAAATATTTGGTCATCTCTAAGAGATTTGTAATGGCCGCCCTATCCAAGGAGGAAAGAAATTTACTCCAACAGAGGGGAGGGGGAGAGAGGAAGGAAGAAGCGAGGCTGGTGATTGTTACCGAGAAAAGAAATAAAGAAAGTAGGGACGCGGACGGAAAGCAAAATAAAAAGTTGGTTTTCTTTTTCGTTTGAAGAAAGTGTGGTGTTAACGGCCGAGTTTTGTGAATGCCGATGGCCCTACAGTCGGGCCAGTGCAGTATGGTGCAACGTTTTGGGACCACGTTGATTGCTACCAGAACAGGACTGTGAGTAATAGGAGAGATTGCCTGTTTGGCTATCATCTAGCCTCTTCAACGCTGGAGACTGCATGCCAAACGCCGTTGACCTGAGGTGATATAAACACGAACGTTAATGGTGATGCATCCTTTGTTAATGCTAGAAACTAAATTTTATTGACAAAAGTAACGACTTCTACGAATGCAATCACCTTATCTATTGTTAATTGTTTTAGTATAAATGTATACTGTATGTATATTTAAAGAATTCAAATTGTTTATCAAATAGTGGCTCGTTCAATAAGCCCGCTTAAACAGTAAGGTTATATTTTTTCCGACATGACCCAGAGGTCCTAAGAGAGTCCTGTGCTCAATTTTTTTTGGGTAGTATTATGGTTTTTTTTTTCCTGAGATAATTATAGTTTCCCATTAAATACACATCCACAATATTATTAAAAATATATTAAAATTTATATTTGTAACTAAAGATATTCCACATTATTAGGAAGAAGAAGAAGCTGGATATAAAACATGAAACAAACTCAATATGGCTGTTACAATGAAAATAAGAACACATTTCACACTTAACATTGTTGGGAGGAATTTTTTTTCCAGAGTCAGCTTCAACCTCTGTCCAGTGGCAGAAATGTCAAACGTGTGGCCCGCTAGCAAAATGTTTGTGTCTGACCCTTGAAAAGAAAAAAAACCCAATAAATATTGTTCACTGGAATTTTGAATTGATAACTTTCCACAGTCGCTGCAGGTGTGAGGTATTTATAGTTTAGATAAACTATTGAGAAATACTACCTATGGGATATTTGTACTGACAATTCTGTGCTCCTTTGTGTAACAAATATTGTTTATAAGAACATGAGAGCAAAGGTTATGAAATCCAACTGTTGGATTCTGGACTATCACTAAGATATACAAATATACAGGATTACACGCACTGAGTAGAGATTAGGTTACACGGTTACTCCATATCTAACACTGTTCAATTGTACTTACACTAATAAACATCTGACCACACCCACTGTGACCTTCACGTATATTTCCAGTGTAGCCAATCACTCTCAACAACACATTTCCTCACATTCATAACACTCCTCCCTTCTTAGCATAAACACACCCCTTCCCCCCCCCAACCAGTGGGGAAAAATATGTTCATAAAATGTCTTCTCTTCAGAGGTTGAGCCTTGCAGGTTGCTTAATTACGCGGCCACTCCTAGTAGAGGTTATTCGAGTTGACGTACCTCTTAAGGCCGACTCTTCATTGATGGGCTGTCTCATCTCCTGGAGTAGGTCCAAAGGCTTACCTATGGGTGAGATTCTTTCATGAGGAGGGCTGGTTATCTTCTCTTGAGTGGGTGACTCAACCTGACTCCTGGGCGAAGTGCACGGTGCTGATAGCAATGGGGGTTCAGATGGCTCAACTGCCATTGACCTCCTAGATGGTCTCGGATTTGAGCTTGGAGTCTGGCTATCATTTGTATTCATATTAAGTTCCTCCCCCACTGGCCTCGTCTGATCCACATGGCAAAAATAGGTGGTATTCCCTTGTTTTATTAAGTAATGTAAATCACCCTTTTTTTCTTTAACAATCCCCCACAGCCATTTTTTCTCTGGGTTTCTGTAGGAACGAAAAGCGACGTTTGAACCTTCCTCGAAACTTCTTGGAACATCCACAGGATCCTGGGAGCACCGCTGAAGGTCTAGTGGACCTAAAGGCTTTACTAAATCTATGCGGCTCCTGAACGTACGTCCCAAAAAGAGAGATGCAGGGGATAGTCCAGTGATGGAATGGGGCGTCCTCCTATAGGCTATCAGGAATTTAGTTATAGCATCACTAATATTGCTTCCACTCAATATGGCGGCTTTTAGAGAGGCTTTAAAAGTCTGGACTCCCCTCTCTGCTAACCCATTGGAAGCGGGATGGTATGGTGCTATCAAGTTTGAAAATTCTGAGCTGGTAAATTGAGGGCCGTTATCTGATACGATGACGTGGGGAAGACCAAAATTTGTAAAAAAATTGTTCAACAGCTTAATTGTTGTTGTAGACGTTATATTTTTTACAGGGTGAACATCAACCCATCTGCTGAAGGCATCCACAATAATAAGAAAATACATGCCTTTAAGAGGGCCTGCATAATCTATATGGAGCCTTTCCATGTGTGATGAAGGGCATTGCCACTTGTGGTAGGATATCTTGGCTCGGTTGTTTTTCATCTGTTGGCAAGAAAGACAATTTGAAATCATTTTCTCAATATCCAAATCAATTTGAGGCCACCACACATAACTTCATGCCAATGCTTTGCTCTTAACCACTCCCAAGTGCCCCTCGTGTAGCTCTTCTAATACTCTGAATCTTAGGCATGTTGGTATGTACACCCGCTGGCCCCAGAAAAGACAATCATGGAACAATGAATATTCATGCTACGGGTGTCCTCAACTATTCATGGGTTTTAAGGTAACCCCCGTTTTGAGTGCTTGAATGAGTTCCACAGCTTCCTTTTCCTTATTTAAGTTCCTAATTATTTCATTCGCAGTAACTGGTAGTACATTAATTTGGCCTAAACTAAAAACTTCTAGATCCCTCTCAAAATCATCTGCTTGGTCTTGTAGAGGTAGCCGTGACAAACAGTCTGCATTGCCATGCTCCGCACCTGGACGATATTGAATGTCATAATTGAATGCTTGAAGAAATATAGCATACCTCTGGAGTCGTAGAGCAGACAGAACAGGAAGACCCTTTGATGGTCCGAAGATGGAGAGTAACGGACGGTGGTCCGTTATTAAGATGAACCGATGGCCAAAGAGATAAGTAAAAAACTTTTTTATGCCAAATATAATGGCACCAGCTTCTTTTTCTATTTGACTCCAATTTTGTTCCCCCTGGCTCAAAGTTCGACTAGCAAAGGCGATTGGCCTTTCAGTACCATTACTCATGCGATGGGACAATACTGCCCCTAAATCGTAAGGGCTGGCATCGGTAGAGAGGACAATTTTTTTCTTTGGGTCGAAGTGGGTAAGTATCCTGTCAGATGCCATTGTTTCCTTAATTTGTTCAAAAGATTTGAGACAAACTTCATTGAAATTAAAATCCACCCCCGATTTTAAAAGGTTGTAAAGGGGATGGGCTAAAGTACTGAGGTCTGGTACAAATGTACCGTAGAAATTGACTGCCCCCAAAACGATTTTAATTCTGTTACTGAAGTTGGTGGTTTTATTTTCAAAATTGCTTCCACCTTTTCAGGGCATTTGTGGATACCCTCCTTGCTTATGATAAATCCACAGTACTTAATGGAGGGTTTTAGGAAGGTACACTTGTCCACATTAACTCTAATGTTGTAATCTTCCAGCCTCTGAAACACCGACTTGAGCAGTTGATAATGTTGATCTTTGGTTTCAGAGCTAACACAGATATCATCATAAAAAACTTGAACTCCTTTAATATCTTTCAAAATACCCTCAATTGTTCTCTGCCATATGGCAGGAGCAGTAGTAATGCCAAATGGAAGTCTATTATACTGATAGAGTCCCTTTATAGTGTTAATTGTTAAGTACTCGCGATCAGACTCCTTAACTTCAATATGATTGAAAGCCTGGCTAATATCAAGTTTTGAATAAAATGAACAATTTCCTATATTTGCAAGAATACCTTCGATGTTCGGAATGGGGTAGTCCTCGGTGATGAGTTGAGGGTTGATGGTTGTCTTAAAATCACCGCAAATCCTGATTGTACCGTCGCTCTTCATCACAGGAACCACCAGAGTAGCGTAGTCTGCATGGGTAACTTTTGATAAAATACCTTCTTTTTCCAAGCGATCCAATTCTGCTTCCATCTTAGGAACAAGAGAGTAGGCCACATTGTGATGTCTTCTGTACACTGGAACACAGTCGGGTTTAAGTCGGATTTGAGCCACCACTCCTTTGACTTTGCCTACTCCTTTTCTTAAAACATTCTCAAATTTTACTAAGATATCCTGTAGATTTCCATTTTTGTCGGGAGTTTTTGAAGGTTTATCAATCACATTTACAGTTCCTAAAAGTTCTGTCAAATTTAACTTAAGGGTTTGTAACCACTCAAGACCCACTATGGTGGCGAAATCCCCCTCTGCTAAGTATAAGTTCAATTTGTTTCCATTAACTAGAACTCTAGCCTTACCCAATAATGGAATGTGTGCCCCAGTATAGGTACGCAATTTTACTGTAGTGGGTAAAATTTCTTTATTTGGAAACTTGCTCCTAAAGTCAGCTTCATTTATTAATGTTACATGTGCCCCAGTATCAACTTGGAACGCAATATTTACCCCATCCACTGTTAGCTGTACCATGATTTTATTAGGCTTTACTGAATTTTTGATATGAAAAATATCAGAGAACACACCGGAAGTTTCGTTTAAATTGATACTTTCTCCATCAGATGTTTGATCCTCAGACCATACCTGGTATAAATCCCTATTCCTTTTAGAGTAACTCAATTTCTTATTTGGATAAGTACTTCCTGTGTTACTGTTAGCCTTCTTTTCACATGCAGGACTTATATGGCCTTTGACCCCGCAAATACGGCAAGAAGCGTTTCGATACCAACAGTTACCAGAATCGTGATTTGTGAAGTTACAATGTATACAACGTAATTTCTCTTTATTGGATTTATAAAGTCTTTGTTTTTGAACTTTCTTTTGAACGACATTGATATTTGTAGTACAAATATCATCTTGTGGGACCGAAAGACGTAAACTAGAGTAAGAACTAGCATACTCAACGGCAGACCCAAAATTAACTGTGGGGAGCTCCATTAGTTTCAACTTCAGATCTTGAGAACGCAGTCCGTGTACAAATTGAGTACAAAGGGCGTCATCGAACCAGTCATTTGGAAATTTACAATAACGCGTAAGTTTTTTTAATTCAGCTGCAAAATCGGCCGGTAATTCCCCTTCATTTTGCACCCTGTTTTGAAATTTAACCCTTTCTGCCAGTGCGTTCGGTTCTGGCTGAAAAAAATGTAGTCAAAATATTTGCAAGTTGTTTCAATGTTTTAGACTCTGGTTCATTTGGCTCACACAGATCACATAACCTTTCATACGCATGTTCGCCAATGGCGTCTAATAAATTTAAAGTCTGCTTATCTTCCGGTACATTGTAAATCCTAAATTTATTTTTTAATCTTTTTAAATAAACTTTCCAGTTGGACTTGGATGGATCAAAAGGTTCAATATTAAACCTAGGAATTGATTCAGATACACGAACAGAAGCACCTTCCTCCCTATCTGCCATTATGGAAAGTTTCGTTTGCTAGGAAAACACTCAGGTGAAAAGCCAAATGTACGCAAATTCTTTTCACACCTCGTCGCCACTGTTGTATTCTGGACTATCACTAAGATATACAAATATACAGGATTACACGCACTGAGTAGAGATAAGGTTACACGGTTACTCCATATCTAACACTGTTCAATTGTACTTACACTAATAAACATCTGACCACACCCACTGTGACCTTCACGTATATTTCCAGTGTAGCCAATCACTCAACAACACATTTCCTCACATTCATAACACCAACCCTGCATCTTCTGCTGGCCACATACTACACCACCATATTACCACCTACTGATATTGTCATCTTCTACTGGCCACATACTACACCACCATATTACCACCTACTGATATTGTCATCTACTACTGGCCACATACTACACCATTATAGTACCACCTACTGATATTGTCATCTACTACTGGCCACATACTACACCATTATAGTACTACCTACTGATATTGTTATCTATTACTGGCCACATACTACACCACCATATTACCACCTACTGATATTGTCATCCACTACTGGCCACACACAAGACCACCATACTACCACCTACTGATATTGTCATCTACTACTGGCCACATACTACACCACCATATTACCACCTGCTGATATTGTCATCTACTACTGGCCACATACTAGACCACCATATTACCACCTGCTGATATTGTCAACTACTACTGGCCACATACTACACCATTATAGTACCACCTACTGATATTGTCATCTACTACTGGCCACATACTACACCACCATATTACCACCTGCTGATATTGTCATCTTCTACTGGCCACATACTACACCACCATATTACCACCTACTGATATTGTCATCTACTACTGGCCACATACTACACCATTATAGTACCACCTACTGATATTGTCATCTACTACTGGCCACATACTACACCACCATATTACCACCTGCTGATATTGTCATCTACTACTGGCCACATAATACACCACCATATTACCACCTGCTGATATTGTCATCTTCTACTGGCCACATACTAGACCACCATATTACCACCTACTGATATTGTCATCTACTACTGGCCACATACTACACCATTATAGTACCACCTACTGATATTGTCATCTACTACTGGCCACATACTACACCACCATATTACCACCTGCTGATATTGTCATCTACTACTGGCCACATACTACACCACCATATTACCACCTACTGATATTGTCATATACTACTGGCCACATACTAGACCACCATATTACCACCTACTGATGTTGTCATCTTCTACTGGCCACATACTAGACCACCATACTACCACCTAATGATATTGTCATCTACTACTGGCCACATACTAGACCACCATACTACCACCTACTGATATTGTCATCTACTACTGGCCACATACTACACCACCATATTACCACCTACTGATATTGTCATCTACTACTGGCCACATACTACACCACCATATTACCACCTACTGATATTGTCATCTACTACTGGCCACATACAAGACCACCATACTACCACCTACTGATATTGTCATCTACTACTGGCCACATAATAGACCACCATATTACCAGCTACTGATATTGTCATCTACTACTGGCCACATACTAGACCACAATATTACCACCTACTGATATTGTTATCTACTACTGGTCACATACTACACCATTATAGTACCACCTACTGATATTGTCATCTTCTACTTGCCACACACTAGACCACCATATTACCACCTACTGATATTGTCATCTACTACTGGCCACATACTAGACCACCATATTACCACCTACTGATATTGTCATCTACTACTGGCCACATACTAGACCATTATAGTACCACCTACTGATATTGTCATCTTCTACTTGCCACACACTAGACCACCATATTACCACCTACTGATATTGTTATCTACTACTGGCCACATACTAGACCACGTTAATCTAGTTGCTATCTATGTAGACAACCAAGCAGCAATTAACCTATGAAACAGCCCTGAAAAAAACAAGCGAATTAAACATGTAGACATAAATTTCTATTTTACTAAGTAAAGGGTGTAATAACTTTAAAATATATAAAGTCTGAATACCAAATGGCTGATATGTTTACCAAACCAATGGCAAAGAGTAAGTTTATTACTTTTGGAAACATGTTGTGTGTTATGTAAGCGATTAAGGGGGCACCGCTATTCAATTTCAAATAGTAACTTGTTGAGGGGCCGTGTGAAAATGGTAACAGTTATATTTGAACACTAGTGGCATCACTGTAATGTATCAATCACTTCCGGTCAGTAATCGTTCATGTAAGCACGTGGTCATCTTGTTAGCAATATATTATTCTAATTAAAATATACAAGCACTATTTAAACCAGCTACTATAGTCATTTATTCACTTTATAATTTGTAATAAAAATGTGCTGCACACATGAACATTCAAGAATATTTTGGGATAAGTTGGCAACCTTGTATTTGATTTTTGTGTTTATAATAAGAGCATTTTTATTGATGGTTGAAGTATTTTGCAAGAAAGTATGGCTATTTATTTTATAGTTAATTGTAAATTAGATAATTTGGTGGCAATTTGCGAAGAGGATGATATAATATTTGAGACTGAACAACCAGATGTTGACGATGAGGTTATATTCATGTGGCCAGCAGGAACATT
This sequence comes from Timema podura, assembly GCA_033556935.1. NCBI lineage: Eukaryota > Metazoa > Arthropoda > Insecta > Phasmatodea > Timematidae > Timema > Timema podura. The sequence continues at coordinate 72,872,338 of JAVRXN010000001.1, forward strand.
TATGAAGGAATATGCAGGGAAAGTGCTGACAAAATCATAAAGTTTAAAATTCTTATATACTTATCTTAGGCTTTTAATTTTATGATGCTATAAATCTTATTTATTTTATCTACGTTTGTTTATAATTATGATGGATTCTTTGACAACTAAGCTAGGGGCTTATCCATAAATAAAAATTTGTCACTTAGGTGCCGTGGCGTTTATTGCTATTGTAGGCCTACATAACAAAAAAAGTACTTTAAAACAAACTAAATAAAAGAGTGAATATAATAATCCAAATAAACACATAAAAAACTTGCACTTTTGTTCCTATGTTAGAAAATTGATTCTGTACTCACAGCTACACGTCAGTATAGCGTTTGGTTATATATTACTCCTAGCCATTTCCCGAAACGCCTCTGAATAAGTATAATAATATCGATTACATAAATATATCAATGTTTTCACATATTATTAATTAATTACAAGTACAGTTTTAAAACGACATATTTTTACAAAAACTAGGCCTAAATTAGCTTTAACCAATAACTTTCCACTTTCTTGTCAGTACCGTATGGTATTTAATTTAAGCTGATAACACTAATAGAGCTAGTTTAAATAATTGTTTATATGAGTAGACTTAATTAATCTTATAATTATGTTATTAGTATTAATGGTATGCCTTTTTTATTTCAGAATTTGCTAGGGTCAATGTAACAGCTCAATATTTCAAGGTTAAAGATGACTTCTATATAAAAATGCAATTGGGATCTGGAATGTTCAGTGATTGGACCTTAACTTTTAGTACCTTGATATCTGTAATCCATGACATGGTAAAACAGATGTTGGATTATCAGTGTGTTTTTGAGCAGTGAACTGGGAAGTGGTGAAGTTTAAATCTAATAATGTATTGATGTCATGTGCATGTGCATGTGCATGTTTATAGCAGCTATGCTAAAAGAACCAATAAAACTAAACTAATTTAGTAACATTACAATGGCGACGAAGATGGGATTCAAATAACTTAGTTCGGCAATATCAATGTCGGCCATGGCTGGTTATATTGGACATCTTAAGGAATTTAACCCCACTGAGGACGACTGGAATATTTTCAAGAGGAAGTTGGCGAATTTTATTAAGCTAAATGGATTGGAAGCTAAAGAGTGTGAAACACTACTGAGTCATCTAAATCAGGTTGCTTTTAAGTTGTTAATAGATTTATGTGTGCCCGATACTCCTGAAACTAAAAGGTATGTGGATTTGATAGCTTTGCTAAATGCACATTATTCCCCTGTGGTTTCGGTTTTCAAGGAAAGATCTGAATTTTATAATGCATGTTGTGGACTTAATGAATCAGTAGCAGACTGGGCTGCTAGAGTTCAGCATCTGACTTCCAGTTGCATGTTTTGAACACACCTAGAATTTGCTCTGCTTGACAAATTTGTGATGGGTATACAAGACAAGAAAGTCAAAGAACGTTTATTTACCGAGGACCCGATCAAGTTAACCATTAGCAAAGCTAGGGAGATAGCTCAGCAGGTGATCGCTGCAAACACATTTTTCGAAGATATAGATGTTAAAAGGGAACCTGAAATTTTCAAAATGGCCACTGGTCAACAGGGTAGGAATAATCGTCCTCTCAAACAGAATTTTGATTCCCGTTCCCCTTGTGCTGTTTGCGGCATATACATCACTCAACAGCGCAGTGCAGGTTTGGCAATTATATTTGTGCCATTTGTAAATGTAGGGGGCACTTAAAAAGAATGTGTCCTTCAAAATTCAAGCGGGTCACCTCTAACCGTATGGAAACAGAGGAAGGAGAGGGAGGACAGGAAACATTTAGTTTTTTTAACCTCAATCATTCTGATGCTGAGAGGTTACCATTCAGTATTGAGGTTACACTAAATGGTGTTCAAATAATTGGACAGCTAGACACAGGGGCTACCTGCAGTGCTATGTCAGAAAGGTTATACAAGAAACATTTTCAGGGTGAACGAATTATAAAGAAAAATGAGATAGTTAAATTCTACACTGAAGACCTGCAAATAATTCCGTTGGCAGATGTTCACTTCCAGTTGTTTTCAAAGGGCAGGTGAAACAGATAGATTTCCATGTAATACCTAATGGGGGCCCTATTATCTTAGGGAGAGACTTCATAAATGTTTTTGGTTTCAAGTTTAGTCAAGTGAACCAATTAATGATGCCAAGTGTTGACCTCAAAAATAAAATGATTCAGATGTACCCAGAGGTGTTTACTGACAAATTGGGCACCTTTAATAGAGCAAAAATGTCCCTTAAGTTGAATCAGGGGCAGAACCAAAGTTTTTCAAACCAAGAAACATTCCATTTGCTTTAAAACCTAAAGTAGAGCTAGAACTAAAAAGGCTTCAAGATGCAGGTGTTATATCTCCAATCAAATATAGTAAATGGGGAACACCAATAGTACCTCTAGTTAAGCCTGATGGCTCCGTCAGATTATGTGGTGACTATAAAGTAACACTTAACCCATATTTAGAAGTAGACAGGCATCCCCTACCCCATGTAAATGATATATTTTACTCAATGCAAGGTTCTACTACTTTTACCAAAATTGACCTCAAAAATGCCTTTCAACAGATGGAATTAACTGAGGACTCCAAAGAACTAGTTACTATTAGTACCCATCAAGGTCTATTTTGTTATAATAGATGTCCTTTTGGTATTTCTCCAGCTCCTCAAGAGTTACAACATAACATGGAAACTGCTGTAGCAGGCATTGAAGGAGTAGTGGTTTGGCAAGATGACATTGTGGTAGGGGGCCATACAATAGAGGAACATAATGAAAGGTTGAATATGGTACTGTCCAGGCTCAGGGAATGTGGATTGACTGCTAATATAACCAAGTGTATGTTTCAACAACCAGAAATAAAATTTTTAGGCTACATAGTGGGGAAAGATGGATTGAAACTAGACCAAAATCTGGTTAAACCAGTACTAGAGGCTGAAACACCAAAATCAGTTAGTGAATTAAAGTCATTTCTAGGTATGGTAGAATATTACAGGAGATTCTTGAAGGGGGCCTCTGTCATCTTAAATCCTTTGTATGAACTGCTTAAAAAGCGGGTTCCATGGAAGTGGACCTGGGAATGTAATCATGCGTTTAATCAAATTAAAAGTGCACTCACCTCAGCCCCTGTTTTGGACCACTATAATCCGGATCTAGAACTAACACTGTCTACTGATGCAAGTCCTAGAGTCATCTCAGCAGTACTTAGCCAAAAGACCAAGGAAGGGGTTATACGCCCTGTCGCATTTGCATCTAGAGTCTTGACACAAACAGATAAGAACTACCCCCAGATCCACAAGGAGGCCTTGGCTCTGGTTTATGGAGTACTTAAGTTTTCACAGTATCTTTATATGAGAAAGTTTATTTTGGAGACCGACCATAAACCACTCACTACAATTTTTGGCCCCAAGCGTGGAATTCCAGTCTTGTCAGCAAATCGATTGCAAAACTTTGCAGCAATTTTGTCAAGTTTCAACTATGAGATCAGATATGTTCCTTCAAGGAAAAATTGTGCTGATTATTTATCGTTAACTATGCAGAAGACAGCGAATGTTTGAATAAAAAATTGGTTGCTTCAGAGAGTGTAAAAGATAAAATCTTGAGTAAAGTAATAAAGTTTATTCAAATAGGGTGGCCTAAATTGGTAGATAGGGAGCTTAAGTCATTTCAGTCAGTATCTAGTGAATTACATATAGATCAAGAATGCCTTTTCCGAGGACACAGAATGGTGATTCCTTTAGCTCTACGAAATAAGGTTTTGGAAGAAATGCATAAGCCACATTTTGGAATAGTTAAAACCAAACTTATGGCCAAAAATTACTTTTGGTGGCCAGGACTTTGCAAAGAAATTGATAATTTGGTTTTAGGCTGTGGTCCATGCCAGAAAGTACAAGGTTCCCCTGACAGGTGTGAGCTTATTCCATGGCCATGGCCAGAAAAGCCTTGGAGCCGTATACACTTAGAGTTTTTGGGGCCTATAAATGGGAAAACCTATTTGATGATAATCGACGCTCACTATAAGTGGCTAGAAATTTGCCAAATGTTGTCAGTAACTACAACAGCCACAATTCGAGCCCTCATGGTCTTATTTGCTCGATTTGGATTACCAGAACTTATGGTATCAGATAATGGCAGTCAACTCGTTCGTTCAAAAGAATATACTAATTTTTGTGACTTACATGGTATAAGATATCGCGCAGGTGCACCACATTTCCCAAAAACCAATGGCCAAGCAGAAAATGGCGTTGGCCAGCTTAAACGAGCCATCAAGAGGGCCATTCTTGCTGGAAAAGATGTTCATATGGCCTTAACAGTGTTTCTAATGTATTATAGAAACACCCCTCAGCTAACCACTGGTGTTGCCCCAGCGATGTTAATGATGGGTAGAGCGTTGCGAACACCATTGGATGTCATAAACAATAGAACGGATGGACAAAACAACCCAAGCATGGAGGAAATAAGGGCCCATGTATCCTATAAGCAAGGAATACAGCGAAGATACTCTGGAAGAAGGAAAACAATTTTTAATGTAAATGAAAGTGTTTTGGTCAAAGTTTTTAAACAAAACAAAGTTATTTGGGAAAATGCTATAATTCACAAGAGGTTGGGTGAAAGACTATACTTAGTGAAGTTGGGCTCAGGAGCTGTAGTGAAACGTCATTTGAGCCAAATGATTGCGGCATTACCTTGTAGCAGTCAGAATATATCATCACCCAAAGAGTCCCATTGGGTCACGCAATACCCGCCTGATTCTCCTATTCATAGGGGGGAACAGGACATCGGTGCTGAGGATGACTCGTTATTGCTCACACCCAGCCCCGTCATTGGTGATGGGGTCGAGTCAAGACATGCAGGGGGACTCTTCATGGACATTAGGAGATGCACAGCAGTCAAATCCAGAAGACAGGGGGAATACAGGAGCAAGACAACAGGAGGCTGCAGAAGATAAACCACGACGGCCCATTCGACCACCCAGGAGGCTCACATACTCACCATTCTAAAGGAAGACAGGAAGGGGGAGATAGTGGAATGTTCAGTGATTGGACCTTAACTTTTAGTACCTTGATATCTGTAATCCATGACATGGTAAAACAGATGTTGGATTATCAGTGTGTTTTTGAGCAGTGAACTGGGAAGTGGTGAAGTTTAAATCTAATAATGTATTGATGTCATGTGCATGTGCATGTGCATGTTTATAGCAGCTATGCTAAAAGAACCAATAAAACTAAACTAATTTAGTAACATTACAGGATCACAGCTTTGTGAAATTAAGAAAAGTGATTCATAGTTTATCACAGGACATTTAATTTTGTTATTTAATATGATGTGATGTTATTTTTACTAAATTAATTACTTAGAATATAAATATAATAGTCAGTTGACTCAGTCTTTCAAATACATAATTACGTTGACACTTTACTAAATTTTTGTTTCAATCACAACTCCTAAAGTTTCGAATGTACAGTTTGGGGTGTGGGTTACACTAGGTTGAACTGTTAGGTATTTAAAGTAATTGAATAATTAAAATAACAATAATAGGTTTATTCAAAACAGTAAAATAAATAGTGTTTACAATGAAGGAGCAAGGTTAACAAATTTGACTGGTTGGATTCAGTTGATCCTTTAAACATAGGGTTCATTCTCAGTAGGCCCGAGAGCTGGGCAGGACCCAGACTACGGCTCTAAACTCTGTTGGAGAAAATTAAACAGTTACTATACAAATATTTCAAAAGATAGACACATGGGCTTTAAACAATTTTGCTCTAAGAGTGGTTAGGGAATGAATAACAAAAATATTGAAAGAGTTGTAAACGATGTGATGATGGCTACAAAACAGGCTGTCAATTTACTGGTACTATGGCTGGTACTTTTCCCTATAGGTACTGCCAATGCAATCAATAGTACTAACCAAATGAATTAGAAAAACACTAATAACTTACACAGACTCAATAGGAGTCAAAAGGGTTAAATAACTAAAATGTATTATCTGCTCGGACCCCAATATGAAAAGACATGAGTTTCCACGGGTTGCCCACCTAAGCTAATACTGCACAGAGAGAGTGACTAATTGAACAACCCAACACACATAGACAATTATATATCCCAACTGGGATTTAGAACAAGGCAGGCAGCCTGGTTTTAGCCATACATATCTAGACAAATGAACAAGACGTCCACGGCGTCATAAAAGGACTCAACGGTTAAATGGAACTTGTGGAATTCAGCAAGTCTCATAACTAAGACGTAATCACAAAGAAAGCAAATGGCTTATAATTTTAAGACTGCATCATATGGATGCAGCAAAACATATTCGCTCGTTTGAGGGACTCACGAATTATACAGTCATAATGACACTTCCAAAATTTAACCAATTAAACATAATTACTTGGAAGTCAACAAGACTCAAATTTAGATTACTGTCATTCTGACAAATAATAACTTATCAAACAAAGAAGGTCGCTTTCGACACAAATAAAACACAAGTCATTCTTGACTTTTAAAATATAATGCAAAGAGAATTAATCATGTCTAAATAGACATGTACTAGTTAGTTTCAATAAACTAAATTTCAAGTCCAACGGACTTAATGACAAAGTCAGAGTACTTAAGTGTTAGAAGTATTTCCTGCAGGCCATTTTCGGCGGTGAATCCGACGACCCATACTCCATGGTCAGCGCTGCCTTTTGACGATAGGTCTAGTAGAAGTTTTTTTTCTTCAAGCCGTTTCGGCGGTGGATCCGACGACCCATACTCCATGGTCAGCGCGGCCTTTTGACGATAGGTCTAGTAGAAGTTTTTTTCTTCAAGCCGTTTCGGCGGTGGATCCGACGACCCATACTCCATGGTCAGCGCTGCCTTTTGACGAGAGGTCTAGTAGAGGTCTTCCCTTCAATGCTGGGTTATGATAACGCGGTAACTTGTGACTGAGGTGTCGGGCTTATATACGCTCTCAAAATCTAACTCAAACGGAACAGACAACAGGATGATAAACAGAGAATGAGAGAGAAAGAATAAAGGTAGGGAGAAAGGAATACTGCAAGGGGAAGGTTATTTTTCCCACTCTTGCCGGCAGGAGCGCTTCGAACGCCGAGGGTTGCTAGCTCGAACAGATAGTAAGTATGCGTGTCGGAGATCGGACCGCCATGTTTGATAGATTTTCCTTCAACAACGAGGCAACAAAATCCAACAATATCTTGATAGGGTGAGTCGATATACACGCATCTTCTCTCCAAATATAAATGTTTTAATTATGTTGTTTAAACTGAGTTATTAGTTTTATGAGAGATTGTAATATAGACGTCCTTTAAACTATTTCTTGCAGGCCTCATGGTCAGTCCCTGTGAAAATTATCAGGAACCATCCACTGGTACACGGAATGTGTTTGAGTATTTATTCACAAATATGACACTATTAATCCTCTTCTAAGATATCTGCCACAGTATTTATCAAAAGTCCTTATTTTTTTGGTAAATTATTGGAATATTAACCTTCGATTGTAGCCGTGTCAATTTCTCTGATTGACATGCTACACGAATATTAATTATTTATTTACAATTAATATATATATATATATATATAATATCTACTTACCTTTATTTCACTACATTAAATTTTCTTTCTTTATTTTGATTCAGAAACTGCCAAGCCGCCATGCGTATTTTTTTTTTGATAGGTGATTTTAACGCTATCTGATTTAGAAACTGGTTTAGCTCGGAACTGTTATTATCTTAATTTATTTGATGTTCTTGGACGCTTATAGCATCTGGCAGTCATTTGAAGAAATAATTGCCCTTAGCGTAAGAAATTATTATTCTCGTTTGGATTTTGGTGTGAAATTTAAATTAATTTTAAAGATGATTTATGTTTATTTGCAGTGGCAGCTCGTGACTTTTTTTCTTGGGAGGGCACAAAATTGAAAATAGAAATAATTAATAAAAATATAAACTCAACTCTTATTTATTATATTTTGTAATATAAGTCCATCCTCCTTTACTTGATATTTGAGAATACTCTGTTGCATAACTCTGTTGTCGAAATCAGAAATTGAATTAATAAATTTATTTTCGACCAATAGAACTGCTAAAGCATTTAGTCTGTTTTCCGTCATTGTACTCCTCAAGAAAGTCTTAATCCGTTTAAAGGTGGAAAAACACCTTTCACATTCACTTGTTGACAATGGTGTAGTGCAAATAATGTCCAATAGTTTGAAACTTTCAGATAAAATCTCACTCAAGCTATTTTGTGAAATAAACACTAATGAAGATAACACACCCTCAACTTCGCACATATCATCACAATTGTAAATTACATCCAATTCACTCTTTAATTTTATGGCGTTTAATATGGAATAGGATGCAACAGTTTCGTTAAACAAATTTTGAGGATTTTTGATAGTAAAAAAAAAAAAAAAAATTGAATAATTTTGCTGCACTTAGGTGACTTTTAAAATCAAATCTATCCTTAATTTGGGTTAGAATAGTGTCACAAACTTTTTTGCCGCAGTATTTCTACTATCTTCATCGGTGGATGAAGTTTTCTTTCTTTTTTCCTCGGGTTCTTTAACCTCATCGGTACCATTTCTAATTTTAAAATTAATTTTTATTTAAAATTTTTATTTAAAATTAAAAAAATTTGAGATACAAATTTTTCTATAGCTTTCTCCAAATATAAGCTATCAATACAACGCACTTGAGTTTGATTTTAAAAAAAGTCCATGTGTGGCATAATTAAATGAAATTGTTCAGCCAATACATGAATTCAGAACTATTTAAGTGGTTCAGTAGCCCACTTGCATCATTTAGTGTTTTTGAATCTACTTCATCAGAGTATATGATTTTTTCTAAGCATTCATTAAATGAGTCTTTGTAATCAAATAAAGTATGGACTGTTCTGCTATTAAAATTCCAGTGAGTTGGAACCGCTCGTGGCAACCTTTTCTTAACAATTTCGTCAAGGAACGCTGTTCTTTTAGGTTAACGGGAAAAAAATGAAGAAAACGCTTGTAAATTAGCGAAAAAGATCTTCACTTTTTTGTTACATTTCGCTCCTCGTTCCATAATTAGGTTAAATTGATGTGCATAGCAATGTACAAAATAGCCATTTGGATATATTTGTTTTATTAATGATTGAGCACCATTATTTTTTCCAGTCATAACGGCTGCACCATCGTAACTCTGTGCAATTAATATGTGTGATGGAATATTTAATTTAGTTTGAAGTTATTCTAATATGACCTTGGATAAAATTTCTGCTGTATATCCAGATGGTTTAATGAAAGACCAAAATCTTTCACAAATTTGCCCATCAAAACGTATCTAATTATAATTACCATTTGTTGTTGATTGGAAAAATCAGTAATCTCATCAGCTTCGACTGCAATAAAATTTGCTGAATTTATCTGGGTCTTTACTTCAGTTTGATAAACTTGAAACGTTGAATCCAAAAGTTCATTTTGGATGGTTTTAGAGGTACTTTTAAATACATTTGATTCTTTCAAATACAATGCAAGAGCAGAGTCTAGCTCAGCTGCAAAATCAATTAAACCTAAGTAAATACCACGATTATCAGAAGTAACCTCTCATCATGACCACGTAAAGCTAATTCAAAAGCCCCACAGAATTTAATACACATTATTAAGCGACGTAAAATGTATCTATTGCTGTCAACGTTTTTGTTGTGATTTTGTTTTTGTTGAACATACGCACTACTTAATTGTTCCCGAATATCTATTTTGCCCAACACATTGTAGTACACTGCTGCATTTAAATTATTCAATGATAGCTCACGCTTCTTAACTCTTTCTGATAAATGTTTTAAATCAGAAAAACCACCTTATATCCATGTAGAAGATTCTTCCTTTGAAAGCAAACAAAAGAAACAAAATAATTTGTTAGCCACTTCACACCCGCACATCCACTTATATTTATCATAAATGTTTTTATTAAAATGTCTATGATAGGTACGTGATTTATTCGAGGAAGAACAGTCTATATTTAAAATTGGCATCGGCCTGCCTTTATTCTTAACTAAAAGCTTTTCATCTAAACTAATGTTATTATAAATAATGTACTCCGCAGAATTAATTTTTTAAACACTCGAACCTTTGAACGAAGAATGATAAGAAATTAACCTACAGCTTTAAACATTCTCACGCGATTGACTAGTGACAAAATACGATGGGGTTAACTGTTCTTCAGGGATGGCCAGAAAATGTGAAGCTTGACCTTGAATGGACTGACAAGTATTCGGTTACTTCACCGTGGCCGGGGATGCGAGCAACAAGGGGGATAATGTCCTTTCTACGGCCGGTATTACACTGTCATATTTTTCTTTGATCAAAGAAATAATACATAATATTTCTTTGATCAAATATAATTTATAATAACATATTTAATGCCATCTTTGATCAAAGATGTGTTATCACACAACATTGCATTCATTTCTTTCAAAGTTTCTACAATTACAGTATTATGTTATTTCTAAAATGAGCTCGAATGGTTTAATTTTATGTGCAGCGGCTGTGAGTGAGAATGTGACAATCTTGTTGCTGTTAAAATGAAAAGAAAACCTGTGAAACGTAACAAATAAATTAATAAAAAATAAACAATTACGTTCATCACCCCCACACCCGCTTAATCAATTTGTACAAAACTACTATCTAATCTTCCCTCTCTTTTCTCGTAACAATTTTTAAGTATTTAAACAAATTACAAAGCTAGCCACTGATAAAGCACCCCAAAATCTTCTAAACCATTAAAGTGATTATGTTGTTAGTCTTTTTTAATGTTTTAATATTGGATTTAATATTTAGGTGTTATTTCTTTCTTTATAAATAATTATTAAAATATTTCATTTGAACTATTACATTTTTAAACACTAAAAATACATTTTGTTGAAAAGTGCCCCTAGGATATTTGCGCCCTAAATTCATTTCTATTATTAACTGTCTCTCTCACCCAGTTTAATCTTTCAGTTGCCATTTTCTTTGATAAAACCCTAGAGCCTGTTCTATAGCGTAAATCTTTGAGCCCATATTTTCGTTGATAAAATATATTTGACGACTCGTCAAAGTTACATCTCATTTCTTTAACAAAGAAATATGACCGTGTAATACTGCTCTCCCAGTGAGTCCTTCCCCTCCAGTGACGTGCATCTCCTATTCCAGACAAGACACCTCTATTTCCAAGCTTCTACTCACAGGGGAACACTCAAATAGTGCCCCATTTAGAGTTGCGCAGAGCTGTTCTGAGCATCCCATCTCTTCCCTCTCCTTCCTCTTGTCCGTCTTGACTTGGGGAACATTCAATACTTTGCCCCGATCATAAAGATAGTTGATTCGTTTAGAGGTTTTCACTCAGCAATTTTAAATGTCATAGTTATTTTAAGAAAAACTAGAAAAAGTTTACTTTAATTTTAATATATATATATAGTTTAATTTTAATATATATAGTTTAATTTTAATATATATAGTTTAGATATTATTATTATAGCTTATAATTGTTTGTATGAATAACTTGGTGTTTAGGTGGGAGGGAACGTGCCCTTGCGCCCTTTAGGACGAGCCATCACTGTTTATTTGTCAAATTAATATATTAAGTTATTTTTATAATAATACTTTCACTGTCTAAAGAGTTCAGATTTTTTTTGTTTTGCTATAAATCTCGGCAACTAGTTTTATCCTATGACGGAAACTATTTAAAAAAAGGAAGATCATGTTTGTGGATTGTTAGGTATTTTTTGTTTTGTTGCCTCAAAAGAAATGGGGATAAAGATAAGGAAGGACCCAATCTGGGCCATCCTTTAATATCGAAGTTTGATAAAACTGTGTTAAAAGTAAGGGCTGACCTTCAAGGAAGGATAAAAGTTAGTTTTCATGAAGATATTATAAAATATAAGCCACTAAAAAAAAAAGAAGAAAAAGAATTGCTACCAGAGATCATCAGTCTACATTATTGGGTGAGACCAAATTCATCATCATCATCCTGTTGCTAGGAGTTTAAATTACATTTTTGAAGAACTCATTATTTTAACATTCTATACAAATATTCCAAACCTGCTGTTATTTCATCCAAAAGACTATTTATGTATCATAATTAATAACTATTATTTTGTCATCACAAATCAAGTGACATTAATCAAGTTACAGTTTTCAAATATTGCTTAGCAATATTTTTATTAATTTTATAACATAGAAGGCATGCCTTATTAGGTAGGGTTAATTTAAAGGTTTTTTTGTTCATCAACAATAATTACAAACTCACTATAAATTTCATTGTGTAATTTATTTCTTTATCTAGCATAATAATGTAAATTGTATTTTTTGAACATTGCATCCCATGTACAGATATTTTCAGTAGATTGGATGTCCATAGCCAAAATAATAATCTGCTCCAGGAAGTTCTTAGTTGTAAGTGTCCAACTTAGGTTAAAACTTTAGGTAAAGTCCAGGGGTCTCGAGAGAAGTTTTTCGTCTTCCCGCTGAGCAGTTTCTGGGGATAAATTTATTTAATAGAAAAATTTACCTACCTCACAAAATAAAAGGGGTTGGTAGTTGACGCACAACAATATATATATATATTAAATAAAAATTCAATTTATTCATACCATAATAAATTTTAACATATATATTCATACATATTTTTTTACCACAATGATCCGAAGAACATTTTTTATAAAACATAATCTTTCCATGTTATTTTCATGTTTATAGGCCTACAAGTACTAATTACTCTAATGGGTTAGGGATGAGGAAGTGTACTATAACTCCTTGAAATTAAATAGTACATTTTTTATTTAGATTTGTAAAAATAATTGAAATTTTCCTAGCCGTTTCATTTCTGAAAATGAACAGGTGTATAATGTAGTATAGGCTGGACTTCCGATAACAGGGAGATCGAGGTTCGAACATTTGTATGGTCTACTGAGGGAGATTTTTCCATAATGGTTTTCCAATTACCCTCCACGCGAATACAGGTACGTTTCATCCAAAAATCAACCCTAACCATCTTAACCCATTAGAGCAATTAGTATACATGCGTACTATACAAACAGGTATTAAGACGTAATCTGCTATTAAATAAAAAACTTACCTTTATTGAAGGTAATTTATGGACAAAACTAGATTGCTTCAAAAATAACTTCAAGCTAAGAATATTTCAAATCTGCCCAGATCTGAGATTTACAGATCTGGTCAGATCTGGCCAATATCAGATTTCCCCAGATCTGGCCAGATCTGGCATTTTCCCACATGGTACACCAATGTCGACCAGTGACTTACCTCTTACAAGCTTCCACAAACCAGTCTTGTTCCAACCAGGGCCGTATCTGGGGGAGGAAGGGAGACAAAGGGGCAATTGCCCCTGGCCTCACATTCCAAGGGGCCACATTTCCCCCAAAACATATTAAATTCAATCAATGACAATTCTAAATTTCACATCAAATTATGGTGTAACTTACAAATATTATAAACACTACTTACAAGCAATAAGACTTCGCTTAGTGTAAGATTCCATTTAAAATTCCGGAAAGTTTTATATTTATGTAATTTACGATTTATGTTATTTGAGTAATGGGTTGTAGTTCAGTAAAAAAGTCACCATTGTTCTACCGCACCCAGTCTACATAAAACTAACAGTGCAATGGTGGCGCATTCTGTAACATCTTTGCATTTCTAGCTCAACTAAGGCAACCAGTATAATTTATAGTGGATATTGTGTAAGGAACGAGCTTGTGAGAATATTAGATAAGTTGAAAATAGGTTAATGTGAAACAGTTTATAAGTTAAAAATTATTATAGATATTTAATAGAAATTTGAAGTTAAATATTAAAAGTATAGTTAGGATCACCACATACAATAATTGAGAAAGAGACAATTACAGTAATCCTATTAATACAAAATAGGCCTTAATATTAGATTAGAAATTGACATATAATGATTAGATGAAACACTTGGTTAAAATATAATATGTTAAAATTATTGACATAAGCTATGTGAAATTACAGTCTTGAGTATAAAATAAGAAAGTAAATTGATAAGTTAAATTTAAGCCTATTTATGATCAGTCAGCTGCTAATCAAAAAACAGTAGTCCTAAAAATACAATTAACAACATCAGAATGTATTAAAATATAAGATAGATATATAAATTTGATAAAACTAAATTAGGTTAATAAGTGCTCATATTGTTTTTTGATTAGCAACTGACTGATCATAAATAGGCTTAAATTTAACTTATCAATTTACTTTCTTATTTTATACTCAAAACTGTAATTTCACATAGCTTATGTCAATAATTTTAACATATTATATTTTAACCAAGTGTTTCATCTAATCATTATATTTCAATTTTTAATCTAATAATAAGGCCTATTTTGTATTAATAGGATTACTGTAATTGTCTCTTTCTCAATTATTGTATGTGGTGATCCTAACTATACTTTTAATATTTAACTTCAAATTTCTATTAAATATCTATAATAATTTTTAACTTATAAACTGTTTCACATTAACCTATTTTCAACTTATCTAATATTCTCACAAGCTCGTTCCTTACACAATATCCTCTATCAATTTCTCCTTACTAAAGATAATATGAATATAAATACAATAATTTATAGTGGCTCAGTTGACACTTGTAATAACTACACGAAGTTCACTAGTGATGGCAATTTGTTTTATCTCTCGCTTTCACAAGTTTGTAGTTATTTTTTCTTGATTGATAGTGTGAATTATATAATGCAGAATATTTGTATTCTTAATATATGATATAAATTAATTTTCCGCAATGAGTGTACTTAAGTTTGATAGTGGTGCTACCAAGCGTAAAAAAAAAAGTGAGCAAGAACATATAAATAAACTTCCGAAACTTAAATCCTTCTTTGCCGCAATTTGAAGAACCAGAATTGTGTCGTGGTAAGACATCTTCTACTCCGTCACCATTATCACACTTAGAACAATCAGTCACAATTCAACAAAACACAATAATTTCAGACTCAGAAAATTTAAATCCGATCGACATATCTCAAGAATTTCCCACATATTCACTTTCAAGTATTAAAGCTGTAGAGTCTCAAAACACCAGCTATAAACTAGTGTAAACAATTATGAACAAGCTGTAGATATTGATAACGCTGTATCTACAACGATTTAGCAAGATCCTGCAACATGGCCTCTAATAAACATCACTGACGAAATAATTGAGTTTTGTGTTGATAAAAGACCAGACTATTTTCAGGGTAATGACGGAGAATTTACTGCCTCAGATAGACAGTACCCTAAATGTACAAGGAAATAAACTTTATCTGCATTTGTGAGCGCCGACAGATAAAATGCTTATTGTGTTCCAAATCTACAGGGAACGTTTTTTGCTTCTCATGCAAACTCTTCATTATGCAAACTCATCAGTAATTGTAAATGAAATGCTCAATTTTTGACTGGTTTTTCCAATTGGAAAAAAACTGAAGAAAAACTGTGCGAACACGAAAACAGTGTGGAGCACAGTGAATGTTCGTTAAAGTTGGCTCTTTGAAATAATAAAAACATGCCAGTTTCCTCACATTGAGATTCACAGTTAAATAATGAAATAATTGACTGGAAAAATGTTCTTGGTAGAGTATTGGCTGTTGTGGAAATTCTTGCCATATGTCTTCCATTTCGTGGTGACAACCAGATGCTTGGGTCACCTCTCAACGGTTGTTAACTAGGAATTATGGAACTCCTTGTTCAGTTTGATCCCGTTTCAAAGGAACATTTAAGGATACATGGGAATTAAGGAAAATTACATATATCTTAGCTTTCTTCTGATATCTGTGATGAATTCATTGAACTAATGGGCAACGAAGTTAAGAATCATATACAAAATGAGAGTATATTTCTCAATAATACTGGATTCCACACCTGATATTTTTCATAAAGATAAGTTTTCCTTTATGTTTAGATATTGTATTCAAGGAAATGTCGTTGAAAGGTTTTTATGTTTCATTCCAGTTTACAGCCATACTGGAAAACATTTAAGTGAGGTTGTTACTCGTACTCTAAAAGACAACGCCATCGATATACAGGAATGGAGAGGCCAAAGCTATGAACATGCAGCAAACATGTCATATAAATATGAAGGTCTCCAACACACATTAAATCTATAAACATCTCTGTACTATATCTTCCTTGTGCAGCACATTCACTAAACTTGGTTGGAAAAAACAGTGTTAATGAATGTCCAAATACTATAAACCTATTTTTATTTCTTGAAATGTTAAACTCTTTCTTTACTGCTTCCACTCACAGGTAGAGTACGGAACATAGTTGCGGGCCGAAAATCACTGTTAAGAGCTTATCTGAAACTAGTTGGTCATGCAGGGAAGATGTATTAAGAACTTTGATCAGTTATTATGATGAAATTTATAATGCTTTCTGTGAAATTTCAAATTATAAAAATCAAACACAGTCCACAAGAATAGAAGCAACCTCTCTGATGAAGAAAATGCATTATTTGGAATTTGCATTTATGAGTGTATTGCTGAATGAAATTATGAAAAGATTTGGTGGGGTAAGTAAGCATATACAAAAACCTGAACTCGATGTAGGAACTGGTCTTCAATTGCCGAATTCCTTGAAAATAATTGTTTCCAATCTAAGAAGTGACTTTGATGAAATGGAAATTAGAGAAAAATAACTAAGCAAGAATGTGTTACCAACTTACACATATAACCGATGTTCCAAAAACTATCCTGATGGAAAAGGTGAACTTTCACTATTGTAACATCCCGTGACAGTTTCAGAATTTCATCATTTCTGTGTTATAATGATAAGCTCAATATGAAACTAGAGAAGAGAGCTGCTTCCTACAGAGAAGTTGCCACAGCATTTGGGTTTCTTTGTAGATTAACTACAACAAGTAATGACGAGGAGCTCAAATAGAGCGCTGATGAGTTGGTCAAAGTATACATTAAGGACCTTCAGCCAGTTTTGAAAACTGAAGTAATACAGCTCTCTTATTTTCTCAAAGGACTTCAGATTGAAGATGGTGCTTCTTTTTCCGATGCACAGGATATTTTGTGATAGTTATATAAAAGTGATTTAATTGATGTCTTCCCAAATGTAGCAATTTCTATGCACTTGTATTTGACATTACCATTTCAAACTATGAAGGCGAAATGTCATTTTCCAAACTATCTTTTGTAACGAACCTATTTAGACCTACCATGACACAAGGAAGATTGAACTCCTTGACGGTGATTTCTTCAGAACATAACCTTATGAACAACATTTCGTTTGATGAACTTATTGTTATGTTTGCCGTTAAGAAGGCGAGAAAGAAATTTCTTTCAAAGTGTGTTGATTAATATATTGTTATATTTATATGGTGTGAACTGTAGTCTGTAATTAATTATATTTACTTTGTATTCATTTGTTTAAATGAACTTGCCACTTTTGCAACTAAAAGGGTGAAATAATTACTTTGTTTGCTTAATTGGATTGATTGTTTGCATTTAATAAAGTACAGTTATTGAATGGGTTGATCAATATTTCACAAAACATGTGAAATTATTAAGTAACATAAATACGTATTAATATATTAGAACGGTTTGATGCTAAATTGAAAAACTGACGTAAAAATGGGGTCCTCAGATTTTTTTTGCCCTGGGTCTCACATTTCCTAAACACGGCCCTGGTTCTAACAATATTCCCAGCAAACACATCAATGCCAACCAGTGACTTAGCCGTTATTTCCTCTTACAAACTTTCACAAACCAGTATTGTTCCAACAATATTCCCAGCAAACACATCAATGCCAACCAGTGACTTAGCCGTTATTTCCTCTTACAAACTTTCACAAACCAGTATTGTTCCAACAATATTCCCAGCAAACACATCAATGCCAACCAGTGACTTAGCCGTTATTTCCTCTTACAAACTTTCACAAACCAGTATTGTTCCAACAATATTCCCAGCAAACACACCAATGCCAACCAGTGACTTAGCCGTTATTTCCTCTTACAAACTTTCACAAACCAGTATTGTTCTAACAATATTGTTAACCACAACGTTGATAAATGTGACATTGATATGTGTATTGTGATCAGCTATAGAAGTACTACTATTTAGCTCAAACAGTAGGCTCCATATAATTAATAAGGTGACAATCCCATGAATTTTCCTCAAAGTTTAATTTATAAAGACTAGTTGAGAGCTTTCATATTTCTAATAGTTGGCTATTTGTAAACAAAGCTTGAATAAATTTTCCCCATAAAAACAACCTATTTTTATATGGCATGAAATACTTTACAGATATACATTTGAAAAACAGGGGCTTTTTAAATATAAATTTCAAATCTTTAAATCAATTAACTACCACAAAAATAATTTTTCTTTTAAAAACCAGCATAAAATGTTATTTATAATATAAAATACTTCTTACACATAGATTTGGAGCAAATTTTAAAGGCCATTATCGAAAATCTTTGAATAAAAAAGTCATCATTAATCTATTATTATATGAATATTTTTTAAAAGGAAAATAAAACATTCATCTTTATTTATTATGTAAAACACATTTCCAGAAAGTTATTTTAGCCAAAGTTTATGACCATTTAAAAAACTGTCAAATTTATCATAAAATGAGTTATTAAGTAAACTACTCTTCAAAAATTACGCAATTACTGCAGTGCTATTTATCATGTAAATTACTTATCAGATGTCAAAATTTAATAAAATTATCAAGCAGAATTTTGAAAATGTTTGAATCTTCAAAAATCAATAAGCTATATCAAGTTTTATCTAAATAAATAAAATTGTTGTGGCTGTAGCCCTAGGGACAGACAGGCATACAAAAGGGTAGAGACAGACATAAGTAGTGTGTAGGCCCTAACGGTACACCCCTTCATACCGAAAACTGTGTATATCTAAGTCCTTCAGAGCGTTCATATCGAAAACGGTGTATATTAGTGACGCGTTGTTATTGGTATCCTGTTGTTGTGTACGTGCACCCCCCCCCCCCCCCAGGCTCTAAACACACACCGATGTCCTGGCCACGACCGTGCTTGTCGGGGGGCACCACCCTATGATCTATAATTGGTGATCGATGACCGATCGTCTCTCGGGGGAGTGAATAAAACACGGATATTACACATAATTATATATTTATTATACAATTTTACAGGAATGACGCATATATTCGTTTATACGTTTTTCTACAGTGTCTCTTAGATGCGTTAGTAAAATTGTTTTCAGTTCACAATCCAGCATGTAATAGTCCAAACCGACGACTTGTCATGTATAGTAGGTAGCACCTAGGAGATCCAGGTTTCTGATGTGCGTTTCCACCGTAGGTTGCTCGAGATCGACGACGTCTGCCGATTCGTCGCACACATCTACGACGAGTGTGTCGATCAGATCGTTGCAATAGCGCGCGACGGGTGTCAACCATATGTCCCGTCGGTCGACGGCGACGTCGATGAGGTCCCACACCTCACAAAGACGCGCCCAGCTAGGTGCTAGATAGGCGACCCGTTTGAGTCCGGCGTCTTGTTTCTCGCTGATGACGATATTTTTTTAAATTATCGGATATATATACCGTCGAATGTCAAGAATAAAGATAAAAATAAGAAAACAGGGACTCTTTAAATAAACATCTTTAACTAAACTATCAAGTTTTCTAGTTAATCTTTATCCTTGTTAAGTGTGTGAATTCAATGTTATGCCTCAAGTCTATTTATTTTTATCAAGTTTTCAAAGGTTGAAAAAACAATTATTTACCAATTTAGACTAAACATCATCTTTACCTCTTTTTTTGAAGAAATATATATTTAACATAATAGATATCTCTCTCCACTACTGAACCAAGCAGCATTATCAGCATTATCGACTGGCAAAGGTAATGATTAATTGTCATTCTTGTCTTAAACATATTCCTCATTAAAAATATTTGGTGTTTCATAGTAAAACCATTCAAGGACAGCTTCTATGATTAGTTTAAAAGTATACTTTTTCAGCCTTAAACATTTTACACATTTAAAATTCCATAGTGCGACCATTCTGATAAATAAGAATAACCTACATTCTTTTACAAATACCAAATAATTTCGGGTAATTTACAAATAATTTATTTTTGAAAATTTAAATTTTGCTAAATATATTTGAACAATTTGGTCTAAAGTTTATATTTACTGAGAGATTATCGTGATCAACAAAATGATGTGTTTGTTTTTATGAATAAAACATAGTACTTAGTAATTGATCACATATTTCAATAAGAAATATTATTATAGAACCCTAACGAACTTAGTCTTTGTAGAATAACATTTATTACATGCTATAAATAGTTAAATAGTTTGTCTCATTAAAAAAATACTACATTTAGACTTATAAATTACATTATTATTGTTATTTAACCGCTGCTCCTCAAGTAGGTACACTAAAAATGAATATATATATATATATATATATATATATATATTATATTTAGACGAATAATATTTGAAACAATGTTTACATGTCTTTATTAGTAGTATTTTCTCCTACAGAGTTTGCATTTTAATATATATATTTATTACCTATAAACTCATAAAAAACGAACGTAGAAATGTAGGCCTACCAGTTTTAATGTTGTAATAAAGTTTTATGGATATATTTGAATTGTTATATTTTTGCAGATTTTTGTAAAAATATACTAAACTTTCTACCAAACAGTCTTGTATTTATGTTTATATTGAATGGTGACAAACGTTCAATATGATATGAAATATAATTACATTTTCTCTATTCTTGAAATTTAGTTAAAAATTTAATACTAGGCTTAAACCGTATGAGAATTAAAACGGTTATTAGGGTATATTTTTAAGTTTCTTGTTTTATTATCATTGTTATATTTATTCTTTAAACACAGCTATCTAAGGTTTTAATTTCATGAAATATATTATATTAATCATAAATTAATATTAAAATTGCTTCTACAAATACATTACAACGATAAGCAAAAATATATATTGCAATACTAAAAATCCTTCCATGAAAAATGTATTAACATGTAAATATATTGTTTGCGTATTACCACATTAAATGTTGGAGTTTGAAATGCTATAAACCTGTACAGATTTATGATGACCTATATAAGCCTATTATATCTATTAAATTAGCTCTTCAAAAGAAACTGTTTTGCTTTTCTTCTACTCTTATTTGACCTACAACGCTATCAGAAAACTATTATTTTTTCACTTCCCCACTGTCTTAGGGACGTGTCTGTAAATAATTATCTTATTTTCACGTGGAGTGTATATTTATATATGTTACATACTATTGTATTATTTCAGACTTGGTCTATGGTAGGGTCGAGAAGTTGTGGAGGTTTTGAGTGTTATTGAACAAGTTATGGAGGATATTGTTACTTATATTGCTGCAAACTAAATGTAAATGCAAATAAGGCTACATTATAAAATAAAATGGGGAGATTACGCATTTAGTTTATGGTAGGCTCTATTTGGGGTCGTATTAGTGTTTAATTTTATCATCCGTTAATTTAATTGTCACTAATGGTGATCAGTATTTGTTATTACATATAAAACCATAGGAAGAACTTTTAAAATATAGTTTTTAGTATAAAGTTTAACCCAGTAGTCTTGGTCTATTAATAGCGTGTATTAATTTAAGAACGTAAGAGCTGGCTAATGATGTTTTAAAGGAAGTGACCACAAATTTCTCAATAATATGATGAGAAAATCACAGTATAACACTGAGTATCTGACCCCCCGAATATCTAACTAACCGCATCACCGCAACCAAGACGTAAGTTTCTGCGAATCATCCTACTTGCTCATTATTCCTGTATATTCTTTTCAATATGCTTTACGTTTAAATATTTTTCATCTTTCATTTGTTTTAAAAGGGTATTAATTTATATTAATACATTATGACAATAGTGTTTAGTTTCTTGGAGCCCCAAGAGCTGTGTCAATGATCTTATGTCACGTGTTTTGACCCATTGGGGTTCCTGAGAAATTTAGTCAATTTGGACCTTCATACCGAAACGGACTATACCTCACAGGATGAGAAGTTTCTCCCTTCTTAGCAAAAACCACGTATGGTTCTTCATAGCTTAAGCTTAATGGGCTGCCTGAGGCAATATCTGTTTTCGATAATTTAAAAAAAATATCGTCATCAGCGAGAAACAAGACGCCGGACTCAAACGGGTCGCCTATCTAGCACCTAGCTGGGCGCGTCTTTGTGAGGTGTGGGACCTCATCGACGTCGCCGTCGACCGACGGGACATATGGTTGACACCCGTCGCGCGCTATTGCAACGATCTGATCGACACACTCGTCGTAGATGTGTGCGACGAATCGGCAGACGTCGTCGATCTCGAGCAGCCTACGGTGGAAACGCACATCAGAAACCTGGATCTCCTAGGTGCTACCTACTATACATGACAAGTCGTCGGTTTGGACTATTACATGCTGGATTGTGAACTGAAAACAATTTTACTAACGCATCTAAGAGACACTGTAGAAAAACGTATAAACGAATATATGCGTCATTCCTGTAAAATTGTATAATAAATATATAATTATGTGTAATATCCGTGTTTTATTCACTCCCCCGAGAGACGATCGGTCATCGATCACCAATTATAGATCATAGGGTGGTGCCCCCCGACAAGCACGGTCGTGGCCAGGACATCGGTGTGTGTTTAGAGCCTGGGGGGGGGGGGGGGTGCACGTACACAACAACAGGATACCAATAACAACGCGTCACTAATATACACCGTTTTCGATATGAACGCTCTGAAGGACTTAGATATACACAGTTTTCGGTATGAAGGGGTGTACCGTTAGGGCCTACACACTACTGACATACAAACGTAGGGACAGATATAATTGTAACAACAAATTTTGAGTTTGGGGGAACCTAAAACGCCAAATAAAACATTCACAGTATTTTCTCTTTCTGAAAAAGCAAAAAATGGTTCACAACATAGCAATGTGGGCTAATTGAGGAATGTTTTAGTTGTCTAGAAACTTCAGAACCACCAACCACATGGCTAGCTGTAAGGATATTTCCCTCCAATTAGAAGGCGTTCGTATAAAACATGAGAGCTTACAATATTAAAACAAATATTTGCTGAAACAACACGGTCCACCTGCATTGATGGGCCATAAACGACAAGCTAGGCTGGTCTGGTTTACCACTCACTGAAAGGTCGAGGCTCGAGTCCCGGACAAATTAGCTCGAGTGTTTTTTTTACCATAAATGATTTCCCACCTTCTCTCCAAGAAAATGGGGGAACATTTATTTTAAATTTTACCCCCATTAATGTAATAAAATAAGAAAAGCCCGTATAAGTCGGAAGATTCAATTAAAAAGGGTAAGTAGGCCTACTATAGTTTATAAACTAAAACTGTTTTTTTGATTATATTTAAAAATAGATAATTTTATAACTTGTATTGATGAATGTTTGATAAATGAGAAAATGAATACTAAGATTATTAGATGTGCTATTTGACAGTTTAGTAGTTTTAAAAATGTCTAAAAACAATTTTATAACAATTTTATAACGAGTCTCAAAACACAAATGGCTAAAACGGTAGTGCCAAAAAGCACACCAGCGACACTTGGCGGGAAATCTAAGCCCGCCAAACTATAGTTAGAGTGTTCCAGGTATAATAAGGTCCTTGTTGCCTCCAAGAATGAGTAAAGGTAAAA
Source organism: Timema podura (assembly GCA_033556935.1). NCBI lineage: Eukaryota > Metazoa > Arthropoda > Insecta > Phasmatodea > Timematidae > Timema > Timema podura. The sequence goes on from JAVRXN010000001.1 coordinate 72,896,055, forward strand.
AAAAAGGTTAAGGAAAAACAGGAAACAATTTGAGCCTCAACAATAGAAAAATACACTAACAAACTGTATCATGTTTCAAGGTTATTATACATTCTGATATGTTGTATAGCTATATTTTGAAAGTTAAGCAAAATAATTGCCTATAATATGATATATTTTTCCAAAAGTTTTATCTGTGCTAGTGTTCAATCTAATCGAATGAAATAGAACAAAGATGGTGGATTTAATTCAACAGAAAAGATTTTGTTTTGATTAATTTTGATAAACTATAATTAAATAATTTCCTTTCCCACATTATGTATCGAACTAGTGTCCTTTCGACTCAGTTACCCACACTTGCGTCCATACACTTTGGTCTACCACTTTTACAAGGGCGTAGAAAGCGTGGGGGTCCTGGGGGTCTGGACCCCCCTGGAATGTGTTGGGCCCCCCTATGCATACAGATACTTTAACAAGATATAGCTATTTACTTTGACTAGCGTTTAGTGTAAATGCCTTCAACCAAATATTAGTTAATTATTATTTTAAAATTCACTTTAAAAATGCAACTTGTAAAATTTCCGATTGTAAAATTAGCCTTGCCAAAATTAAAAATACATTTTTTTGTCTCCACTCAAACATGTATTGGGAAACAAAGGACGTTTCTTGGTATGAGTCGAGTTGTGGGGTCCAAGAAAAGTAGGCAAACTTTTGATATCAATTGCTAAGCTCTGACTTAAAAGGAAATACAGCTTAAATAAAAGAATAATAATTGTCAGAAATGAAGTCGGCACATTATGTAGGCTTAATACTTGTATTTCCCCCATCCTCTCTTTCAACATACATACTGACGCTAAGCCCTATTTTGTAACTATGAACATTTTGAAACCATTTACAGAATTTGAACAGCACCGCATTACTAGTTAGTACAGCGTTTATTGTAGTGAAAGTTTGTGTGTTGTGTCGGTGTGTGATTTTGGAGGAAGAATTCACTATTATAATACTAGTGTCTTGTTGTAATAAATATTAAAGTTAGTTAAATAATTATATAAAAAGTCAAGCTCTAAAAGGCGTAAATACTCTTCACATCCAAGGCCGTAGCCAGCCAATAATTTCAGGGGGGGGGGGGGGGGGGGTTTGATAGGCTTATCCTCCATTTGCTGGAGGATTGAAAAAATTCTAAATGATAAACAATTCTAGAAGCTATCTGAAGTTTTTTTATAACAACATAACCTCCTAGCTGCCGAAGACTAGGAAACATACTAAATCTTAAACAACTTTAGAAGCTCTCTGAAGTGCTTTTTATGGTAACACAGCCCCATAATTTGTACTTATACCTTAATTTTGATATTGTTTGAACCATAAATAAAGCCATACATATTTTGTTCATAAAAGTTCGGGGGGGGGGGGGGGGAGAGGTTTGAACCCCCAAAACCTCCCCTGACTATGGCCTTGCACACCTGGCTTTGAAAAGAACCACCAGCAGAAGCACCAACAGAGGTGAGATTTTTAAATTAGTTTTACTCCACCAAATTTCACTACAAGTTTGGTTTTAAGGCCCATTAAGGTGAGATGAAAGGGGACATGAGAAAAGGCCAGTGTTTTTCAGTTGTTATAACAAAACTTTTTTGGACAAAATAAATAAAATATTGCTCCATTACAAGCATAAAGTTTATATTTCTCACGTGTTGATATCAACAGTCCTTTACTATCTGCCATGAGCATAGCAGCATTAGATGAGAAACTTTTTAAATGAAGAGAAAATGTTGTCATTAAATTCTATGTTTGTACCGCAGCGATATTTTATTTACTTTGGTCAAAAAAGGGTTTTGCCATAAAAACTGCAAAAACCCTGACCTTTTCTCGCGCCCCTTTCAATCCCACCTTAAAAAAACGTAAATAATAGGTGACACAATAGACTAGTCCAAAATTCAGCAAGTCCCCTGAATGGCACACTGGTCAGAAATGTTGCGCCAATCCCTGGTCTAGGAATACAAAAATGAATTATGAGTGATATTTTCTGAAAGAGGGAGGAATTAACCCCTAAAGGTCGTTGAGCATAAATTGTTTACCTGGCATTTTTTATATATATATAGGATCTTTTTTAATATATATTGGTTTTTATAGTTGCATATGTGAAGAAAGATATATATTTTACAAGTAGGTACCGGTAGATTGCATTTATGAGGAAGTAGATTATATTTCTAGAACATTGTTTACTACTTTTCTATTCCTATTAGGCTCTTAATGTAGTATTTTACATTCAAATTTACACATCTATGATTAAAAATAATATTTAATATTTTATAATCTAGAATAACATCCCTGTATCCTTCTCACTGCCGACACAACCAGTATTCCACCAATTACCACAACAGCACTGCATCATGTTAGGGTCTATGGAGTTGTTTATATGGCGAAACACGAAATTTGACATGAATGTTCTTTACCAAAACCGAAGAGATAAATGTTCGAGGTTTTTGAGATATTTGCGTGGTTCAACCCCAAAGGGGGTGAAGTGCGAAGAGGGTGGCTTTTCCGTATCTTCTAAACCAATTGAGCTGGAGAGATGAAACTTGGCAGAGAAGTTATATTAAGGTAACGGACCAGAGGATTTTTGGAATCTTTCAAAATTCAACCTCTAGGTGGGTGAAGAGGGATGGGTTAGTTTTTTATGTATCTTCCAAACTACTTTAGATGGAAAGACGAATCTTGGCAGGGAGGTTCCTTTTCAGGCAAAGGACGATAATTAATTTATATTTTTCAAAATTCAACCCTTAAGGGGCCTACATAGGGGCGCCAATACAGTGTCACTCAAGTGTTCAGCTCTATCACGATTTTGATAAAACTATTAGTAGTATTGAAGTTTGTTCTTCACTGGAATGAATACAAAACTCTATTCTATGTTTCTATCGATAAGAGAGATCTGTAAACATAGATTAAAATATGAAATTTTGCCCTTAGAAAAGTCAAAACAAGCGATATTTGAGTTGATTGTTAAATACCTTAATCCAAGCGAAATGAAAGGGCAATGTTATAGGAACGTAGAATGGAGATTTGTGAATCGAATTATATAATTTATTAGGGGGGTCACAACACAAAATTTATTGGCATTATTATTAACCTGAGAGGTAACAGCTGGTAATATTTTCCCTGTACACTAACGCCATCACTCGGCAAAGGACCGGTCAAACTTTGCTCTGAGCGAAGGAGGGGGTAGGAGAAGTGAAAGAATGGCAGACGAGCAGGTTAATCCTTCTCTCGCTTTCTCTTGCTGTTTGTACTTCCACCCGGCTCATCACCTTCCGTAGAACCTTGCAGGTTGTGGCACTCTTGATTGAAAAATACATTTTGACCACATTTTATTAAGTGCAAGCTAAAAAGAAGCTAGCGTCAGTATAAACCGAGAAAATACAACCGCGGACCATAGAAGAGGGATAGAAATAAGATTATACCTCACAGCCCACCGCAAGAAAAGAAATTGAAATAAGGGGGAGAAACTATGCATTGCTGATTTTAGGTGACTATTTTTTTAGTATATATATCAACAGTGAATTGCTTAAAAATGACACAGGCCTAATTATATTCATGCATTTAACGTACACTTTTTAAACAGCCAACCTAACTTAGGTAGCAATGTGATCTGTACTTCACATTTAGAAATATAGCCTAGATATTCACCATTCAGATAGAAGGACGTATCCATCTACAAATAGAAATTTTATTCTCTAGCACCCCCGGTATCAAACTAGTGTCCTCTAGATGTAAACACTTAAACGTGTGCTACACAACCTGCATTTTTAATTACTTAGCTACCATATTTATTAAGAGGTGATTTAAGTGCAATGGAGTGATAAGGTAGTTTAGCAAATGTGCACCTGCATCAGCATGAAGTGAGTATGGGTAGACAACAGGGACAATTTAGATGTTGTGCATCTATTTAGTATTCGTATATTTACCTCTTCCTCAAATCAATCCAGTTTCTTGAGAGCAAGAAGCATTAAATTTTATGACCACCAGTGCATGTGTTTAAAGCAGCATTTCTCACCACCGCACAGTGGGGCCAAATCTCGAAAATCTGGTCAAAATATGAAAATATTATTCAATTTGTATGAAATTTTGTACATAGGGGTTTTAAAGGTTGCTGATTGCGAAACAAAAGTCAGAATTGAAAAAACAAAATGGTGGACCCATTATGGCGGTTCTAAATTCATAAAAGCCGGCAAAATATTCAAGTTTTATTCATTTTGAACGAAACTTGGTACCTAGGGGTTTTAGAGGTCACTGATTACGAAACCAAAGTCAAAATTGCAAAATAATAAAATTACGGATCCAATATAGTGACCATAAATATTTAAACATATACAATTTAGTCAAAATTACATATAATAGGCCCTACACCTTATTAACCAGGAAAAATTTAAGGTGTAACAAAATAAAATATTTACTAGAAGAACATAAACCTTTATTTATATTGAAACCATAACCTTTAAAGCCTATGTCTCAATAACCCATGATACAGGCAAAAACATATTGTTTGTTGAAGTTATACACTAGAATTTAAAAAAACCTTTTACTCTAACCCATTAATACAATAACTTACGAAACCAGGTAGAACTATTATTTGTTTTAGTTAAATATTTAAATTTAATTAGTAAAAGTCATAAACTTTTAAATTAAATAATTATTTAACTCACGAAACCGAGCGAAATCAATTTAAGGAAAAAACTTTGTAAATAGGGGAGAGTGGGGCAAAGTTAACATAGTAATAATATTAATTTTAGCTTTTGATTAATTTTTATTTTTTACAAAAATTGGCATTTCATTTAAATGGTAAAATAAATTTAAAAATGATTTGGAATCTACTTACATTTTTTAAAACTGTTTACATTTAATCTTTCTTTAGAATTATACTTATGTACTATTTACCTTGAAAATAACTTTAAGAAATTATAAGATATTTGTTTCTGAAAGCATGTGTTTTACACTAAAAAAGAGTTCTTACGCAAGAGATTTCTTCCAATTCTTTAGAAACTGTATTCATATAGGCTTATAGGCCCTATTCTTGAAAATATTTGAAATAAAATTACAGCGATTTTAAATTGCATTTGATTTTAAAAATATATTTATTTAAGTTAAAGTATTGTCAACAAAAACATGATCTTATTGTAGAAAACTGTAAAATTTTAAAGTATAATCTATGTTAATAAGTAAAACATGTATATTTACTATCTCTATTGAAGCATTTTAAAATACACAACTAGTGATTTTTTTCCATATATTGACTCAAATTTAACAACAACTTTCACGCAGAAAGATTTTGCAAATATATTTTACTGTACTATTCAATCAATGAGACTGAAAAAATTAAAACAAATAAAATGGAAAACTTAATAATTTAATAATTAAATACAAAGTGAAATGTATAAAATAAATCTGTATTTATCCATTTTTTACATAATATGTAAATGAAAATTATTCATTGTCATCAGTTGAGCTACCTGTATCGTAATCAGAAGATTCTGGCATCGGAAAAGAAGTGTTGTAGCCAGCAGCATGACACATATAAATGGTTGGTGAAATTAATAATTCAACTGCTTCTGATGACATAGATTTTACTTTTTTTTTAGGCAATTTTCTCAAACTTGAAATAAAGGGATCGGATACTACTAAAAGACGTAAAATAAGCTCTTCCATTGTTTTTGTTCTGCTGCATTTTCGCGCGAAGTCTTCACGATATCTTTTTATATATTTATTACAAGATTCTTGCGCATCTTCAGACATTTGTCCTATCAGCACTAATGCATTAGATATGATTTCACTGCCATGGATCAAAAGTTTATATAGAGAAGTTGGCATATAAAACCAGGGATACAAATACACAAATTTACGAGCTGTTTCTAATGTGTATTCTTTATATTTAATTAAATAAATTTCATGTCCGCTTGAAATGGCTTACAATATAACATAAACTCTTTTAATTAGACCTTCATCAACGCCCGTTATAGAAGTGGAAACAGACAAATTAAAAAAAAAATCTCCGAGCAGTATTTCCATCATTCGTACTACCAAATCCAGGCTTTGGTTGATCGACAATAAGTCATAATTGTTGACGGAAATCTTTTTGAATAATTTATTTTATATTCTCTGTTTTTTCTTTATCTTCTCTTCTTCGTGCTTGCCACTTTTTAATCTCTAGTTTATAGGACAAATGTAAACAACATTCAAATAATCGAATCCACATGTGTAGTGTAGACAACCCAAACGATAAACTATCTCGATTTATCTTTTTTAATAAAATATCGTCGATATTACTAAAACCTTTGAAAGTTGATTGGCATAAATAGCAACGTTGAGTGGATACAGTATTGGTAATTGCATTACAAACTTTGCCATCTATCATCGTTAACGCAAGTTTATAAGAAACTGATATTTCTTTTCCATTTCTTACAATCTCAAAAGGTACAAGTTTTGTCTCTTGTTCTTTAACACACTTAGTTTGTTTTACAGTGTCTTCCGTATTTTCGTGCAAAAATTCAATTTTAACTGGCCTACAAAATCGAGGAGATGAAGTTCTTGGATTTTTGCATTAGTAACTCCATCTTCGGATATGATTTGTAGTGGAACAAGGGAAGTGAAAAAAATATTTGCATCTGATTTACTTCCGTCATCATCACTGAATTTTTGTTTACACGTACTTTGGCCAGAGCTGCCATCACAACCCCACTTGCAAATAAAATTCAAGTTAAAAAGTTTTTCAGAACTCAAGATTTTAATAACGTCCATTTGAGTCGACAAAATTTGTTCAACTGTATGGTCTAATAAGGCCTGTAGTTTTACTTCTGCACTGCATTCAGTTACAGTGATGCTTGATGTATCAGGATAACATTTACGTTTAGCCCTTAAAACTTCTTTATACGAGGGATAAAATTTATAATTATTTTCTAAGCTTATATTTCTTAAACCCTGATACTGATTTCGCGATAATTTCTGCTCAATTATAAGTGAAAGAGCGTTATCGCCGGAAATAATGGTTTCTGGAATAAACTTCAAAGATTTTCGATACATTTGAGCTTTTGATGGGCTGCCCGATGTCACATCTTTCACAACTTCCGCAGTATACAATTTTCCTGAAGCTCGAAGGCTCATTTTGGTTGCTTAGGAGAGTTCTTCAGTACTTGCCTGGGAACGAATTTCTTCGGTCCACCTTCGCTTCGTTCTTTCGCTGGAATCTGTAAATTTTGAATATTGTAATATAACCTACGTATAGGGAACATAATTCTCCTAATCTTTGTAGTATACGTGTAGTGAACATGATTTTCCTTTATTTTGTGATCTAGGCATACTTATAGTGAACATAATTTTTCTAAGCTTTGTGGTATACGTGTAATGTTTCATACCCGACTGTGATTTGAAAACCAATGTTCCCGTCATCAGCAGGCCACGACGACGATAACACGAGAATGAAGCCTTAGACCAGTGTTTCCCGCATTGGGTGATACCGTCCTCCAGGGGGTATTCTTGGTTTTGTGAGATGTACAGCGTATGGGTTTTTACTGATATTGCAGGAATAATTTTATGCTAATAAATACAACCTATAGAATATTTAACAAAATGTTCTTATATTAAATACTGTACTTATGTTCTATAATTTTGACAATACGATCAAGTCCTTATTTTTATAACCATTTAACATACGTTATGTTTTAACGTGTGTTTTATTTATAAGAATTATAAATTATGCCACATAAAATGTGCATTTATTTTGTGATCATGTTTTTTTCAAACGAGGAAATATTGACCTGTTGGCAAGATAGTATTTCTGCAAGGTTATTATCATTGATTTCAGATTGAATATTACATTTAACTTGGGGTGAGGGCTGTAACAGCATCAAATTCTCAAAAGGGGGTAGTAGGTTAAAAAAAGGTTGGGAATTACTGCTTTGAACCATGCATATAGTGAAGTCCCATATAGTTAACATTGTATTCCTTCATCGGATGCGTATACATGTAGTGGACATTGTAACCTTTCATCAAGTGTATACGTCATATAGTGGACATTGTAACCTTTCATCAGGTGTATACATATAGTGGACATTCCTTGCCTAAATTTATTTCTAGATTTATATTTTACTTCAAATTTATTTGGTTGTAAAAATATATTCAACACTACTTCCCTTGTTTAGGCTCTCCACGTATAGATTGAAACAAACACATTTTACTCGTTGGTAGATATAAAGTGAAAGCTATTTTAATCACATACCAACAAATTAAACTAATTTTTTATGACTTGTGTAAAAACTACATCCTTACAAGCTTATTGATAGCTATTGTAATATATTCTTGTTGGCTTATAAATATTTTGAAACATACAAAATAAGTTATAAATATAAAAATCGAAATAAATCAAAACACAAGCATAATATTTCGTAATTATTTTGTGGGTATAACTAATAAGTAATTTTAAAGGTCACGCTTACCTACACCATTTTATCGAATATTATTTATAAAGACAGGTTATAAAGTTGTCACATAATAGTTTTAATTACACCAACTAGAAATCAAAATATTGTACTACAAATATCTAAACGTTATATACAATTAAAGTTTTCACCACCAACTACTTTGAAATTGGAAAGAAAGATAATTGTTATGCAACTGTTACACATTTAAATAATGATTGAGTTCCCTAATAATACAATAATCACACTAAAGGGGAAGAAAGTGGAAATTATCAATCAGAGCTCTTATACCCTCATTTGTGTGAAGATAGAGTGAAAAATAATCGAAGGAAAAATATCTCAGACCACACTACTGGAATTACAACCCCGACCTACCCATCACCTGTAAATTAGCTTAGATGAGAGAAATGATTTTGTTCACGTGCCCACTGGAGAGGGCTATTGTTTTTTTTTGTCATGATTTTATAAGATGTTTAAACAAAAATTAAATGAGTTCAAACTACTCACCGGCTGGGATTTACCCAAAGGGTCGAATGATCTAAGGCGTCACTCTAACAATAGAATTGGTTGCCAATGACGTGGAGGTTAGGGTTTAAATCCCGGTCTGTTGTATAGAGGGGATTTTGTCCTGAATGGTCGATTTCCACTCACTCCACGTTAATGCGGGTACAATTCCATTAAAATTAAACTTTTCTTTTCCCTAATATATTAGCGTATTAATTAGTGGATATGCAAATAATCCATAAAAAGTAGTTTGATGGTTGTGGAAAATTAACCTAAAAAATCAATATTTAGATACAAAGCTAAAAAATAAAGTTATAAGTACCTAATTATTTTATGTACAGGAATGTAAATCACGATTTAATATACAAGAGCAGCATTACCAGCAACTTGAAATAGTAATGTTCTTATTTATTTTAAACAATTCGACCACTGTCTAAATTTGGAAGTATATTGGTTGTGTATCAAGCGAGTGGGCTGTTGTGAAATATAAACCAAAAGAGTTGTAAAGCTGTCGCTTTTACTGGTGATTGAGTCATCCCGGCCTTGAGTGACAAGTCTTTCGTCCTTCCTCTTTCTCTAATCTGTTACGAACCGAAAGAAAGATAAGTAAAGAGAAGAGGTGAAATATTTTTTTTTACTCCCAAAAGGAGACGAGGTATTTCTACCTGCCCATGTAGCACCCTTAATGGATTGAAGCAGGGAGGGGGTGATTTTTCCGAATCTTTTAATCCGCTTGAGTTGGAAAAATGAAACACGTCATAAAACAATCCCGCGCGAAGAACGGGTTATTTAGTAAGTATTTAATAAAGCCATGCTTAACAATTTAATGCTTGTGTGAAAACTAAAGCTATAGTTATTATATACTTTAATTCTAAGTTTACCAAACACAATATAGAAAAATACATTTAACGCTGTGGAATTGAATATGTGTATGTTTTTATACATCACGTTTGTGGTTATGCATATTATGTACAAATACAATATACATAATATATAATCACAATCACAATATAACCTATTAATATTTATATGCATATAGTTCTACTTCGGCTCATAACTCAAAATAAAAATTTACATAGTTTTAATGTAACCATAGAGCCGAAGGTTCTTAAAGCGATACTCTTGCTGTAGACTGAACTTCCGATAACAGGGAGATCGAGGTTCATATCTAGGTAATTTGTTCTAAGGGTGATATTTCCTAAATTTTTTCTAGTCTCCCTCCAACCACATGCGGGTAAACTTCCTATAAAATCAACCTTCCTCATCCCATACACCTTAGCGTAATTAGTACATAAACGTAAAGCACAAACGATTAGTAGGAAGCGTTACTAAAACTCCCTTGCGCTGTGAAACATGTTGAATTGGTGGTTGTGCAACTTCCAGTTAAATATTTTGTTGCCACTTGTTATCAAACCTCAAGGCGAAAGAAAGACAACCATAAGACAATATAATGTTGATTACATTTGTTGTTTGTAGAGATGAATTGCAATAAGAACAGTCTTTGTTCCAACGAGAGGGAGAGAACACAATTAGGGTAAGTTGTTATGTTATTGACTTCAGAGAAATACACTTTTGGTTCTTTTTGAATGATACAAATACTCATTTCTCTATCATTCATATCGTTAAAATTAGGCCTAAATAAATGTATGGTAAGTTTTGGTTGACCTAATAACTCATTAATAACTGCTTGAAGTTAAACAGCTTAACACCTGCTTGGTGGGCTGATGGCTAGGATGTCAACCAGAGGCGGAAGCAGAACATTTAAATAGGGGGGTCATAACTGGTATAAATAACACACTTATCAACAATGTAAATATATATTACTGGTTCAAACAGTTTAGATCACTTAGGGGGGAAAATGAAAGTTAGTATGGATCATATTATACTTACTAAAATATATAATGCTATATTCCATATAATTACTATATAATATATAATATTATATTTCATATATTTACTATATAATATATAATTGTTATATATCACACAATTCCTATGTAATATATAACTATATATCAAATACTTACATGTAAAATATAAATAGTATAATTTTTATAGCATAAACTTAATATGTAACTAAAGTATATTTCACATTGTTACAAAATATGATAGTTTTATATTTTTTTAATGTTCTTAGCTTAACTAAAGAATACACTGTAGGAAACAAAAAAAAATAAATATAATGTAAGTCAATGGTAAGTGTTTTTGTGTAGGCTAACAATAATAATAAATCAAATATACAACCAACCAACCAACCAACACAAAATATCGGCCAAACTTACTTTTTACCCTATAAATCCAATAGTTTCATTTTTCTGTTATTCTTGTGTGCAAACTTCTCCACAACTTCTTCGGGAAGAAAGGCCGTAGAAAGTGGGGGTCTGGGTCCGGACCCCCCTGGAAAGTGTTGGACGCCCCCTGGAATTTTTTGGACCACCCTAAAGAGGGGGTAAATGCATACATACAAAAAATTTAACAAGGCATAGCTTTTTATTTTTACTACAGTTGAATGTAAATGCCTTCAACCAAATACTAGTTAATTATTATTTTAAAATTCACGTTCAAGATGCAACTGGTAAAACCTCCGATTGTAAAATTTGCTCCGTTGTAGACGTGCTTGTCGGCTTTTCCCGATTTTCACTCCCACGCAAATGCTGGCACACATCTTCACCTATTTTAATCGCCCCATCGAATGCTTAAATTTGACATTGTTTTTAAATAAACGAGCGGGTAGAGAGAGATAAGGAATGAGCAGTGCTTTTAACATTCTCATTAAATGGTTTTTCTGACCTCACTTCCACGCAAATGCTGGTACACATACTCATTTACTTTAATCGCCTCCCTACTGGTCTTGCGTGTTCTCCCGTTGTCAACAAAATAAATACATTTATTTCCTCTAAACCTCGACCTTTCCAAGTCCGTACCTCGAGGGGGGTGTCGCGGTCAACAAAACGAGCCTTTCGGTAATTGACAGAACTGTTTACAAATACAACACAAAGCTAGATTAGGTGGGTAAACAGGAGATTAAATTTGGTATTAACTTATAAAGGGTATAACCCACTTTGATGGCCACATCACTTTCACAAAATACTAAACTACCGATGACGGAAAGATTGGGGGTTCGAATCCCAGTAGGGTGAACTGAGGCTGATTTTTCATAAGTGATTTTCCACTCTTCCTCCACGCAAATGCGGGTGCATTTAACAGCTTAAAGATGTGGGAAGGAAACATTTGATTGAATGAGCATTTTAACAGCCATTAGCGATGCTAAAACTCCTTTGGCTCTCGAGTTATGGCATTATGTACCCTGCAAAAGATAACGGGGTTCAAATCCAGGTTCATACATTTAAAGACGGAGTTTTAGCATTCACCTTTTCATAATCAACTATTTGAAGAACGGACTCCTTAAGTCAGCATTATGAAACACCTCTGGCGCGTGAATTCTCCTGTTTCTCAGAGGTCAAAGCCACCGACTTCAAGGGCTCTTATGACGAAAATATACCTGAATGAATGTCAATGCTCCAGAAGGTGTGTGTGCCTGAAATACATGGTCGCAACTTAAACATTTCCTCATTCTGTTTCCAAAGTCGATTGTCACTAAAATAAACAGTGTTGGTCACACCGATGGGAAGGTCAGTGAAACCCCTCAAGGCATTAGTCGATTAAGACAAGAGTTTGTAGTTGTTTACATTGTGCAAAAAGGAGGATGGTCAAAAGAGAAAGGTGGCAGTCCCTGGGGCTTACCCGTTTATTCCCGATAGTAAATATATAGGTCAAATTATTACGTAATTATTAATATGTTCAGCCAACACCTCAGATCAGTCGTCAGCATGTCTGTCCACTGAGCCAAGGGTCCAGGCTCGAATCCCGGCGTGGCTGAAAATGTTGGTTTAACTTTCCATAGGGATAAATTAATGGCAGGGGGAGGACTGGATTTTGTGCAAGTCCTAGTCTGCAAGCTAGTACACACCACGAAGCAAAGAGACGGGCTTAGAGTCATTTACATCTTGTGCACTGGCTAGACGCTGTTATATACACTAATTTGGTAGAGATGAGGAACTTGATGTACCCACATTTGCGTGAAAAGGAGAGTGGTAAACCGTCAATGGAAAACTGATCAAACTTGACAGAGATATGACCCCGTTATTTTTACTCCTTTAACCGTACTATCGCCCCGTCACTGGCTGTCCGCTATATTGCGAGGATATAAGTGAATACTAACTAGCAGAGATCTGAACCCCCACCTAACTAGTTGATATAAATGAAGTGTACAACATTTTCGTGGAGTTGGAATGGAAATTCACCCACCACATGGTCTAAGGCATCAGGCTTGCAATGCACAGCACCTAGTCTGTTTATGACAGTAAGTACACACGACAAGGATTAGAAACCCGATATTAGTTTCACGTCATGGTGTTGTACCGGGAGATCGGGTTTCTAATTCCAGTAAGGAGTTTTCCAGTCTCTCTCCACGAAAATATGGGATTCCTTCCTTGTCCTTACCCCTTAGAGTAGTTTTCAATGTTTCAAAATAAAAGTAATTATTTAGTTACCAAACCTATGTCAAATATTATCATTTCAGCTGGAAACTCTTAACTGACCAAAGAGGATGGCAGCAACCGGACCACGGGTGGCGGTGTACCAGGTGAGGTTAACCTCCCGGCTAGGATTCGAACCCCTGAAGTTTAGTATATGGCGAGAGTGCTCTCTTAGACCTGTGTCTCGCCACTATTATTCTAGAGTAATCTATAGTGAGACTACATAGAGACACTGATTTGAAATCCACGGTCCAGAAACCATCCCAAAGATCACTGGTTCACTACTTGAGTGGCGAACAAATATAATTTTAACGTGATAAATACCCTAGTTTCAATTGCTGGCAATCGAACCTAAGACATTTTTCTGTAGTAAGACTCAACGATTGATCTTGGGCATCGAATATAAATTTTTGTTTAAGTAACACGTTTAATAAAGAATCCGAGAGGATTAACAGATTTATAACCTCTTTCCGGACGAATGGTGGCACCTTTCCCCCACCCTCCTTAAATTCACTCCTCTTTATGGTCTAGATATGTTTGACCTGTGACTCCACGCGTAGTATTTTTATTACTTTTCATTCTAATGTGGATACAGCTATTTTAAACTACTGTAATATAAATCTTTTAATAACCCTGGTTATGATGAACCAATTAAGAGTATTGCAAATCAAACTAATAATAAGTTTAGAAACAAATAGTTTTTTGTTTACTAGGAAAAGTTTATTAAACCGTTTGTTGAACATTGCGTACCCATTTCAGTGGCCGCGTGGTCTAACGCACTTGTTTCATACTCAACTTCGATACTATAACGTAATTTGTTTCAACAATAATATTATATTAGTTATATATAATATAATATATAATATTTAGCACCACGTCTTACTACCCGTTCGGGTTATACGCTTAAGTACTAATTACTCTAATGGATTAGGAATTGGGAAGGTTGAATTTAGAGGAAGTGAACCCGCATTTGCGTGGAGGGAGAGTGGAAAACTATTTAGGAAAAACCACCCCAGTTCACCCGAACGAGATTCGAACCTCGATCTCCCCGTCCTCGGTAGTCGATCTCAACACGACTAGCGCGTTAGCCAACTACGCCACTGAGGTGGGTATATATATATATATATATATATTAGTTATAGATTAATAACCTAATTTTATTGAAAATATACCCAAAGCCACCATTCTACAGACAGTCTACCCCACACGGGGTAATAGAGAGGTTTGGATTCTGAGTGCATGTACTGCGGGCGTTTTCCCACTCTCCCTCCACGCTAATGTGGGTATGTTTCATCACTGCGTCGATTGTAACTCTATGTCACATGTCCCACCTGGGGGTAGCTGCATGGTGCACTTCCCGGAGGGTCAACCCCTGTGGCTATAACAGCTGTTCGTCAAGCTAACCCACCTAAGTGGCGTAGTTGGCTAACGCGCTTGATTCATGTTGAGCTAGACTGCCAAGAACGGGGAGATTGAGGTTCGAATCTCGGTTGGGTGAACTGGGGTGGTTTTCCCTAAATGGTTTTCCACTCTCCCTTCACGAAAATGCGGGTTCACTTCCTCTAAGTTCAACCTTCCCAATTCATAATTCATTAGCGTAATTAGTACTTAAGCGTATAAGCCGAACGGGTAGCAAGACGCAGTGCTAAATAATAATAAAAGTAGTAATAAATTGTCGAGTTCATGTGTTCTATTAATAATATATGTGCCAGATCCCCAGTTAATTACGTTTGAGTTTCCATATTAGAAACAGGTTTTGATAATAGTTATAGGAAGGTTGGGGTTTTATCCCACCGCAAGTTATTTTTGGGTAAATTTTCATAAATCGTTTCCCACTTCCAACTCTAGAAAATTGAGATACATTTCACCCAGTAAATGTAATTTATTCAGCCTTACTTCCTTCTTGTGATAAATATTAGATATGTGGAACAGTAGAAGGCTCTGTGAGTGTTGTAAACGGACATTATAAGTTTAATAAATATTCAGGGAAATCCAAACAAATCCATGCCATAGTATTCAAATTAAAGGATATATTATAGATTCCTTCATCCGCGTCGGGTGTATTTAGGGAGGTTTTTCTAATAAGCTTTCTGTTCTCATTTCGTGCAAATGTGGGTTCACTTCCTCTAATTTTGGCCTGAGATCGTTAGAATATTTCTGAAAGTAAAACTTGTTTTTGTTTGACATGTTTATGATATAATGTTTACTAAATTAATTTTGCTTCCCTCTCCCAACTACACAAGTCTATATTATTCACTGATTGATTTAAAATATTTGATTCAAGGTCTCCATAATTATATTTGAGATTACATATTAATTTACGTAAAGTTATTATTATGTCGACAAAATATAGTTGATACCATATTTAAATGATATTTAAAATAAAACTTCTTTGTTTGTCATTTCTATTACCTCATAATCAGCAAAGATAACACTTTATTAGTGAATTAATTTAGATACTCTTCCAGCAAGCAAACTAACTTGTCATGTGCAGGTTGCTACTCCCTCCAAGTATTTTAATATCCTAGGATTTACGACTTGGCCTGTATTCTACAATCACAACACTTACAACTGATAAATAAAAATGAATATGTTAGATCTTTTGTGCGAATTTGCTATCTTATCCTTAAAATTAGTTCCTTTCTACTTTCTCCTTGGGTATCACTCTACCGTCACAGCAGTTACAATTTATAAATAAAAAAAATGAATGTGTTAGATTTGTGTGTGTGTGTGACACCTTACCTTAAATCAAATTTAGTTAAATTTAGCTGTGAAACGGTTTTCAATAATAAATAATAATAATAATAATAATAATAATAATAATAATAATAATAATAATAATAATAATATATAATAATATAATAATAATAATAATAATAATAAGAGTAATAATAATAATAATAATAATAATAAATAAATCAATCAATCTTTATTTAATATTTAAAGGAAAATTACATAGTTGATTTTTTGATACAATCCCGAAGTACCTAAAGGTACATCTTCAGGTCTTGCAGTTAGATAATACAAAAAACATAAAAAATAATAATAAAAATATTTAAAAACAAAAACAAAATTTTTACACATATCATAACATTTCCTCTAAAAAATATTTACATAGTTGTTTGAAGCATGCCTTGAAGTATCCAGTCTTTAATTTTACTTTTCGCTATACTTATGTGAGGGATTTCTCGGAGTGTTGGTGGAGCAAATTAAACAATTTGGGGATGGTACATCTCAGTTCCTGTTTACCATAATAATTAGAGTATTTGCCAATTGTATACACTTCTTTGTTAGAAATTGAGCGGGTGTTAAGGGAATGGGTTTTTATTTGCTTGTATTTATCGGAATGGTAATATCCTATAAAGAGGCTGTACTCATATAATTGGTAAGAAGTAGAATTTTATGTTGAATGTATGTCTGTTTGTTAGCATTTTTGGTACCAAATATAATTTTCAGATATTTTCTTGTAAATGTGAATTTTTGACTGTGTAACATTCTGTCGTTCCTCCCCAGATGGATATGCCATAAGATATTATTGATTGAACTAATGATTTATATATTATTACTATCGTTTTGCTATCCAAGTACATTCTAAGATAGTAAAAACATATGTCACTCCTTTAAGTTTGTTCAAGTTTTTGTATGAGCCTGTTCCATTTATGATGTTTGTCAACTATTAGTCCAAGGTAAGTATGACTGTCTGTTACGTCCAGTTTTTCGACACATTCACAACATTTTGTGTCCAGTTGTGCAAACAATTATAGCTGTGATGCGTAATATTGACTCTTGTATGGTGCATTTTAGGAGAACAAATATGTATAACTTTAGTTTTCTTTGCATTTATTACTAGACAATGATCATGAGTTCATATTTGTATCTCGTTGTAGTCTTGTTGCAGGTTGTATTCTGCTATTTGGAGGTTTTCGTGAATAGTAACTACTGCAGTGTCGTATAGGTGGATGTGTCCATGCTTTACTTGTCTTGTGATAGTATTTATGTAAATTAGATATAGAATAGGTCCTAGTATTGAGCCTTGTTGTACTCCCATATGTCACTTTGGTTTCACTTTTTTTAGTGCTAATTTGTACATAAAATAGTCTGTTAGTGAGATAGTCCCTAAACCATCTTAAGTACGGTCCACCAATTCCAATCATTTTTAATGATCTCAATAATGTATCAATGCCAAGCGTGTCAAATGCTTTTTTGAAGTCAATAAATAGGACCAGAACATGCTTATTGTTGTTAAGGGCTTTGTTAATTTTATTAGAAAAATGTTCCAGAAGGTTTTTAGTGCTTTTGTGTTTTTGAAATCCATATTATCTTGGGTTTATTATATTGAATTTATTTAAATAGTTTGTCAATTTGTTAGTCATGTATCTTTCTAATATCTTTTCAAAAGTTGGTAGTATTGCTATTGGTCTGTAATTACCGTAGTCTAAATGGCTCCCACCTTTGTAAATGGGTCTAATAAGAGAGCATTTCATTTGGTTGGGAAATATGCCAGTTGTTATTGAGGTGTTTATTATGTCTACTAGTGCCGGAATTTATTTGGTCCTATCTTTCGTATTTCCATCATTGTAATGTTATCATAGCCTGGTGATTTGTTTTGTTTCAGTGAAGAGATAATTTTATTAATTTCTGTACAGGTAGTTTTAAGTATGAACAATGAAGTGTTGGCTATTGTGTCTTCCATTTGTGTAAGTAGTTTTATATCACATTTATGCAATATTTCAATTATTCCATTGTCAAAAGAAAAAGCAAAATTGTTACACACAGTTTTCCAAGTTTTCTGTATTTTTAAATGTGTGTGTAAGCTCTTCATCTAAGTTATTTTTGTTACGTTTACCTATAACTTAGTTTACTTCGCGCCATGTGTCTTTCATGTTACCTTTTAAGTCCCTAAATAATTTCCTATGGTGTTAAATTTTGGCTTTGTTTATAGCTCTTTTTACCTTTTTCCTCTCCTTTTTATATTCCTGCTCATAAATTATATTGGTTGGATTTGACTTCCATTGACGATAAAGTTTATCTCTGATTTTAATTTTTCCTAAAAGGTAGGTATTAATCCAAACTTGCGTTGGTTGTATTTTTTTCTGAGATTGGCCAATTTGTTGTATTATATACTTCCTTAAAAGTCAAAATTATTTTGTCATATTTTGTGTTCGAGTCTTGTATGTCCGTAGTCAGGTTTCCCCAATCAACTACTTTTAGTTTGCTTAACACAGAATTTCTATTTATTTTTAATATTTTGACTGCGGGAGACAGTGAGAATTTATTTGGTGTATTTTTATACATTATTTTCATCGCTGTCGGTTAGTGATCTGACATTTTTATACTAATTATTCCAGGTATTACAGCATAGTGATCTTTTGATATACGTATAAATAGGTGGTCAATAACTGATCTAACTAAATTGTTTTTAGAAACTTCTTCCCGAGTACACTTATTAATTACATTTTTTAGGCCCTTTTCTGACATCATAGTTTCATATCTAGTATTGACTGGGTTATTTTTGTCTTTTATGTTAATGTTTGTGTCATCTGCTACAATGAGGGTTTCTTTTGTAGGATAGCGGTCTAATTTCTCATCAAGTTCTTGTATAAAGTCACACTTATTACTAACTGGTGGTTTATATAAGAGCTATTAAATTGTATTTTCTATTTTGACTTGTGATCAGTGTCCCTTGAATGCTTTCAAAGTGTTTTGTGTTTTGTGGGTTTAAATGGAAGCTGTGTGTGTTCTTTACAAATAAAATTACTCCACCACCTCGGGTTTTCTCCCTACAATAATTATAAGTGTTATATCCTTCTATGTTATAAAGATTTACTTGTTCATTTGTTATCCACGTTTCAGTAAGTATTATAATATCAAAAAAATTAGCTACCGTATTTAACAAAAAATAAATTTCACTCCAATTCTTTTTTAGAGATCTGATATTCCACGCGATCACATTCAAGCAATTATTATTCGAGTTTTTAAAATTGTTTTTAAAATTCTCTAGGCTTTTATATTTCCCTGTGTTTATATTAAAATTTATATCAGTTAACAGTTCGTTAATGGTGTCGTCCATCAGTATTTTGTAACTTATATTAACAAATTTGATCTAGATAATATACAAACAATTACACAATTTTGTCAATGTCATTATCTTGTTGAATCACAATTATTTCAGACGTGGTAGTTTTCCTAGCAAGAATTTTTTCATTTTTTCCCCACACATACCGGTATCTCCTTTCCCTACCTTTTGATTTTGCCTTCCACAACAAGGTCTTGAAGTACTGCGACAAGTTATTGTTGAAGAACAAAGGACTTTTGTCACCATTATTAAATACATCGTCGTTCACTAACTTCCTACCTGACTGTCTATTTTTTGAACGTACAGCTGATATCAATTCTTATTTTTTCCGCCTGGAGGCAAAACGAACAATGACTGGGGGTGGGAGACCTCTCTCTCTGTTTGCGTGAGGGTAGGTAGGCGTTGAGCAATTTCAATGTTATCGACCTTGAGTTTTACCTCTAGACCTTGGGCCAGCGTTGCCAGATTTTCTTCTAAATTTTCATTTGGTGTTTGGATCATACTGTGTATTTCCATATTATTTCATCTATTGTATTGTTCCAGAGAGTTTATTTTATTTTCAAGAAATGCATTTTGCTCAGAGAGAGATTGATTTATAGTTTTGAGATTGCTTATTTCCGATTTAAGTGATGCAATTTCAGCTAGGCAGCTACTTATTTATTTTAAAACATCATCTTTTTAGCGGAGACAAAGTTGACTGATTCTTGCAGTTTTTCTGATTTGGTGCTAAGCTGCTTGAGTAGGGAAATTACCTGATCACTAGAGAATAAGTCACTCACACTCACCAGATCCACATTGTCTTCTTCAGCGGAGGCACACGCATTCACTGAGCGACATTCTTTACAACGCCACGCTTTTTTGAGGTTTTTCGACTTGGCTTTATAGGTACTAAAGCTAATCCCAGAACAGTCACCGAAGGGAAAATCACTTGCACAGCCGAAACATTTAACCGAGTGCCCGTCTTTAATTATTTTATTACAATTTCACAGTTAGAAGTTATGATGCGCACAGGGGAATCAAAAGACTGCGGAGCTAAGTGCAACACACGTCCGTCCTCTCCGGCGTCACCAGCAATAATATATAATAATAATAATAATAATAATAATAATAATAATAATAAATAATAATAATAATAATAATAATAATAATAATAATAATAATAATATACATGTTTGTTCTTTCTATTCATTTTAATATATACATATATATATATATATTTTATACAAATCAAGCATTGTTGTTTTAGTGCCCTTTTGTTTTGTTTGGCATTTATAATATTGATTCAAGGTCCTCAGAATTGTATTTGATATTACTTAAGAATTTATATAAAAGTTATTTGTTATGTCAATAAAATATAGTTGCGAACATTAAATTATATTTAAATATCAACTGTGCTCTCGAATACACCGAGTGTTGATGTAAATCTCAGAACTCCGCCAGTTGGGGGACATGCTTGGTTTTCCCACACCAAATGCTGGTACACATTCTACCTGGTCTAATTATATTAAACGGAAAATATGGTCGACCAACTTTAACCAATAGAACCCTTTTTGATCTCGCCTTATTTTTTCACTCTCGCAAATGTGGGGTGCACTCAACCATGGGAGGAAGCATTTGATTGGATGACCGTTCTAATGGACATTAGCGCAAATATATGAGGTTGGAATCCTTGTGGGCACGCCGTCTAAATGTCAGGCTCATCTAGTTATTGCGGGGAGATTGGAATTAAATCCCTGCTGGGTAAATTGTTGGTAGTCTCCCTCGAGGTAAAATGTTGGAACTTCACACGCGATAATGACGTCACCGGGAAAACCCAGATTGGGGTCAAAGGTCAAGGTCAAAGTGGGGTGAGGTATCATGGCAACTACTCTCGACACAACCAATATACCACCAATTCCGACACCCCAACATTGCATTATGTTAGGGTTTATGTATTTATTTATATGGTGATGGTCGCACAACCCAGGTTGATAACAAACTCGTTGGAATATCTATGAAAACTCGCATCCTTTTGCCCCAGCAAATCTAATGGTTCCGTTTATGTTAGTTTCAAGCATGGGTGTAGGGAGAATTTAATTTCTGGGGGGGGGGGTAGAATGGAGAGGGGGTGACTCAAAATCGAAAGTTTATGAAATTATATTAAGAACTTTAATTATGTAAGGAAGGCAGAAAACGAGGGGGGGGGGGGGCGGTGGGCAAGTAACAATATAATTTTTACAGTAAAGTTCTACTCTCCTCTGCCCCTGTTAATGTTAGAAATTAGGATGCCTCTAGAAGCTATTTAGTGTGGTCTTAATTGGAGAGTTTTTGTAAAGTATCCTGATTTATTTTTCAAAAATTAGATGGCTCTAGAAGCTAACTGAAGTGGTCCAACCCAAGTGATTTAACAAAAATCAGATGCCCTTAGATGCTATCTGGTACTGTACTCACTTGTATTTTTTTATTTCAATTGTATTCCTCTAGAAAATATTGAATTATCTTCCCAAGAAACATTGAATATTTAAATGCTTTTAGAAATTAATTGGAATGATCCTCGCTGTGATTTAAAAACATATTATATGTTTATAGATATTAAAAGAAGCTATAGGAAAAGTTTTTTAATTGGATACCTCTAAAAATCATTTAGAGTGATATTCACTTGATTTTTTTTTACTTTCTCGCTATCTTACGGATAGAGAAGGTATTGTGATCGTCAAAATAATATCGAACTCGAGAGTTTGATGAATTTCGACGTTTCATGACACCCAAAATCCGAAAAAGTGGTTTTTGAATTGCCGTCCATCCGTCTGTCTGTACCTAGGACTAGAGCCTAAACTATTTTACCGATTGGGCAAAGACTTGGTAACTAGGGTTTTCATAGGGCTGCCCCGAGGGTTTTTTGGAATTGGACATATACTCCACAAAATAATGGTTGTTTACTGGAGGGCGAAAAGATAAAAAATCGATTTTTCTCAAAATCAGCTCCAGTATGATGCGTAAATTATCATTTTTTATCATATCTTCAAAACAATTTAAGATATGAAAGTACTTACTATCTTTGCAAATATGTAGGTCTATTTATATGACAAATATTTGATTTGAAACATATTTTTATAAAACCAATAATTTTCAAGCTAAACGTAAATATATATTTTTTCAACTGTTCGAAAATTAAATGTCAAGTATTGCGATCATAAAAAAAATATTCTAACATGAGATGTTGATGGGTGTTGACGTTTCATGACCCCCGAACCCTAATAATGGTTTTTGCAATGCCGTGTGTCTGTTTAACCCTAAAATTAAGAGTAGTTTAATAAAGTGCCAAAGGAGAAAAAATTGACTCTCTCAAAATCGGATCTAACGATTTTGATTAAAATTCGTACCTAGGCGTTGATTAAGATCATACACAAAATGGCTATTTTCATTTTCCTATGAAAATGTATTTTAGGGTACTTTGCATAAGTGAAAATTTCCTTATCTTTGTAACTATTTAAGATACTAAATAATCTACCATTGCAATATTGTAATACTACGTGTTAAAAATTAAAAACTTTCATTTTGAAATATATCTTTATAAAAACAATAGTTTTGGAGATATTGGCAAATATATTAAAACAATTTTGTGAGCTTTAGCTCTACAGATATACTACTTAAGTTTTAACTCAATGATTATCTAATTCCATAGTGTAAGTAGATAAGTAAGTCTCTCAAAAAGTTTCTGTTCTTTTTTCTTTAACCTATTAAGGGAAATATTTGTACATTTTTATCTCTATCATTTTAAACTTTTTATTGGTCTAAATTTATAAATGAGGAATTTAATAAAAATGCAATTACCTTAATATGTGCTACCTCTAATAAAATGTCAAAAACTTTAACCGGAAGTCGAAATTTTAATAAGAAGTATTGACCCTTGTGAACCTTATATTGATTTTTTTGGTCCAAATATACTAGCTAGGACTTTAATTATTTAAAAATAAAAGCATAAAATTTAAATCTGGGAGACAAAAAATGTTTAACGTAAGTATAACCTGATTTTTTCTCGGGTTTGTTAGTGTATATTATTTCGTTTCACATATATTACGAGTTTTGAGTAAACATCTCCATTTTTAAGCAATGGAGTGAGAAAGTCCATGCGGACTTAAACATGGAGTTTATAATATTCTTTAGGACTTAATGCAGCAACATCTATCTCTGGATGGTTGTTGGCACAGTGATGTTGTAATGATACTGTTTTGGACCCCTCTCATATATTCAAAAAGTCATGGATGAAGTGTATTTTTCCTTAAAGTACTGTATGTAAAGTTTCCTTTTAATAATTCATCCATGGAAAATCATGCGTTTTCAGAAATAATGTCAATGTAACGTTTTAAAACGTAATAATGTCAATGTAACGTTTTAAAACTTTTTTTCTTTAAAAGATCAACTCTGTTGTATTAGAAGGATCTTATGACGCTGGCTCCCTCTACCAATAGGAAGCCAGCCTTCATAACATCAGGTCACGAGGAGTCTTTCTATTAGTTAGTTTTAACACTGGTGACAAGGGGTCCAAGAAGCAAGGGGTAGGCCATATATAATCCGCTTGTGCGTATGTATGTATGTGCGGTAGCATAAATCCAAAGAAGTCTTTGAATATAACTGTGCCAGCAATATATTAGACAATGCCACTAACTTAAATCCACAGAGTACACAGTAATATATTAGAGAGTAAAATCACAGAAAAACAATCTGTAATTCAACAAAAACTGTATCATTTTTATATCATATCTTCAGTACTGAAGGTGTAATCATCTAAATAAATCGTGTGCAACATCAAAAGTCCTATTCATTTATAAGAATAAAAATCAGAAACAATCAGATCACATAGCCGCGTGCAAGTGCGCAGTAAGGCCTGCTCGCGTCGTCATCGTAAAACCCGATATCGTTATAAATAGTGCTCAATCACAGGGCTATAGTACGATATAAATCTCCGTATCACTTTAATTGTTGCTAATCGTGGAGCATTAAATCCCATCTCACTATAATTGGCGCCCATTGCTTGCCCGTAGCACTTTAATGTCAACTTCATGTTTTTCAGCAAGACTCACTGCTTCACTGTAGACGTGTGTGTATCTCGAAGAAGTATTTCAATGTGTTCAAAAATTGTTCTACCATACTATAACACTTATTGAGGGTTTTGATGCTGACGTGACTCTTATAGGATGAAGATAAAGGAAACAATACGCAACTTTATAATAAAGCCAAATTTGAAAACTGAGGTGGGTAGGAGTGCTGATTTTAATGATGGTGCTTCCACATTAAGTACTCGAAGAAAACATACAACTGAATCAAAAATATGTAAAAAGTGTAACAATGCGTCGTGTAGTTCTACCCAGCGCGTCTCACAAAGCGTTTTAATTTAGCATTTTGTTACTTCAGGAAAATGTTCGTGTATTTTGGCTTTCATTAAAACTGTTCGTTTACTAGATTCTCTTACTTCAATTGTCACATCACTGACCAAAGCAGTAGCATTCCTTACACTTGGTAAATAACACGCTCTCATATAGATAGCTTGTACACCTTTGATTCCACCAGACATGTTAGATCCGCCATCTTAGTTTTGACCACACATGTTCTCATCCTAGAATATTTAATTTTATCAAAAAATAAGTTTTAAAGAGCCCCGCCACTTAGATCCTCCCCCCCCCCTCCACAAATCCTAAGAACTCCTCTCGGACTTAGAAATCTAATACAAATGTAGCATTAGCCGCCGGCTAACTACAATAATAAAGACTTACCCTATTCGATTGAGGACGTCTCCAGCCAGCTCGAAGGTAAACACGCCCGGCCCACTTGTACTCGCACATCTAATCGGCCCAACAGCCTTCAACATACTGAAACGAGCTCACCTGTATCCATCGTCACCGCTTTCCAGAATCAAAGAACTTAAGAGGAAAAGAAGTACAACTCCGCCAGTCCCACGATCATGTTCTATATCATTCGAGATGGTCGGCGAACATTCTACTCCCTATCTATTATCTTTGGTTTTTCCCCCTTGTGACGTCCTTGTGCCCTGTGTTCTGTAAGCTGTGTTCTGTATATAAGAAGCACCGTGTGACTTATATGCCACTCTTGGGTTGGCAGAGAAGGTCGCTTGACCAGGCGATCTCTACGAATTCAACGATGTAAGCTAAATTCATTTTCGGTGATAATCTTTGCTTTTTTCTAAATTCTTTTTTGGCTCTTTTTTGGGATTATTTTCATTAGGGGTATGCGTAATCGTTTAAGCTCTTGGTGCAATTTTCCTATGTAATGGGACTTAATTTTTTTACCATTACAGAGACTTTAATAATAACTTTGGCGTCATGTTCGCCTGGCGAACAAATGATCTGAACTTAGTTAAGAACTTTAACACAAACAAAATGAACAAAATTATTAATAAGAAATTTGTGAGATTAATATTTCGACTTTGTTTAAAAACTATAACATAAATAAAATGAACAAATTATTAATAAGAATTGTGTAGGTTAATATTTTGACCTATTTAAGAACTTTAACTTAGATAATATAAACAAATAAATAATAGGATGTTTTCGAGGTTAATATTTAAAATTTATAGCAGTAGAATTAATCTTTAGATTGTATAATTGATATATTCCTTTTGACTGGTATTAGAAGATGTGTTATGATATGTGTTGGGGCTAACTATGAAAGTTAGAATGCAGTTTAAGGGTTCAGTTTTGGCGCCCAGCTAGTTTTCTACTTAGCTAGCGAATGAGATACTTTATATTTTTTAAAGTTGGCGCTCTTAATATGAGGCCAAGGAGTAAGGTAGTAAAGTCTTTGTTGTTAGTTTTTTTGAGAATATAAAAATATAAAAGGAATACTTTTGTTGTTCTTTACCAATATATATATATTGTTATTCTCATTTCTGGAGAAATAAAATTATGATATAAAAAGAATACTTTTATTGTTGTTTACTAATATATATTTATATTGTTTTGTTCCTTTCTTAAAAAATAAAATGATAATAAGAATAAATAAATAATCTACTGTTAACTAATGGTGTTAGTGTCCTCTTCCTTCGATCATGATTTAATAGTTACATTAATTTACTTGAGGCAAATGATATGTTTGATGATGCGCAATGTTCTGGGGAACAAAGTAACCATTTTAAGAAGGGCTATGAGGGCTTGTCTGAAATGTTCTTATTGCGCGTGCTATGTCCTGGTGGCATAGCCTTCTTTTGTATGCACTTCTATCTCACCTACTCATTCAAAGATTCATTCTTTTTTTTATTTGAATCCCTGTAATCCACTTAGGGATTACACAAAGACTCATTTGTTCAACCCTTCCAACATCCGTTGTTTCATATTCTGGTACCTAAAATCATGCCCTGCTTGGAATTAGCTATTTTATTAAGGAGCACTTCTACACAAGCTTCAATTAACTAATTTTTAGTTGTTTTACTAATAAATGATGCATTTTTAGGATCAGGGAATTCTTCAAATCAGGGTCACCAGAATCAATCTCAAATAAGCTTTGAAGTTTCCCTCATTTTCTATGTAATCATGTTCTTTAAGCTCTCCAATCTACAACATCACGATGACCTTCAAGGTGTCGAGAGAAAGTAATAATTGTCTACTTACGTAAAGATGAGCACAAATCATAGTCTTATGCGCTTCAATGGTGCTAGCACATTTCTATACATTCTTAAAACTACTTTCAACTAAAGGCTTAATGGCACTATAAAGTAAAATAATTACAATTTAAGAAGCAAACAGTAGTAAATTATATATTTCCCACTTATGTAAGTTTTTGAGTTTATACAGTCATAATGTCCCATTATTTGAATATTGTATTTATTTTTAACGTATCAACTATAGTTATATAGTATTATTAAGAGTATTTATTTAGGTAGCTGAACATATTTGATCTTTTACACACTTTAACAACCTAAGTGTTTTATTGAAACATACCTCCTGTCAAAACCTACTATTTAAAATCCATCGTTGTTAACATAAAGCTTAAGCCAAACAGCTAGTTTTGTTTGTAAAACAATCACAATCATTCAACATTAAAACTACTTATAAATCCTTACATTATTTCAACGTTTCAAAATGGAACACGCTACAAATATTACTTTTGAGACAAGAGTCTAGATTCATAGAAATATGTCAAAACATAGTTAATTTATTACATTTAATTGGGATAAATATCAGATTAAAGTCACAAGTACTCAACTCTCCAAAGTTCACTCAACGAGATGAGATTGTTTCCCTAAACATTAAATATTCTCGTTTGCAGTCCACAGCAAGTGATTGTGGATTATAGCTTTAAGGAGGTGGCTTTGTCCAAAATAGCTTGTGCTTTTTACATTGCTTAAGCCAATGAAGGTAAATTATCCTTAATTTCTTCAATGCCTCTCCTAACATTATATGTACGTACAATACCTTCTTTGTGTTGCACATAAGGAAATTGCTCAATAAATGTTTCTAGGATATGTGTGTGAACATATCTGTAGGGGATTTGAGATTCCCTATGTCATCATGCCCTTCAATGAGATATGCTCTATGAAAAATTAGATAATCATGTCAAGACTCCATGTTGGCATCACACTTTGTTTATGTATTCATGCAGAGTTTACAGTGAAATTTCCGTTCTATATTATATGCAAGATAGCCAGCAACATATTTAAAAGATCGAATGGTAAAACAAATAAGTATCTAATCTTAATTTGTGATGATAAAATAACGTTAAAATTGTATATGTATATTTTCATACTCATTAGATCCCATTTAAAGTACCATTCATTTAATAACAAAATATGTTAAATAGTAAATAGTAAATCATTTTGAGATACCTATTTATTTTGTATCTCACGTATCAAAACAATATTTATGTAGCCTACAATCGGTTTACACTGAAAGGTGACATCAACACTTTAATGAACTAGACTAGCCTATAGCCATATTTTATAAGCCACAATGTTACATCATAGTATATAATAATAAAAGGAAGTGTTTGTCTGCGTGTGTTTGTTTGTGTGTGATACCCAGAAAAATCTACGGCATGCAGAGATCTGAAATTTTTAACATAGGTGGACAGAATGCACTTCGAAGCAGGATTTTAAAATTTACAATTAGCTTTTTAAACTAGGCTATTTTAAACAAATATTTGAAGAAAATGTTTTTTATCTGTTTTAGAATTACGTTTCAGAGATACGGGCACCATTGGAGGAGGTTGGGGGGTTCTTATATAATTCTTATACCACAGTGGGTCACGGGCAACGCCATGCGGGATTGCTAGTAATTCATAAAATAAAGCTTGCTAACTTTTAAGATAATTGGAGTGTAGGGTAAATAATATGTTGAATAATTGCTTCAATAAACTCTACATAGTTTATCTATGCTTATGGGCCTTAGATGATTAATTAAAATTTTGAACTGATTTAACTTTTACTAACAGACAGAACCCACTTTCAAGGTCCCATGATAAGGCAGGATTCACAAACAGTCCGCGAGACATAGCTGACCGGCCTGTTTGTCTGCAATATATTTATATTACTATCCGGCCTGCATCCATGTACTCTCACAAAATACAATAGTTTAACTTTAGTGTTTACTACTTAATTTTAAATAACAGATACCCTTAGAACTATTTAAAACCATCCAATATTTTTGTTTTAACTTTAATTACTTGAGTGTGGGAATTTTAATTTACAACGGGAAAATACGAGTTTTTAATTTATTCAAGTATCCATCAATGATATTAAATACATAGCATCAAATAGCTATTATAGACCTGCATTAGTGGCCACGTGGTATGGTATCTAGCCTTCCTCGATCAAATACTCATGTTTTGATAGGGTCTCAATTTGTGAGATTGTTTTATACGGTTCTATATAAGATTTCACACATTTAAAAACACGTTATAATTAAAATTTAAACTATTTAACTGGTCAGAACTTCCACCCTCATTTTGGTGAAAACAATATTAAAAAATATCTAACCCCTTCTTAAATAAACTGGTATTTCTAAACGTCTGCAATTTCCTCAGCGCTCCTTTAACAAATAATTGCATTTGACAGCCAGTCCCTTAGTTTAAAAAAAAGGTCCATTGTGTTTCAAGTTTTTTTTGTAATGTGCAGTCAGAGTAAACTTATTTGTGTGTCAGTATTAGGGTACTTATGTACGAGGGGTGGGGATAGAGACGGGGGAGGGTGCTACCTGGAGCTTGCTCGGTGACCGACAGCCGACAAGTTAACTCAAGGAGCTCATATTTTGTATCTGCCTTCTAGTACATTCGAGTTTAAAGTGAGTCGTTTAAAAATGCTCACTTGATTGCGCTGTAGTCACTGGTGATCGCACCTAGCGATCCCAACGTTGAAGGAGTAAAGCCTCGAAAAGGAGCGCAACACGTTTAACCTAGCGGCTGGGGATCTGTTCTTTCCTTGTCTATGGCCGAGGCATACTGATTGAGTTATGCACAAGGAATGTGATGACAACACAGGTAAAGACGGTACGAAGTTAATTTGCTCTCCCCTTCCCCTGCAACCCCTACCAACTTAAGTACTGTATAGTAAATGTAAAATGTAGTGAAGGTCTCACCAGGAGTGTGGATTTTATAAGCACGCAGGTAAAGAGGCACAAAGTTCATTTGGACTCATACATTATCTTCTTTAGTCAACAAGTGTGTGGGGAAATATATGTTTTTGAATATTCATGTTTTTTCAAAGCATTGTTTTATCAATATAAAAGCTTTTTAGAGTTTTTCAAACAATTTTATATTTTCTTTGAAAATAATGCTTAAAAATGAGTTACTAAACAAAAAATCGAGAAAATTTTACCTAAAATTCAATAATGACAAAAAAGACTTATAAAATGTTCATTTGTACAACCAGAGTTTATGTAACTATGAGTATTGTATATGATGAAGCAAAGAAAGGATGAAATGTCATCAATATTCGGGCTCTGGTGATAACTATATGTAATCTAACAATCTCACACCTCCATATTCACTTAACCAATTCATCTCGAGGACAGGGTCTATTTTGCAGCCTATGACGTGTGTTAAAAACCTTGACCTATCAGCACGTCGCTCAAGGTCGGTGGTGAGGATAGAGTCCATTAAACCAATGAAAACAAACTAATCTCGCGTGATAGGAGAGAGTGTAAATACAGAACTATGACTTTGTTAAAAGTGTCATATGTTGGCTGTGTCTTTGTGCAATCCTGGTGCTCCTAGATATCGTTAGTACAAAACATTGTCTGTTTCTTTAGAACCTAACGCAATGAATACCAAAGAGAAGCCCTTTCTTTTTGAGGATGCCATCGCACTTACAGGTATCTCTTAATTTAATAATAAGTTAAAACTTAGTCTTACAATTAAATTATAAAATTAGTAAATTTAAACATTATCAAGGAGAAATTTAAAACCTCAATCTATAATAATAAAAGGAAGTGTTTGTCTGTGTGTGTGTGGGGGGCGATGCTCAGCCAAATATAGGGCACGCAAGGATCTGAATTTTTTTTTGACATAGGTGGACAGAAGGTGCACCTCAAAGCCGGAATCTTAAATTTTTAATTAGCTTTTTAATTAGGCTGTTTTTAACAAATTTTTGAGGAAAATATTGTTAATCTGGTTTAGAATTACGTTTCAGAGATAACTGTGATAAAAATATTCCGCATCCTCCTCGGAAAAAACAGTGTACGAAATCTACCGTAATTCTAAACCATTTTTGTGAGTTGGGGGGGGGGGGGGGGGGGGGGTGGAGATTATATCATTCTTATACCACAGTGGATCACGGGCAAAGACGTGGAGGATTACTAGTAAGCTATTTAATGAAAAAAAATTACACAAAATTTAAATAAAAATAATACATGTTTATTAGTGTCATGCTTGAAATACCATAGAACCACTTAATGAAATAAGTACTTTAAAAACTGAATTTTGAAAATGTTCCCTAAAAGTTTGAATTTAAACGTCCCAATCTTCTCTAACAGTTCTCAAAACTGTAATTTCTTATTTTAGTCCTAGTGTATTTGGATAAAGTGTCATATATTCATAGAGTAAAGCATATGATCATGTAAACAGTCTTTTGGTCAATGTTAATAAGACGAGAGTCTGGAGGTTGGTTACGGCAGCTGTATTGTCATCATTGGTCAGTATTTCATTCAACATCACTGATTTCTTTATTTCAACTTCTCGATGAAATACAGTTATTCTCTCTGCGCAACGAGCTGCGTGTCGTTACAAAGATAGTAAGTACATAATGTAAATATATCTGTACGCGTGATTTCATTCTGTTTGTTTCCAGTATATTCAAAAAGTACTCATTAGATTTAGACAAGACGTGAACTTTATACCATCACACTATCTCTTCAGCGAGCAAAGAAGTGTTGTAAAAAAACGACTGAAAGTGTGGCTATATTTGTAACAACTCAACTAAGTTTCCTTGCCAACGAGGGGGTTAAGTCCCCAAGGTGTGCACCTCGGGTGTGTTTTTAAAATCAGATACGTTGAGCCAAATGCCACGTGACGACAGGGAAGTGCCTCTTTAAACTCTATTAACTTATACATTTTAAACTTTAAATAAGTGCTTAGTGAAATCTCTAGTGTGTGCACATTAGATTATTATTGTTACATCCATAGTGAGTCTGACACATTAGACCTTGTGACTATCTTTACGGGTAGTTAAGCAACAAAGAAACAGAGCAAGAGGAAACTTGGTACTAGCCATCACCCGCCTCGGTGGCGTAGTTGGCTAACGCGCTAGTCGTGTTGAGCTAGACCGCCGAGGACGGGGAGATCGAGGTTCGAATCTCGGTCGGGTGAACTGGGGTGGTTTTCCCTAAATGGTTTTCCACTCTCCCTCCACGCAAATGTGGGTTCACTTCCTCTAATTTCAACCCTCCCAGTTCCTAATCCATTAGCGTAATTAGTACTTAAGCGTATAACCCGAACGGGTAGTAAGACGCGGTGCTAAATATTATTATTATTATTACTAACCATCTTAGGCTGGTTTCACACCAACGAGTCCCGAGTTCGAGTCGAGTCTGTCTCGCCCATTGAGACAAGTACATATTGTATTTAATAGCACGATGAAGCACCAATACCTTTCACACCGGCGAGTCGAGTCACCCCGAGTCTAACCGAGTCTTGCCGAGTCTCAAGAGTCCATGATGCAGCAGATTACAGATTTCGTCAGTCCAGCCAAGTCGAGTGTATTATTTCCACGTGCTTTCCAAGGCTAATAGCATGGACACTGAATACTTCATTGTTCTAGTTCAAGAGAATCCTTCGATTTATAACCCGTCCCATCCCGATCATCGGGATAGAAATAGTTTCTGCTATTTGGAAACAAATGTAAAAAACTACCAAATGTGCATCGTTTCACATTAAGTGTGTGAATCCACACTAAGCGACATCTTTTTAGGCGTATACTCCGGCGCCTCGATACAGTTGTATTTATAGAAACCGCTAGGACTTGTTGTTATTAATACACATATCGTGAGCCTGAAGTATTAAACTGCGTGATCGCTGGTGCAGGAGGATGCCCAACGAAGAACCATGCACATTTTAAACCACGAATAATTATTATCTATGGAATCTAGCGTGTGTGATTTTTTTTTTTTACTTTTACCCTAGTAATTATGTGAAAATAAAATGCCTACCTTTTGTTTCTTCGTTTGTTTGTTGCTGCTTAATTACGCTCAAACCACTGTACCAATAATTATTGTTATACTGAAATCCCGCATGGATATAACTTGGACGTCCAGTTATCGTATAAGTTAATTACAAATTACGTCCGCCATTTCGTTTCAAAATAACGGCTACAAACACTTATTTTTGGCCTTTTTCTCAGCTTACGGTTATTGGATTTTAATTGGATCAACTTTTGAACATTGCGGCCATCTTGAAAAAATGGTGGCTATAGAACACTCCTTTTATCCTGCCTAGAGCTATAAGTCATAAACTATGGGAATTCTGACAATGGGAACCAATAAAAAATCATCATATAAATAGTATAGGATTTGTATTTGTGTGTTTGTGTGTCTGTGTGTCTGTGTGTAGGTGCTACAACTCCAAAACAAAGGGCCTTAGAAAGGGTAAATCACACTAATATTTTATATATATATATATATTAAATTCTGTCTGTTTATTGCTTGAACACTCCCGAACCATTGCGTACTTCTAGGAGACACGCACATCTACCGACATTTTTCCCACGTATTTTCCTTAAAAACAATCAAAATAATGTTTATTAGCAATGTCATAAATAGGGTACTGTTTAACTAAATTGATTATTTATTCGTCCAAAAGTATTTTTCTAAACAAGCGAAATTTGTTGAGAAACAGGAAACGAACATCAATAGGTGTAAACTGAGTGCGAGTGTAGATGACGCAGTGCTATGGACTCCATCAGAATTCGTCAAAATATTCTCTCCTGGCAAACCGATTCGTTCCGTTAAGATACAATCTGAGCCAGTTTGTGGAAAGTTTTATAGTCCTAAACAAACTAAAACCATTCCTTGGATTTTTAATATTTGTATTTTAAATGACAATATTTAGGACATGGTAAGTTCCACTACATGCTGTTAACCTGCTGCGGGCTTTGCCTGACGTCTGTCATCACCTCCACCCTCAACACATCGTACCTGCTGCCCTCTGCAGCTTGTGACTTCAGCATGATGGCGCAAGACAAGGGTCTGCTCAACGCCATGTGCTATATAGGTAAGAGTAACTATCGTCTGTAACCACCACTGAACACGGTCACATGGTCACATGACCGGCTCTAAAATAAACATCAAGTATTTTCACGATCTCCTCTTTTAGGAATAAATATCTTTGTTTGATCTCCACTACGTCGATCTGATTGTGAGATGTACATGTTAGGACTGTTTTCTATATCTTTGTTTGATCTCCGCTACGTCGATCTGATTGTGAGATGCACATGTTAGGACTGTTTTCTCAAAATAATTTCTACCAACTTCTGTAAACAAAGCGATCAACAATGTAACAATAACGTTAAAAACTATATTGACTGCTAAACAGAACTTGATCGTAATAGTCTAATAATAAGTTATTTTCGCCAAGCGTCGCGTGTGAACAGTTTTGTGATCGTGTGAACAGTTTTATGATCGTTTATACTGTTCACAACTCAAGCTGAATGAACATATTGGTCTGATTCCAAGCTTAATTAAACGTTTGAACCAAACTATAAACCTTCTTTTTCAGAAGTTATGAGACAAAGTTAGACCCTACGAAGGGTGTAGGGCCTACTAAAGTTAAAAGCAATCATATGCTTATAGTCATAGTATTCAACTACGTGATTGTATTTATGTACAATTTACAAATCATAACGATTACGGTAGAGTTTACTAGCCTACTGAGAAAAACTAAAAAAGGATATATTTTGTGGTAGACTTGATTACTCAGAAAGGAAGCTTACCCAACCAGAACTATTACACTATTATGTAGCGTTTTAAGTCCGTCAAGGTAAGTGTGACCCGGCTGTAAATGAATACACTTGAAACGTTTTAATGCTCTGTATTGCACACACACGATTAAACCAGCAGAAAATTGTGAACATTTGGGCAATACAGCAATGAGATTAATGGAGCTGAGATTTGTTCACATATTTAATTACATAAGGTTAAGTTCTTGAAGTAGAAATACAAAGCTCGTTTCTGACGTTCTTATTTGATATTTTTACCTTGTGTTTTAAATTGTGAACTCATCATTGAGAACAACTGCTCACACGTCAGTCCTGAACTCTGAGACGAGATGTATGAATGATGGACAACTGCTCATATGTCAGTCCTGAACTCTGAGACGAGATGTATGAATGATGGACAACTGCTCACACGTCAGTCCTGAACTCTGAGACGAGATGTATGAATGATGGACAACTGCTCACATGTCAGTCCTGAACTCTGAGACGAGATGTATGAATGATGGACAAGTCAAGGGTCTCCTTCTATGGATAGTTAGCTTTGAATTAACTGTTGATTTAACTCCACATGTAAGTCAGTTGGGAAAGAGTTAGCGTTGAAGTTAAAAGGAGACGAAAAAACTTTCAGCAACAACAATGGAAAACAATATGTGGCTTTTGATTTGTTGGGAATAAGTTGCCCTACAAGTATAAAAAAACCTCCATGGCCTCATCCCTAAATCGAGAAATTCCAACCGTCGTATGTTAGCGAAGACACTGACGACCTCTGCAGATAGAGGATGTCGTGTGGTCAGCACAATGTGCCCTCCAATCTGTACTCTCAGTTTTCTAGACCGAAACTCCTACCCGTTCTTTCAAGTATCTCCTCATTGTCCTCACGAGGCTGAGTTGACCTCGTTCCAGACCAACTGATTCACAGAAAATATGGAAGCACTGGGGATTGAACCCGGCACTTCTGGAAGCACTGAGGATTGAACCCGGCACTTCTGGAAGCACTGGGGATTGAACCCGGCACTTCTGGAAGCACTGAGGATTGAACCCGGCACTTCTGGAAGCACTGGGGATTGAACCCGGCACTTCTGGAAGCACTGGGGATTGAACCCAGCACTTCTGGAAGCACTGGGGATTGAACCCGGCCCTTCTGGAAGCACTGGGGATTGAACCCGGCACTTCTGGAAGCACTGGGGATTGAACCCGGCACTTATGGAAGCACTGAGGATTGAACCCGGCACTTCTGGAAGCACTGGGGATTGAACCCGGCACTTCTGGAAGCACTGGGGATTGAACCCGGCACTTCTGGAAGCACTGGGGATTGAACCCGGCACTTCTGGAAGCACTGGGGATTGAACCCGGCACTTCTGGAAGCACTGAGGATTGAACCCGGCACTTCTGGAAGCACTGGGGATTGAACCCGGCACTTCTGGAAGCACTGGGGATTGAACCCGGCACTTCTGGAAGCACTGGGGATTGAACCCGGCCCTTCTGGAAGCACTGGGGATTGAACACGGCACTTCTGGAAGCACTGGGGATTGAACCCGGCACTTCTGGAAGCACTGGGGATTGAACCCGGCACTTCTGGAAGCACTGGGGATTGAACCCGGCACTTCTGGAAGCACTGGGGATTGAACACGGCACTTCTGGAAGCACTGGGGATTGAACACGGCACTTCTGGAAGCACTGGGGATTGAACACGGCACTTCTGAATCTGTTTCCAGGAATTCTGAAATATGGTGACCATTTTTGTTTTTTTAGAAAAGGCAGGGAGAAAAATCAAACTTGACATGATAAATGTTACGAATAAAAGTAGAAATAAAGAAGATAAAAATAATATATGAGGAGGGAATAAAATAGTTGAAACACAAAAATGTATATTAAAACTCCTTTTTAATTGCTAAATTAAGGAAAAATGAGCTGCAAAATAGACCTAAAGAAAATTATTAGTTGCATCGTCAACTTCAAGGAACGGATATTAATTTCAAGAAATACTCTTTTGACATGTAAATATATTTTAGTTCTTCATTCGACTTTTATTGTTGATTTAAATAAATCGAGAATGTTGACGGATAACAGCTTCAAACTAATACTTGAGTACAGAGGTTCTAATGATACCTAGCATCAATATCAAAATAACCCTAGAGACAAATAGTTGTTAAGAAACGCCCGCTTTGATGTCCATATGGTATAAGGCCTCTCTATTATAATATATTAGATTGCCACTGACATTCCGAGCCCGATCGGATGTACTGAGATTTTTTATAAATGGTTTTCCACTCTCCATACAGGCAAATGTGAATACAATTCCACTTAATTTAATCTTCCTCATCTCTAGCTTGTTTGAGAAAGTATATATAATACGTATATTCCTACCAGGTAGTAAGAAGCCGAACTAAGATTTAAAAGTGATAAAACATATTTGAAAGACATAGGTAACAAGAAGAAATGTAGATAAGACCAATACACTGGACTTAGTAGAGAGTCCGTTCTGAACGGTCTTTAAACACCAGTAGCTGTTGGCATACCACCTTTCCTAGTTTACAACAGGACATCACAACCTCAAACACCAGTAGCTGTTGGTATACCACCTTTCCTAGTTTACAACAGGACATCACAACCTCAAACACCAGTAGCTGTTGGTATACCACCTTTCCTAGTTTACAACAGGACATCACAACCTCAAACACCAGTAGCTGTTGGTATACCACCTTTCCTAGTTTACAACAGGACATCACAACCTCAAACACCAGTAGCTGTTGGTATACCACCTTTCCTAGTTTACAACAGGACATCACAACCTCAAACACCAGTAGCTGTTGGTATACCACCTTTCCTAGTTTACAACAGGACATCACAACCTCAAACACCAGTAGCTGTTGGTATACCACCTTTCCTAGTTTACAACAGGACATCATAACCTTAAACACCAGTGGCTGTTGGTATACCACCTTTCCTAGTTTACAACAGCACATAATATCCTGAAACACCAGTAGCTGTTGGCATACTACCACCTTTCCTAGTTTACAACAGGACATCATAACCTCAAACACCAGTAGCTGTTGGTATACCACCTTTCCTAGTTTACAACAGGACATCATAACCTCAAACACCAGTAGCTGTTAGTATACTACCACCTTTCCTAGTTTACAACAGGACATCATAACCTCAAACACCAGTAGCTGTTGGTATACCACCTTTCCTAGTTTACAACAGGACATCACAACCTCAAACACCAGTAGCTGTTGGTATACCACCTTTCCTAGTTTACAACAGGACATCACAACCTCAAACACCAGTAGCTGTTGGTATACCACCTTTCCTAGTTTACAACAGGATATCATAACCTTAAACACCAGTGGCTGTTGGTATACCACCTTTCCTAGTTTACAACAGGACATCATAACCTCAAACACCAGTAGCTGTTGGTTAACCACCTTTCCTAGTTTACAACAGGACATCACAACCTCAAACACCAGTAGCTGTTGGTATACCACCTTTCCTAGTTTACAACAGGACATCACAACCTCAAACACCAGTAGCTGTTGGTATACCACCTTTCCTAGTTTACAACAGGACATCACAACCTCAAACACCAGTAGCTGTTGGTATACCACCTTTCCTAGTTTACAACAGGACATCATAACCTTAAACACCAGTGGCTGTTGGTATACCACCTTTCCTAGTTTACAACAGCACATAATATCCTCAAACACCAGTAGCTGTTGGTTAACCACCTTTCCTAGTTTACAACAGGACATCACAACCTCAAACACCAGTAGCTGTTGGTATACCACCTTTCCTAGTTTACAACAGGACATCATAACCTTAAACACCAGTGGCTGTTGGTATACCACCTTTCCTAGTTTACAACAGCACATAATATCCTCAAACACCAGTAGCTGTTGGTATACTACCACCTTTCCTAGTTTACAACAGGACATCATAACCTCAAACACCAGTAGCTGTTGGTATACTACCACCTTTCCTAGTTTACAACAGGACATCATAACCTCAAACACCAGTAGCTGTTGGTATACTACCTCCCGTCCTAGCTTACAACAGAGCTCAAAACAAATAAATGGTACGGGGCACCGCACAGACTTTCTCTCTCTTTCTATAAACTCGTAAGATTTCTGAACGGAATAATGTACATTGTATCATCACCACTCCACATAAGAACACGCATAAAATAATATACAATGATATAGAATCAATGAGAAAAGAGGCGCATCTTTGTCCACCTAAGAGCATTTCAAACAGTTTAATGTCTTCCACAAGGATCAACACTTCGTATTAAAATTTCTATTTCTGGTTAAAATTTTAACATTTTATAAGGTGTTGCAGATCTTCAAGTCATCGCATTGATATTTAATTATTCATTTATACATTTTGACCAATAAAAAATGTAAATATTGACTATTGAGTCTAAAATGGAGATAGATCATTGCTATGCAAACATTTCTCCTAAGAGCTTTAAGGAAAAAAACAAACTTTTTTAGATACTTATATTTAATTACTCTATGGCATTGGAGAATTATTGCGTTAAGACTTAAGTAGTATATGTTTACAACTAAAGCTCACAAAATTGTATTAATATATTTGCAAATATCTCAGAAACTGTTGCTTTAATAGAAATATATGTCAAATAAAAGTTTTTTATTTCTAATAGTCCTACAATTTTGCAATGATAAGTTGTTTAGTTTCTCAAATAGTTGTGGAGATACGGAAATTAACGCTTCTGTAATGTACCCTAAAAATCATTTTCATAGGAAAATGAAAATAGCCAGTTTATTTATAATCTTAATCAACGCCTAGATACGAATTTTAATCAAAATCGTTTGAGCAGATTTTGAGAAAACAAAATTTTTCTCTTTTCGCCCTTCAGTAAACTACCCTTAATTTTAGGTTTTTATAGACACACAGACAGACGGCATTGCAAAGACTATTTTTTAGGGTTCGGGGGTTCATGAGACGTCGAAATCCATCAACATTTCAGGTTAGTTTTTTTTACGATCGCAATACTTAAGCTTTAATGTCCAAAAAGTTAAAAATATATATATAATTGCGTATAGATTGAAAATTATTGATTTTATAAAAATATGTTTAGAATAAAATATTTGTATTATAAAAATATATACATATTTGTAATGCTAAGTAATTTCATATCTCAAATAGTTTCGGAGCTATTATAAAGAATGTTAATTTACGCATCAGAACGGAGCCCTTAAAGCCATTTTGCCGAAATATTGAGAGTAGCCATTTTGTTTGGAATATTTATTAATGTTCATAAATGAAATTTAATCAAAATCGTTAGAGCCGATTTTGAGAAAATCGACTTTTTCTCTTTTTTCCCTTCAGTAAACTACCCTTAATTTTAGGGGTAGATATCCAATTCCAAAAATCCTTCGGGGCAACCCTATGAAAACCCTAGATATCAAGTTTTAGCTCAATCGGTAAAATAGTTTAGGCTCTATTTGGAGGTACAGACAGACAGACAGACAGACGGAAATTCAAAAACCACTTTTTCGGATTCAGGGAGTCATGAAACGTCAAAATTCATCAAAATCTCGAGTTCGATTTTTTTGACGATCACCATACTTTCTATACCTGTAAGATAGAGAGAAAGTAAAAATATCAGCTCAAAAACAAGCACTTAGGGTCACCCCACCTAAAATAAATTCAAGCCCAGGGTCTGAAATTTCTCCTAGAGGTGTCTTCCACAAGTATTGCAAAAAAAAAAGAAAAGAAAAAAAGCTTACTCTAAATTAATTTTTTTAATAATTTAGTCTTTCATCAGTAAATTTTTATTGACAAAGGATATTTATTATATTTCAAGTACGACCTCTATCTAACGTTTTCTCAATTAATAGCACCCGAATATAAGGACGTTCCATAGCAATTGTGTCGCTACATTTATAGGCTGTATAAAATATTGTATTATTATTATTATTATTATTATTATTATTATTATTATTATTATTATTATTATTATTATTAGCACCGCGTCTTACTACCCGTTCGGGTTATACGCACTAAAATATTGTAGTCCTGGTAATTATTTGAGAAACACTGTAGTCTATTTCATAATAAATGCTCTCCTCTGAAAGAGCCCCCTGTTTATATAGGCAATACCCTTGACATAGATATTGTGCGGGACTGTCTTCTGGTCTGGAAGAAGTGTACTCACGGCAGCTTGGAAGGAGAGTATAAATTAATTTGGGAGCAACATATTCAGCTCATCCAGTTGATATTAGAACCATGAACTTCAGATTATAATAAAACGAGACCAGATAAGCTGATACTTTAGCCCAAATGCCCACACATGTGGGTTTAAAGTTGTATTACTTTAAGAACAAATATTTGTTAACTTCATTTGTGATATTAGAGATGCCCGAGGAAGAACTAAGTTCTGGTTTTGATTCACACTTCACTAAAACCACAAATTAGACCAGTCAATGTTAGGGTGGTGCTTTTATATATATACTCTATCTGATAAGGATGATGAGAGTATCTTGCAGAAAAATCACCTGAATTAACGTAAAGAAAGGGGAAAATACATTGAGAGAGATTTAATTTTGTAATCCCCAAGAGAGCTCGGCCAGAATTCATGCACATTCGTATCAGTGGTCGTGCGGGCTAATGTGTCAACCTAGATATCGTAATTGGTTTTATTCCAATGATGACCAACCAAGATTAATTATTGACTCAACAGAGATTCGAACCGAAGTAATCGTCCCAAATGGTTTACAACATTGACGATGTTTGAGCCGAAACTATTCGCTAACATGACGTCATATAGCTTTACGTTTGCTTGTTGTGAGGTGTCATTGATGTGGTGTTTTAATGACAGGAATGGTGTTCAGTTCTCACTTGTGGGGCTACATCGCCGACACCAGAGGTCGTAAGAAGGTCGTCATCACCGGACTACTCTTGGACAGCACGTGTTCTATCATAGGGAGCTTCTCTCACGCCTACTGGTTCTTCGTGCTGGTCAGATTCTTCAATGGATTCAGGTCAATATTATTTTAAATGCTCATTTTAATAATATCTTCATGTTTTGCGAAAATATTATCCTTGCGGTAGCCCAGATATTTATTTAATTACTCTCATTACTTTGATTTTCACAACAGTTTACTTTATAACCACACCGTGTCAATCATAATGATTTAATTGGTAATATGAAAATATTAATTAATTATTAGTGTTTATTAGTCAAATAAACTATACTCTATTTACAAGATACTACCCCATAAGCTATAATTATAGCTAGCTAGGGTATGTAGGTTAGCATTCTTTAATATTAGATGTTAGTGATAAGATCCCAACATAGCTACGAAAACCATGCTTAATTTTACATTATGGCTGGCCTACATCTTTAAAAATGAATTCTACTATAGATAAATTTAGCGAGAAAACTAAGTTATGTCAATAATCCTCCCAGCTAGCGACAGT
The DNA here is from genome assembly GCA_033556935.1 of Timema podura. Taxonomy (NCBI): domain Eukaryota; kingdom Metazoa; phylum Arthropoda; class Insecta; order Phasmatodea; family Timematidae; genus Timema; species Timema podura. Next base: position 72,938,472 of record JAVRXN010000001.1, read on the forward strand.
GGTCCAACTAAGTTATGTCGATAATCCTCCCAGCTAGCGACAGTGGTCCAACTAAGTTATGTCGATAATCCTCCCAGCTAGCGACAGTGGTCCAACTAATCTATGACGGATTTAGGACAAGAGGCCCATACAATTTGAAGGGTTCCGGACCGCAGAACCCTCTCTTTCCACGCCCTTGCGTGTATTATCTTAGATACTATTAAGTAACCACTAGAATGTGTGTTATTTCTCCAACGTTGAAAGAGAAGCAACAGTAAAAGGAAACCGTCAATCAAACTGTGGTTATATATCATTCTGACAACTGTATTTGTTGTGATGTTACCAGTGTGAGTGCTACTGGAGCGGTCAAACTGTGGTTATAGATCATTCTGACAACTGTATTTGTTGTGATGTTACCAGTGTGAGTGCTGCTGGAGCGGTCAAACTGTGGTTATAGATCATTCCGACAACTGTATTTGTTGTGATGTTACCAGTGTGAGTGCTACTGGAGCGGTCAAACTGTGGTTATAGATCATTCTGAAAACTGTATTTGTTGTGATGTTACCAGTGTGAGTGCTGCTGGAGCGGTCAAACTGTGGTTATAGATCATTCCGACAACTGTATTTGTTGTAATGTTACCAGTGTGAGTGCTGCTGGAGCGGTCAAACTGTGGTTATAGATCATTCTGACAACTGTATTTGTTGTGATGTTACCAGTGTGAGTGCTGCTGGAGCGGTCAAACTGTGGTTATAGATCATTCCGACAACTGTATTTGTTGTGATGTTAACAGTGTGAGTGCTGCTGGAGCGGTCAACTATGCATATCTGGGCGAGTTTCACCCCTCATCAACCAGGACCAAGGCCATCATGCTATGTGGTGTGTTCGTGTCAGTGGCCACCATCATGCTACCAGGTACTGCATCACACCAAACAGGAGTTCAACAAATATAATAGTCTACACTTATGTAAAGGGAAACACTGCACGAGACGTATCAAGCTTATAGAACATTCCTTGAGCGACTCTCCCTTACTTGCTTTGGAGGAAGATGGTTGGCCGAACGAGAGAGAGAGAAGGAAATCAACCCATCGACATTTACTGACAAAGAGAATGTTGAGTACTATCCAGTTAGATCATAACTTATTATATTTATAAAATAATAAAAAGGTATGTCCATGATCTGCAATGATGATTTGTTGTTACTTTTGGCAGTCAAAGCATTCCCACAAACAATTTGTTCGGAACTCAAGATGGCGAACCAGCCGAAACAACGTCATACCACTCGTCTTGTGGTTGGCTCTTGCACTGTTTACAAAATAAAAAACGTTTGATTTTGAAACTAATATTTTGTATGTTCTATCTCTAATCCATAAAAAGAAAACACTTATTTGGGGCCAGTTATAATAAGGTACAAGTGTAAATATAACACTTTTTACTACTTCATGTGCTATAATATCTCTTGTTGCCACAAGCACAAAGAAAAAAAAAAGATTTGAATAACAATCTTTGTTCTTTCAATAAGTTACGAAAACACCAATTTAGGGTGGGGCTCCGGAAGATATTTGAAAGTGGGGGGAGGGATCACTGAGAGGGAGTCCGGAGGTCCTGACTGAGTACAATTTTAGACCCTGGATTAATTTTGAAGTTATTTGAAGGAGGTTTATTTTTCATGCCTTTCTTTCTCATTATGTATAGTAACAATATAATAAAAACTTGTATGAAGAAGAACGTGGTAATTATTTTCGGTCAACAACTAAAAAATGATGGGTAGGCCCCGTCTATATTTTTTAGGTAATCATACTATCCAGTGGTATTTGGCCAAAAGGGGGATCAGAAGGGTTCCTCCAAAAATTTTCCGAAACTTGGATGACCTTAGAAGCTATTTTAGAGTTGTCCACACTTGGAAAAATTTACGAAAATAATAATCTTTTAGAAGGTATTTGGAGTGGTTCTCACCCTGAAGATTTTTTAAAATTAAGAATTTTCTAAAAACTACTCAAAGTGTTCCTCACCTAGAAATCCTTTAAAAATTTATTACCTGTAGATGCTATTAAAAGTGATCTTCCTCTAACACATTAAAAAAAAATTAGATTCCTCTATAAAATTTTTAGAGTGGTTATTTAGTGGCAATTCTTTTAAAATTAGATGCCTCTAGCAAATGTTTTGACTTTTTTTAGAATTGTAGTTAGAGTTTAGTGCACACAGCCAAAGAAATATTTCTTACATTTATTTAGGTGCCACGGGTCTTGCTGAATGCCAGGGTTGTACATAACTTACAATAACGATACTGTAAGTGGAGGGCGTAAAACACCTGGGAGATTAAACACTGGGCCTACATTCTGGTGTACTTTCAGTTTGAAATATATAATGGCTGATTAAAAATTTAAACCTGCTGCTGATAAAATTTATTTATTTTACACACTTTCAAACAGCGCCGATAAGGCCTACACTGTAAAATTCTTTTACATCCCCAGGTTCTCAAGGATAAATAATATTTACTTTACCAGTATTTTATAATAAAATCTATTAGCCAACATACATAATATCATAGTTTTCATTGCCTTCTATTAATTTCTTTGCACAAAGATCATCAAGAAATAACACTAATTGGGGATAAAACTAATAGTTTAGACTTGATAATGCTCTCCACTTCGTATTTCACAAATTATTGCAATAATAATTTAAAACTTCAATGACATTTTATAATTCATCTGACCTTGACTTTTCATGTCACACCCTATTAATTCACTTTTACAGGTTTTCTCTGTTTTCCATGTACACTCCGTTTACCTTGAAATGTCTTACTCTCGTGGGTGTAGGGAGAATTTAATTTTGGGAAAGTTCCAAATTGTAAGTCTATGACATGATATTAAGACTTCTGAGAAATAAGAAAATAATTTTAAAAGGTGGTGGCGGAAACTTATTTGTTTGATGGGAGGAAGGGGAGATATCAAGATTTATTTAGTTTAGTTTGAAAATTGGATGCCCTAGAACGTGCTTGGAGTAGTCCTCAAAAGTGGAGAGTTTTTGATAATCATGCTGATTCAAGAGAGAGATTTAGACTAGAGCTCCACCGATTTTTTAAAAATTTGTATATTCCTAGAAGCTATTTGGAGTAGTCCTACTCCAGAAATTTTGGTGTCCATAAGAAGCTAATTAAAGGGATCTTTGCCTTTCTTTTACTATCAAAGTTAAATGCCTCTAGAAGCTATTTGAAGTTGTCTTCCCTTTACACATTTTTGAAAAATGGTTGTTTTTAGATAATAAACTACGATCTCTGAAGATCGGATTGCAGAATCAAATTAAGATAAATAGTTTCACAAACATTCTTTTGCGATCAACATTAAAAACTTCAGAAATTTTCGGGCAGACGTGAGGGGTTTGAACCCTATAGCCCTCCCCTCGCTACGCCTATGCAACATTTCTATCGTATAGGCTACGGCATAGTTTAAGAATGCAAGGCAAGCTTTCTACCTTTCGGGGTAATCTAAGTGTATGCATCAGCCATGTAAAGACTCATATCGTGGAGGACAACTTAATAGACCTTTAAACTAGGGTTAGTTAAATACTTAGTATTTTTCTTACAAACCATCAATACAACACAATCATTTATATTATCACAACAATATGTAATTTAGGTTTTTGAATACTAAAATATTTTATTCAAACCAAAAAATTTAAGCACATTAATTTTATTGATGCCCAGCTTTTTAATTTTTTAGGGTTAATAAAAATATGGCAAAAATAAAATTTGAACTGTGGTTGAAAATCCTCCTTTTTGGAATTCGTTCTTATCTGTGGACAAAAGGTCAATAGGTATTACCCTTTGGCTTTAATATTCCGGTATTGTTTAAATTTAAGGCAAACACAATTAGGCATAATGTTAGTAACTATAGGTTTGTGAAAGAGTTTTTTCTCGTGTGAGAAGTATAAACTGTAAAATTAGAGCATTTCAGTTTTATATTAAATTAATTATTGTACAATTTTGTCTTTATTTACTTAAGATTACCAAACTTTGGCATATATATGTAGGTTTTATACATTGATTTTGAATTTACTTGGGAAATATATATCTTGTCCAACTTACACTCCTCTTGTTACATCTTGTACCCAGTACTAGTGGTGTTATATCTGGTCCAACTTACACTCCTCTTGTTAGATCTTGTACCCAGTACTAGTGGTGTTATATCTGGTTCAACTTACCCTCCTCTTGTTACATCTTGTACCCAGTACTAGTGGTGTTATATCTGGTCCAACTTACACTCCTCTTGTTACATCTTGTACCCAGTACTAGTGGTGTTATATCTGGTTCAACTTACCCTCCTCTTGTTACATCTTGTACCCAGTACTAGTGGTGTTATATCTGGTTCAACTTACCCTCCTCTTGTTACATCTTGTACCCAGTACTAGTGGTGTTATATCTGGTTCAACTTACCCTCCTCTTGTTACATCTTGTACCCAGTACTAGTGGTGTTACATCTTGTACCCAGTACTAGTGTGTTATATCTGGTTCAACTTAACTCCTCTTGTTATATTTGTACCAGTACTAGTGTGTTATTCTTGTACCCAGTACTAGTGGTGTTATATCTGGTCCCAATTACACCTCCCTTGTTACATCTTGTACCAGTACTAGTGGTGTTATATCTGTCCAACTTACACTCCTCTTGTTACATTTGTACCAGTACTAGTCACCACTAGTATAGTTATATCTGATTCAACTTACCTCCTTTTTTAGATCTTGTACCCATACTAGTGGTGTTATATCTTGTACCCAGTACTAGTGGTGTTATATCTTGTCTAACTCACACTCCTCTTGTTACATTTGTACCCAGTACTAGTGGTGTTATATCTGGTCCAACTTACACTCCTCTTGTTAGATCTTGTACCCAGTACTAGTGGTGTTATATCTGGTTCAACTTACCCTCCTCTTGTTAGATCTTGTACCCAGTACTAGTGGTGTTATATCTGGTCCAACTTACACTCCTCTTGTTAGATCTTGTACCCAGTACTAGTGGTGTTATATCTTGTCCAACTTACACTCCTCTTGTTACAGGAATAGCATGGCTCGTGATCCCCCAACCATGGAGTTTCCAACTTCCAGCCTACACCTACAACTCATGGAGAGTTTTGGTTGTTCTCTCAGCTGTACCAGGATTTATTACTGCCATTTTGTATAGCTTTCTACCTGAAAGCCCCAAGTTTTTACTAGCTCAAAGGAAAGAGAGTGAATGTCTTATTATTCTCAATAAAATGTACACTCTTAATACTGGAGAAAAGGCTGAATCATACCCGGTAAGTTGACATTAGAAATATTACTTCTATTTACGTTACTAATACAGATGTCCATGTTTGACACTTTGTAAATAAATAAAAATTAACATCGTTATGAATTTGAAATTTGCTAATACTATTTATGTACTTCTAATTAATCCACATTTCAACTTGAAATGGTGTGGTAGCTCAGAGTTATGATTAGATGATCACAGTTAAAGATAACCTCTTTTCCGTATAAGTTATAACCCTTAACTTTTTTCCGTTGGTTGCATTGTTTCAGTGTGAACATTAGTTTATACGTGTCTTGTTCTGACGTAAATCAACTAACCCATTAATATAAAACTAACACGAAAATAGTTTTTGACTCAACTATAGGCCTACTGGCTACCTGCCATTACTAGCACATAAAGAATAAAAATAAAATATATTGTAACTGGAAGATCGCGCCATGAGCCAAACAAGAAAGAATATTACGTATGGTGACTTTTAGAATATGTAAGTTCAAACCCTCCCAATGCTTGAACACTGAATTTAATATATGAGACACAAATGCAGTAGAATAATAATAAATTTCCTCAACCAACTAAAGCAGTCATACATATTTATTCTAGAGCATATTTTGTGTTAAGTTGTACATACCTGTTGTGTTATGTCTAAATGTTTATTATTAAATTACACTATTTATTAAAGTTTAGATATCTATAACTTGTACACACAGCACTACATTGTTATAATAACCTTACAATACATAATATATAGTTTATAAGGGCATACAACTCTCATGACAGCTCTATGTTATGTACTTTATATTATTAGTGTTGCCACCTTTTGTTGATACACTAACTCTTAACATATGATAGCTAGTCATATCACACCCCCCCCCCCCCCAGAGATCTTATTAATCCGTTATAAGCCATCCAACTCATGTCATAATCTTGATATCTCGCAAAGGAAGGCGCGCAATACTCTTACTTATCTGAATTTCCAAGTGAACATGACGTTTCTGGTGTTATTACACTTGACCTTATATCAGATTTATTTTCTGAATGACGCACATGGAAACTGTTTCGCCTCACTTATTTCTATTTTTCTACATTTTTTGCAGGCTCACAGACTTGTCCTTCTCTAAGGACAATACTGTTTTTTTTTCAAAATCATCTCGTCCTTTCATATTTTGTTATAGTAATGTTCATACAGCTTCCTTTTCTCTGGAAAAGTAGATTCTTTCAGGCTGAAGCAAATGTTCCTCAGTTGGTAGTTTTGTCCTCAGTCTGGTACTGTAAAGAAGCTGCTATGGTGTTTTATCAGACCTTGTTTTAGGGGTTTTCTCTATTCTAATAAGAGCATTTATAAGTCCATCGCACCTTTTCAACGTGTTGTTTGCTATTTGCACACACCAGACCATTCTACCGTGGCTAAATTCCAGTCTGGCACTCCATTGAGTTAAATGACATGCTATCACAAATTACCACTACAGAAATTATATTAGCTGAAAATACTCTTTTAAAGGCTTTTATAACCCTCTTAGATGTACTTTCCCCCCTAACAGAATGACCTCCAACCATTTGGAAAAATAATCATAATCGTATTCTAAAATGTCACTTGCAACCTTTTGAAATGGAACATCAGGAAATTCTCTCAAAATCATGAGTTCTTTTGTATTAAGCCTACTTAGACGAAATTGTTCACATCTTAAACACTTTTTGGGCAAATTTTCTATATCATCATTAATTTGTGACCAGTACAATATTTGTGTCACCAGTTGCCAAGTTTTATTTATTCCCAGATGATTTTCATGCGGTTGATTTAGCATCTTTTGTTTAAGAGCTTTGGGCATAATTACTCGGTCCTTGGGAAATAATAGATCACCGTCCATTTTCTTTCACATCTTCCACTTTAAATTCTTATTGTCTCGTTTCAGTCATATTAATTGTATTCAGAAATTCAGTAAAAAATAATTCATCACTTAAAAACCTCTTTCACAAAATTTCTTGGAAGTAAATCAGCAATCAACATTTCCTTACCAGGCCAGATCATATCCAAGCAACTTTACTTTAATTCTTTGAAAGCGTGGAGAATGTACTTTAGCCACACTCTTCTTCATTATTTGACTCAATTGATTTGTGATCAGAATTAATTGTAACTAGTCTAACATAAATTAATTTATGAAATTTATTACACCCATTGCTAGACATTCTAGATCAATTTGGCTAAACATAATTTCACAGTCATTTAATGATGTATAATCAAACACAACTGGCTTGCCTTCTTGAAGTAGGACACAGCCTAGTCCGTTTTGATTCGCATCTGTCTGATTCATTATTGAATTTGTTTCATCAACATTTAAAAGCACTGGTGGTGAACCGATCATCTTTTTAACCATATTTAAAGAATTAGACTGTCTACTTGTCCATAGATAGTCAATGTCTTTCTTTAACAATTCCCTTAAAAGTGCTGAAATATTTCATAAATTTGGTATTTATTTTTTTGGATAGTTTATCATGTCCACAATTCTTTGTAATTATTCTTTAGTTTTTGGTTGTTCCAACTTCACAATAGTCTGACTTATGCTATCGTTCAGACTAATACCAGATTTATCAACTACATAACCAAGATATTTGACTTGTTGCACACCATATTGAGTTTCTTAGGGTTAAACTTAATATTGAAGCGTCTGTCATGCTCAAAGACTTTGTTTCATGCATCATCATGCTTTTGTATGTCCTCTGCGGCTATGAGCAAATTGTCAAAATACATGACTACCCCTGCAATGTCACCGAAATTATCATTGAAAACTTGTCCAAAAAAAATCTGGTGAGCAATTCGACCCAAATAGGAGTATATCAAATTTATATACCCCAAAAGAACCTCCAAACGAACACATTTTACTTGATTCCTCATCAAGTTTTACCTGATAAAAAGCCTCCTTAAAATCATTTACTGTAAAGTAACACTTATTATTTCACTTTGCACCTCTGTCTTCTAGAGTAGGTATTTCACAATAGTCTCTCTTTAGACACTTATTCAACTCTCTTGGATCAAGGGATAGTCTAATAGATTTGTCATTTTTCTCAGTTATCATCAATTTACTCAGCCATTCATTTGGAGCCTCATATTTAAAAATTACACCCTTTTCAATTACCTCGCTAAGTGTTACCTCTAACCTTGTCTTAATATCTAGAGGTATTCTTCTGACTGGTCTAGTAACAGTAACAATGAGTTATTCTACTTTTAACCTTGTCTTAATATCTAGAGGTATTCTTCTGAGTGGCCTAGCAACAGTAACAATGTCTTATTCTACCTTTAACCTTGTCTTAATATCTAGAGGTATTCTTCTGACTGGTCTAGTAACAGTAACATTGAGTTATTCTACCTTTAACCTTGTCTTAATATCTAGAGGTATTCTTCTGACTGGTCTAGCAACAGTAACAATGTCTTACTCTACCTTTAAAATACATCTTTTTTAAACTACCTAATCCTGTAAACACATCAATATTTCTTTTAACAAAATCTTCTTTGCTTCATCCAAACAAATAGCGTACATCTTTGGTATTATTTCTAGCACACAGCAGGATTACAACCCTAACATTGTCATTCCAGCCTCTTTAACAACAACAAATTCAAAATACGAGGTATGGTTTTTAAATGTACAGATTACATATACAGTACCAAATGGCTTTATCTTAAATCCACTAATAGTTTCCAAAATAACCTATGACTTATTAATCCCAGAGCTACTTATTTACACTTTATTTAACACTGCTTTTGGAATAATACCTATTTGTAACCCCGAGTGAATTTTAAAATCTACAGTCTTATTACCAACAACTAACTTTTCTTCAACTCACTAGAATCTCTTACTTTTTTTAATTTTGCTTTGGATGCTAAAAACTCGTTACTGTTCTTCTAATCACCTTCTTGGCTCTCTTGGACTTCTTTCACGCAGCCTACTTACACATTTGTTCATAATGCACGTATTTATGAAACTTGTCGCAGCGTAGACCATGCACTGGACATCTTCTTCAGTCATGTCTTGTAACTAAACAAGTGGACAAGGAGTGAGTGGGGCAATGCAATACATACGTAGTAGAATATTGGAGAGGTAGAAATCTCTGATGTACTGGACATATTAGTGAGAGGAAGCTCAACCCAATTCTCGGCCAAAATCTGTTAGAGGTAACACCTATAATTCATGTCAGGTATTTCTGACTACTTTTACGTCATTCAATTAAACTCTCGAGTGAAATCTAACTATGGTAATAAGTTTACACCACGTTGGGCATATTATAAACAATTTTAATCAAACAACCTAACCACATTGTTCAGAGTGGTTGGATACATTTTTTTTTTTGATATTACATGAATGAATTTTACTTCAACATAATACATACAAATTGTCACCCCAAAGTGGTGGCAGATTCAATAACCAATATTCCCCTTGACGAATCTGTATAATTATTTACAGTCTATTAATTTGCTGTCCGAGCCTCGTTCAGAATTTTGGTGTTTCTATCACTTTTTTCTAACTTCTGTTTGCCACTTATACATCATTTTACTTTTAATTGAATCAACTCTTGATTCTGGTTCTCCCTACACTTCTTTAAAATAAGCCTTAGTAACTTCATATGTTCTACATACTTCACTAGCTTTGTTTAAATTGAGATTATCCACATGAAGTAATCGTTCCTGAAGTTCTCTGCACTGTATTCCCAATAAAACTTTATCTCAAATCATCGAATCTGTGATATCAACATAGCAAACTCTCATTTTTTATAATAGCTTCTTCAAATCAGTCAGAAAGAGATCAAATGGTTCCCTCCTGTTCCCTGCTGTAAAAGAGTTAATATCAGTAGCGTGTAGGGCGTTTGAGCACAATTTGAGATTTGACCTTTGAACCCGATCTGTGTGACGTAATCATTGGGTGCTATATCGTAACACTCCCCTAGGTTTTCCCTAATGACGTCCTCGCAACCCTGGTGCCAGTATATTTCCATCGGGGTTATTGACCTGAATTTCCCCTCCATTTCCCCTTTAGTTATTTCCATTCCGACATGGGGTTAGCAACCTGTTGTCTTCCATCAATGTCGCAAAGGTTTATTTCGGGTATTCTATGTGGTAATGGGTTTTCCCTGATGACTCATACCTGTAAGTAGTTTGGCGGATCGACAAGATAAGTCACTTCGATATGTGTGACGCCATCATTGCGTGTGATGTTGCAACCTTCCCTCATGGGTTTTCCTTGATGACTCATACCTGGCGCCAGTTTGGTGGCTCGACAAGATAAGTCGCCTCGATCTGTGTGACGTCATCATTGCGTGTGATGTCGAAACACTCTACTTATGTGTGGGCAATGGTTTTTATCTGATGACTCATACCTGGCGCCAGTTTGGCAGCTCGACAATACAAGTTGCCTCAAACTGTGTGACATCATCATTGCATGTGATGTTGCAACACTCACCTTATATGTGGCAATGGGCTTTCTCTGATGACTCATACCTGGCGTAGGGATGTTGATTCATGGGCTTTGAATCGATTCTCTGGATAAATCTAGATCAAGAGGCGTAGTATTGATTCAGGCAAAAGATCGAGTGCATTGAACCGATCTTACAAAGATCAATCTAACGACTAGTGTAAATAAAGTTTGCTCTATCTGACTACACTAACAAAAAATGGCGGACCTAGAAATTTACACCAAGGGAAGGAGTGGGAGCGTAAAATGTTTCATTAAGAGGGAGAAGCAAAAATGTGGGGAAGGCGTTAAAATTTTATCCAAGGAATTGGTGGGGAAGGCGTCAAAATGTACCAAGTGGGGGTGACTTCAAAATGAATCGAGTGGAGGTGTGGGGAGGTGTCAAAATGTATCGAGGGGGAGGGTGGAGGACATCAAAATGTACTGAGGCGGGGTGAGGTAGCAAAACTGTATGACTATTAAATGCCTCTGGAACATAATTATATTATTTTTGTGGTAACCACAAGGGCAGTGATTTAAATAATGTGTGGCCTTACATAAAATTTACACTTAGTTTCTGTTCTGTTTTCCAATTGTAGCTTTAGGGCACTTGTGTATAGTGGTAGGCTTACTATAATAATTTTTCACATTGAGGAGGACTTTAAATGTTTTACTCGAAGAGAAATCAGTGTTGGTGGAAAACCATATTTATGTAAGGGGAAGGAGGCAGTTAGTAAAATTATGTATTATGTATTTTAAAAAAGGTTTTTGCCCTCCAAATCAAAAGGGAGTTTGGGGATCCAGGAGCTTCCAGAGATTCTTAAGAAAATGAGGCTATATACTGGAGACAAGTCAGAAACTTAACCACTAGACCCGAGAGAGGGGCGCACTTATTTTCTTTCCTCAGTCACAGTGAATTAATCTTTCAGAAACTGTGAAATCAGTACACCTTATTTGTTTGAATTAATTTGATCGAGAGCTAGTGATTGTACTAGAATTATTGAGGAGAACTCACAATTTTTTGTGAGAGAGTGTGTCTCAAAACTTGGGAATCAATAGCTTGGTGGAAATGTAGATTGTAGGTGTAAGCATTCTATAACTACTAAAATTCCATGGGACAAATGATGTTTTTACGAAATACTTTCAAACTATTGACATATTGGCCAACACGTCACTATAAATATATTACTGAATAAAAACGTGATGTGATCATTTACAGAACCTAAACGTAAAAAGAGCAGATCAGTGGATTATTCTCTTCACTTTACTAACTAAAGACAAAAAATAACTAATTAGGAGGCCAAGATTGCAAGACTTGATTTCGAAATTTTCCTATTACTAATAGTCAACAATAACATTTCCTAAAGCCAACAAAATTAAATTTCCCTGAATCGATTCGAAGTTTTGATTTTTTCGATCATTTGATTCGATCTTTTGATTCGAACTTTTTGAAATCGCTAGAAAAAGAATTGATACGTGAATCAGATAGAGGCCTTTGAATCTATCAAAAAAATCGATTAATGAAGGTCAAAGAATCGATTTTCAAAAAGATCGATCCTAGATTGAACATCCTAACCTGGCGTCAGTTTGGTGGCTCAACAAGACAAGTTGAGACAGGAATAAATCACGACCTTGAAATTTGTCGCAACCCTCCCCTTCTATGTGGCAATGGGATTTCACTGGTGACGTTCATCACTCTGTCGCAACTCTAGCTGGCAACAGCTATAAATATCAGCAGCTGTTTTGAAATCCTTTCATTGTATAACTTGCCTTCGTGTATTAAACACGAACTCAGGATGAGTGACTACGCTTCGCTGACGGATATGGGTGAGTAAATCTACTTTTCTAACAGGTACACTCATTATTTATTTGTTGTTATATCAATGTTATATATTTAATTTATTTCAAAATTACAATAAACCATGGCAGAATTGTATAAGTTTATTTATTTATAATAGGAATATGAGAGATAAAACTATGGATAATTTGAAGGTGTCTAAGCAAACACTTTTTGGATGATATCGGGATAAAGTTATGCCGGAACAAGTGTTTATTATAATCAAGGTTAGTTTATTGAAAAAACTTGATACCTAGCTATAGTTAAAGGGTAAATGTAATTAATTTTGTTGGTAGTTTACTAATGGCTGAATATTATTTTAAAATAGTATAAACAAGTGGTTAGAGTTAAATTAAATAATGTATTTTTATTTAAAATTAGTTTATTGAATACATTTATTACAAACTATTCAATTATTTAATAGTAGTTTACCAAAAACTAATTCTTATTTGAAAAATGTTTTGAACAAGTGTTTATTATAATTATCATAATAATGTATTTATTTGGGTGGTGTTTTAAAATACCACAATAACATCAGTTTCTGTGACCCCTGCACTTATAAAGACGTTGCATAATCCAGCTAAATGCACCAGTAAACAAACAATTTAAAAATAATTTTTGGGTTTCAAAAGCACTTTTGTACTGTTAGAAAGTATCTAAACACCCGTTATCACCGCTAAAAATGCTGTGTATTTATATACAAAGCAAATAGATCTTCAACGGTCAGCATCCTGCACATGTGGAATATATTTAAAGCTCAGCCGTTGGCTGAGAACGCCCATTACGGTCAAGGTTTTAAATACAGATACCAAGAACAGGCTATTACTACAAAGTGATACGTGTATTATCATAAAGTACTAATGTATAAATCATTGTCCTGACGAGATAACGCTGCTAAATGTCTCAGATTCACATAAAACTCTGGAGATTATTTTATCTTACTATTATGTGTCGTAGATAATCTGTTTAATATTTTTAAATTCAAGCTATACTAAATATCAAACTAAGCTGTTGCGTTGTATTTTTTAGAGAATGAGCTGTGGGGAGATCCACAGACATCCGTGGATCTGATCGCCCTCGGTGTCTACCTGGAGGAATTGACCGCACATTGTTGGTAATTGCTGGCTAATTAAAGACCAGATTTGTAAGAAAAAATAGTTAGCTTTAAAATCCAAATAAAAAACAAAATAGCACCATGCAAAATTGTTTCGAAATTTGAATAATGTACTAAATTGTTGGGTTTTTCCATGAACAAAATTGGGGATTATTAGTTGTTTTATAAATGCTAAATGGTAAATATTATATATTAATTTAAGTTATTTCCCTGTTGCAATATTATTTTAAAAACATCTGGGCTCAGTTGGTAGAATGCCTACCTCCTGATATAAATGTCCCGAGTTCGAGTCCCGGCAAGACATACTATTTTTGTGAAAATACCTATGCAGATTAATGAGTAGTTTCTGTATGATTATTCATGGACGTCACTTACGTTAAAAGATTCTAATACAAAGTTATGTTTGTTTCAGATGCATGGGACCACTGTATGATGTCTCCTGCACATCAGGTGTTTTGCTGAGGTTCCAATAATATCACCTCCACCACCACCCCTAGTGCCACACGTGCCCAAAAAGGACATTTTCTTGGCTCGGGATGCGATTGATGCATCCATAGGTGAGATTATTATTTTACGTTAAAATAAAAAAAACTTATAAAAATATTATTAATATTATAAGTTGAAAGATAATACAATGAGCTTAGTAAACCTCTATAATAGAACACTAATAGGTAAAAACACTTTTCAAATAGAACCAAACTTAAAGTAAATAAAATATCCTGGAAATTGTGTGAAATAAACAATTGTCTTTTAATTTGGGTAATCTAGAACAACTGAGAGATTCGTTTTAACATTTCCTGTTCATAATGGTCCACTTCAAGGACAAATATAAATAAAATGATAATTTTGTTTTCAAAGGTTATTTTGCTAGCTTATATGTTAACGTGATTGATTTAAAAAGTGCAAAGAATGAATTTTTTCAACTGATTTTGGTTGGAAGAATATAGTTTAAAGTATTTACTTTGTAGTTAGGTTGAACTTGTGTTAAAATTTAAATTATTGTATTATAATTCAAATGGTTGCTGGAGACGCTGGTCTAAGCCACTGGGAAGACTCGGTCTCGACCACAACACCCACAGTACCCAATCAGCCGGTGGGAGCTTTGCCACCTCCAAGCAGTGGAGGCGTCATCCTACAAACCGTTAATGCCGAAGATGTTAGCTCATCCACCCGATTCCAACCTGTGTGAAAAACTCGGTCCCTACCTCAACTACCGCAGCCCCCATTAAGCCGGTAGGAGTTTTGCCACCTCTAGGTAGGGAGGTTCTTTCCACAAGCCGATGGTGTAGGGGCGAACAAGGCGGGAATCGCAACCACATCATCAGCATCACAGACGGGAATTTGTGGCCCAGCAAATGAGGTTGTTGGATCATTGTCAAATTGTATTTCTATTCGAATCGTTGAGGAGAAACTAAAACAATTGAGGCGTTTCTTTTATACTGGCAGAGAAGTTACTGTACATCTTGGTGTTCCAGGCAAGCGATCGTGACGAAATTAGCTGGATTGAAGAGCAAATTACTGTTTGGTCTCAATTGCTGCAGGACCATACTGTCAGAAACGAAGATCATGTCGGCATACTTTTGAACAGCACGGATTCGACGTGCAATCCTGTATTCGTCTCCTTTAGGCAGGTGGGTCAGTTAGACGTTCGAGCCGTGCTCGATAACGTAAGTTGCGTGTTGCAGAATAATAGTTTGTTTTTGAGTACGGAAACACTGTATATTATACTAAGCCATTTTAAGGAACCTCATGGGAATGCACGTTTTTGTGATAAGCTATCCCCTGCTAGCATATATAGCCGAAATATCTAAGGAATCATTGGCGACACACTTTGCCTTGCCCGTGGGTTGATTGTCACCAAAGCTATATGTTATAATAAAAGAGAGCCAGGATGCATGGACGTGAACACCTTTAGACAAATCAAAATGGGTTGACATATTCAAAAATACAAAGCAGAAGATTTATGCCATGATGCCCGTGTGAGTCTTTTGAAAAGTGGTGGGCTCATTGAACTGAAACAATTTTAAACATACCTCTCCAAATTCAAAATTGCAGTTTTCAGGGAACGTTGGGGGAGGCAAGTCCTATACGAGGGGCCTAACCCTCCCAGGCATTCCTTTAAGGGCTATCTAGATTGGTATTTATACGACGATAATCAAAACCATTTTGATGTCATACCATCCTTGACAAACGCATTTAAGTGCTCGTACTTTTGCCATGATTGTCGTGTGCCATTCAACTCAAAGAACGAGCACAAATGTGAATCCGCTTGCAAAAGGTGCTACGCTAAAGTAGTTTACAGTGAAGGTTGATCTGTAAAGACTGTGGGCATTGGTTCAAAACAAACATGTTTTGATAACCATAAACGTCCCGGTGTTTGCAGAGGTCACATGTCGATCTGTGATATTAAAAA
Source organism: Timema podura (assembly GCA_033556935.1). Lineage (NCBI taxonomy): Eukaryota > Metazoa > Arthropoda > Insecta > Phasmatodea > Timematidae > Timema > Timema podura. The sequence continues at coordinate 72,954,535 of JAVRXN010000001.1, forward strand.
GTTTTGTGAGGTCTGTGGTCAATTATTCAATTTTGGTAAAGCAGAATTTTCACAGAGGTATTATGAGACTTTTTGTAGAGTATGTGAGACCCATAGTTCTTTTGGTCATTTCGTCTATATGAAGCAAGCCCCATCCAAGAAGTCATTGGAAAAGAGCAATTTCATGTTCATAATCTATGATTTTGAATGCAGACAAGAAACGCTTCTTCAAGTTGCGGTCAACACGTACTTGCACGAACCTAACCTCTGTGTCATGCAGACATGTTGCAAGGCCTGCCTTCATATCAATGTAAAGGACCATCATTGTACAGAATGTGGAGGTGATAGGCCACGTAGATTCATCGGTGATGCCACAAGGGCCCAATTTTCCGGTTTTCTAGAGCAACTTAAAACAAATTTTTTTTAAGGATATCACACTCCTAGGCCATAATGGTAAGGGCTATAAAGAAAATTTTATTTTAAAATAAATGATGGAGGTAAAAATTGGACTCCAGAACTCATAATGAACGGTGGGAAAATCATGTCCATGCTTTACGGCCCGCTCCACTTTATCGACTCACTGAACTTTCTCCCGATGTCGTTGAGCAAGATGTCCAATACATTCAGCTTGGTTAAGCCTTTGGCCAAGGAAAATTTCCCCCATTTTTTCAATAAAAAAGAAAACGCGTGGTATAGTGGTCCCTTGCCACCAAAGGAGGACCACGACATCGGTGAGAAGCCGGTTGATGGAAAGGAGCACTTTGAAAAGTGGTATGACACGTTGGTCAAAGAAAATTATGTATTTGAATCTAACCGTGAGTTGGAACTGTATTGCGTGAAAGAAGTAGAGATCCTAAGGAAGGCCTACCTAAAGTTTAGAGACATGCTTATGGAAAAAGCAAAGGTGGATCCTTTCAGAGAGGCGTGTACAATCGCAGGAGCAGCCATGTTAGTTTACCACTGAAGTCATCTTAAGGAGCATACCATTGGTATAATCCCTTACGGTGGCTACCGGTGTGCAGACCAACAGTCGCATGTAGCCGTACAATGGCTCTGCTGGGAGGCCCATCAACGCGGTGTCTCTATCCTTCATGAGGGCAACGGCCGTGAGGAATATGTATTGGGGCGACGTGTAGACGGCGTTGTTAAAGCTGGAGATACCACCACTGTCTTCCAATTATGGGACTATTATTGGCACGGGTGCCCTCTCTATTATCCTGACAGGACAACCCCTTTAAAAAACAGACGCCACGAGGCCAGATACGCGCTATGAAGCAACCATGGCTTATGTGGAAACATTTAAGAATGCCGGCTACACGGTCGTAGAGATGTGAGAATGTATCTTTAATGCGTTGAAACGCACAGAAAAGGACTTGAAACAATTTGTACTCCAGAACGAGGTGTACAGCCAGGAGCCCCTCAGTCCAAGGGACGCATTCGTTGGCAGGCGTACACATTGTATCAAACTCTTCCACGAAGCAGACCTTTCTTGTGGAAAGAAGATCAAGTACTTGTATGTGTGTTCATTGTATCCTTACGTTTACAAGTACAAAAAATATCTCATCGGCCACCCCAAAATTCACTTGGAAACAAATTGTCCTTCTATAGAACAAGTAAAGGCATAGCCAAAGCTACCGTGACGCCTCCATGGGATTTATTTACGCCCGTATTGCCTACACGGATGCACGACAAGTTAATGTTCATCTTGTGCAGTAATGCGGGAGGAGAAAAATTAACGCACATGTCAGCACAACGACAAGAAAGATCGCTGGTTGATAGGTGTCTGTGTGATTGACGAGATACGGAAAGCCATTGGAAAGATTACACCGTTGAAGTCGTACACAATGTGTGGGAGTACATTGTATCTGTTTACGATCGTCAGACACGTTCTGGCAGATTGTTTCACGGGTACATTGATACTTTTTTGAAAATCAACAAGAAGCCAGCGGATGGCCGGAGTGGTGTACCTCACAGCTTGAGAAGTTAGCTTATATTCACAATTATGAAAAAGGGAAGGGATATAACTGGATTTCGACTCTGTCTCTGTTTGCTTGTCTCCGCACTCTGTCTAAACTCTTTTAAAATTCACTATGGGGAAAGTTTGGATAAAGACCCTGATTTACCACACGTAGCCGTTGTCAACGACTACCAGGGCATCCACAAGTACCTGACGGATCCGTACGTCACCGCGAACAACATCATTGATGTAAATGATGAGGTTATGTTCCTCAATTACCAGGATGCGCGTGACGGTTGCGCCCTAACCCCTAACACGAGTTTTGGGCAGTTGCATACTACACGACTGCTATGGCTAGGTTGCAATTATACAGCATCCTTGAAAAATTGGGGGACCACGTTTTGTATCACGATACAGATAGCGTCCTATTCACGGAACGCCCGGTGATTGGAGTCCACCAACCGGAGACATTTTAGGTGACCTCACTGACGAACCTCAAGATTACGGTCCGGGAAGTATTTTAAACGCCTTTGTATCTGGAACCTCAAGAATTACGCGTACCGAATTTGTGTTGGTGGCGATCCTGCCAAGACAAAAACGATGTGCAAGTTTCGTGGGATCACCATAAACTATGGAAATCGGATCGACGTTAATTTTGACTTTTTGAAAGCGATGGTCACCGAACAGGCTGCGGAAAGATACATACGATGTCGAACAAAATTGTAAGAAAAGGTCTTTTGACTGTATGTACCGTTTTGCAGAATAAAGTTTACTGACCCTTGTACACCAAACGACGGATAACCGATATCTTTATTACGTTGCCCTTTGGGGTATTAGAGTCCTTGTAAACGCGCTTGCCATGACTAAAAGGTAATTATTTAGACGGGCTGGATAATCATCTTTTATTTTCTTTAATTCTAGACAGTTCCCTTGGGACATACAATTTTTCAAAGATTAGAGATTTTTTAATATTTTTCTCTCCATGAAACACGCATAATTTTTATTGATTTATTTTATGCACCCAGATACTTTTTTAATTTTTCGATCCGCTAGTACAATCTTTCACCTACCTGATTATTTTTAGTCAATTAGGATTAGTTGTTTTTATATTTATTTATTTTAATTTAGTCAAATTTGTTTATTTTATTTACATATTTTAAATTGAAACCATCTGGTTTTGTATATATATCCAAATACTCTTTAAAATTGACTTTGTAAACTAGCTTAAATATATAGTACCGATGCCACTATTCACGCTACGACTTCAAGAAATGATTATTGTTTCCTTTTCACCTAAACATGTAAAATATACTTCAAGGTGTAAGATATATTCTATAACTATAATTTTTTTAAATAAATATTCCAGTATACTTTTCATGGTGTGAGCTATAATCTAAAACTTTTATTTGTGTAAATAAATATTTCAAGTATACTTTTTCTGGTTTGATCTTATTTCTAAAATTTTATTTGTGTAAATAAATATTCAAAGTATACTTTTCATGGGTGAGCTATATTTGTTAAAACTTTTATTTGTGTGAATAAATATGATAAAAACTGTTGTTTGTGTTTTAACGTCTACACTCCCTCCCTCCTATTCTATAAATACAAGTTCATTTAGTTATAAGCTCAGTCTCAAACATTATGGACAAGTTGAAACATCCATTTTCGGCCATCATCAGCGGCCCTTTTGGCTGTGGAAAGTCACATTTTTTAGCTGACTTTATCCGTCACTTGGACACGATTGTGACGTTAAATTTGATAAAATCACCTGGTATTATGCTTTATGGCAACCGGGATTCGAAAAGGATGGGCCAAGTCTCCACGTTATATTCTGTAAGGGTTTACCGAAAATGGATGACGCCTGTAATGACGCTCCACAGCTGATTATCCTGGACGTCCTGATGCGTGAAGCCAAACGAAGTGGTCGTCGATATTTTCATCGATGAATGCCATCATCAAAATATTAGCGTCATGTACCTTACACAAAATATATTCCACCAGGGCAAGGGTCAAAGGGATATTTACTTAAACACACACTATATCGTGCTTTTCAAAAATCCCAGGGATAGAGCTCAGATTCAACACTTTGCACGTCAAGTCTTTCTTGAAAACTCCTGTGTTTTACAAGAGGCTAACGCTGATGCTACAAGTACTCCCCACGGGTATATATTGTTAGATTTCAAACAAGGTACACCCAAGTGGTTCAGATATAAAACCCGCACAATTGATTATTGGGGTGGAGTCAAGTAGAAGTGATTGGAGGATGAGGGGTAAAAGAGAGTACTGGGCAGAGGAGTATCCAGCGTTGGCTGGCTTCTTTGTCTTATTTACCCTTCTCCCTTGGAGAGATTCATGTAGTTCGGGGATAACGAGAGGAAATGATAAAGGCAGCAGGCAAAGGAGCTACCTTCAAAGTTGAGGAATAAAGGCAGCTGGGCTAGGACGCTACATTCAAAGAGTTAAGCAAAGTGAAATTTAAAAGTAAGTTAACTTTTTTTAACAGTTAATTTATTACTGAAAACACAAATAGATCGACATCAACAAAATACATTAAGCATAAAGAAAAAATAAGACAAACACCAACCCCTTGGGGTTCTCGAATGTAAAAAATATAGATAGTAGATAAATAGAATAGTTCAAAGCTTATCCCAAATTAGGGCACAAATCTTAATCAAGCCCTATGTACCTCCTACACACCCATAATACTCCTTCAGTTTCTTTCTTGACAAGCACCTTCACCCCGCTTCTAACAGCTAGGGACTATGCCAGGCAACCACCCACTAACTCTGACTCCCTACTTTAACAAAGGGCTCACACGCCATCCCTGACACGACGGTAGGGTTGGGCAGGATCATCGTAATCGCCGATGCCCCAGACGATTTGGTTGGAATTGGCTAGCGGCCGACTGAAAAGCTCTCAGACAATCTACGATACGTCTGTTCAGGGATAGAGGCTTAGCATAGTCCGGAGAACATGGTTTGGGATATGGGGCTGAGCTCCAAGGATGAGGCAAAGGAATCAGTGGTATACAGCATGGATACGAATGTATGTGTATCTATGTAAGTATGAAAATACTGGAGTGGAATAGAGAAGGATGGTCATCACACTGAGCAGAAAATATCTGTTCTTTTGGCCGTATGCCAAGGGACTGACCATGCATAGAAGTGGAGCCAGCTTCCCCGAGACACCCCTAGCCCTACCCCCACCATACGCAGGTGTGGGTTCCAACTGTATCTCACGTCCATGGTCACCCCAGCCACTGGACAGAGTGTGACCACTGGACTATGTCACCCTTCACACTAATTGGCTGCAGGGTGCCCATTCTACGACGCGTGAACATAATAGCCTGCGTCTTATGGAACTGGAGATTCAAGGTCCGTGAATGAAGGTAGGCCAGCAGCCCCGTCAATGCAAACGTAAGTTAAGCCCAAACTACCTTGGCATATGGGGACTATGCCAGGATTTCAGTGTCGTCTGCGAAATGAAACAATGTTGTACCGTGATGGACGGGCATATCCTCAAGAACAACGAATACAGGATGAGAGAAAGTCAGGAGCCATGGGGGACCCCTGCCCAGATCGCTCGGGAGGATTAAAGGGTGTTCTCAAATCCCACTATGAAGGAGCGGTCGTCGAGGAAGGAACAGAGAAGGTGGATGATGGGCGGTGGGAGACCCACACTGGCCATAGCGGTGAGAATCCCACGGTGGCTTACGCTGTCGAAGGTCCCTTTGACGTCCAACATTACGAACCCCGTCTTGACCCTGGTATTGAACGCACTGGTCACCAGTTCGAATGCCTTGGCGACCACGTGGTTCTCGACAAGCCCTTCCGAAAGCTAATTGGTGATCTGGCAGGAGGGGGTTAACCTCCAGCCAGGCCTCCAATCTAGCCAGGATCACTCTCTCCGCCACCTTGCCTACACGAAAGGAAGTAGATTGGTCTGTTGGATGCTGGGTAGGTGGGAGGCTTTCCCAGCTTATGGATGGGGACCACATACGCCACCTTCCACCAGCCTGGAAAGTATAGAAACATCAGGACGTCGTTGATGATCTGGAGGAGCAGGATGAACACCTTGTGAGGAAGGTGGATAAGGAGAAGGAGACCCGGTCGAGCCCTGATACGGAAGAGGTCTTAAGCTTCGTGAGCGCCCGAGACAGCTCACGGGGTGTGATCAATCGAAGGTCGGGATATGGGGGATGACCCTTGACTAGGGGAGAAAAGTATTTTCAGGAAGCTTCGCACGAGGGTCTGGATTACTCACTGGAGAAGGCCTCTGCTCGGTCCGAGGTGGCGGATGCCAAATTTCCTGCCCCACGCAACTCTGGTATTAGATATCACCTGTCTCGCAACCCTTCATGTGTTGCCACATTGAGATATCTTGGGTATCTAGATCTTGGAGTCTCCTGCGCTGATCATATGCCAGCAACCGACAAAGTAGCCACCGACAGTGGGAGCAGAGGACTCTGTAGACCTCCTTACCTCTAAGCAGGTGAGATCACTGCCACAAGGTTCGTGCCCTGTTGCAGAGCCGCATCTCATCCAGGATGAGGGGGTAGCGTAGGGGCCAAGAGTGGAGGTAGACGTACAAGAATGGAAGATAACGTAGCAGATAGGAGGGCGAACGTGAAGAGATGGGCCTGTTGGTCCAGCTCCCCGATTTCGTGGATGGGGGTGGCATGAAAGACCACGCGGGCCAGCCTAGCCTGGAATCTAGGCCAGTCTGCACGTCTGGAGTTGAAGTTAGAAGTGGAAGGAACTGTAGGTCACAGGTCATTGGATTATGGTCGGAAGATAGGGACAGGTGATTCACCATAGGGGAGCGAAATTGTTTCCTCATGGTAAAGATGATGTCAAAGAAGCCAGGAAGGTGACAGGGGTGTTCAGGGAGATAGGAAGGAAGGTGAGGATGATGGATGTAGAGACCGTGACCATCGGCAAACCTACTGAGGGCGGTCCCCCTGGGGTTAGTAGCAGCACAGTCTAGAGGTGTTTCTGGCATTGTAGTCACCCGCCAGCACAACGCTGGCCTCAACACTCCGAAGAACCACCAGGTCAGCTGCCGACAGGGTGACCCCAGGAAAACCATATACACTTGCGATCGTGATTGAATACATGGCACCTAGCAGCCTCACCACCATGACCTCCAGGGACGCAAATACTGGGACAGCCATCTGGTGGTGGGCTTCCCCAAAGTTGGCACAATGCGCCGGGTCTGCACGGGGATCCCCGAATACAGAGGAGGTGTGGTCTTCACCACAATTGACACGCCACTCCTGATGGAAGCACTCAATAGAAAGGGGACCGAAACCCTCGCAGCGATGATACTGCTGGGCCACATTCTTTCACCTGAAGTCACCAGGAAGAGCGGGATAGGCCACTCCACTAGATCCAGTCAAGCGAGCTTCGCCCCCAGGCTTGTCACCCTCCTCACCTGATATCCCTTTTCCATCAGGGCAGCCTGGATGTTTTTTTTTATTACCAATCTAATTTGGCCTGGCATCTTACAATTTTAAATCCGGGCCTTATTTACACAGTATCAAACAAATTTCCTACTAATACACATAAATTTTTTTTATTCTAAACAGGTTTTGGCTCCTATAATACCTACCCCTTCCTATTACCCTCCCTTCCCTATCCTATTCTAATCTTATCCTAATCTTACAACTAACTAACCTAAATATCGTCTAATCCTCCGGGAATGTCCATTGCCCCGATGGTACAAGGGGGCTGCAGAGCAGCCGCCTATTTCCATCTTGACACATAGGGCCCTTACAAGACCTAGTCCTACTTTTCTTGTTTCCAAGAAGAGGGATCTGCAGTCAAAAGGTTCCCCCCATGCGTCCCGTTTCTTTCCCCTCATCTGTCCCATTATTCGGCTGGAATGATGATCCTTCGGAATTACCAGGGCTACCCCAGTAAGCCTCCGGATCCATCAGCCGAACTGGTATGCCAGTCCCACAAGGCTTCGTGTTTGCCACTTCCCGGCATCTCTCCTTGTTCCTCATAGAAGGTTGTATAGCAGTAGTTCCACAAAACAACCTTCACCTTTCCCTATATTCTCCCCGCTGAGACCTCACCTGCGTCCGTCTCAGTCCCGCTTCCCGTGTTTCTGTCCTCGTATCTTTCATTGTCCTCATCAATGTCTCTGTCTTCGTCACTATCCCTGTCACTGTCCTCGTCACTGTCACTGGTCTCTCCCCCACTCCCTTCTCTGGCCCTTCGTCTGTTTAGCATCTGTCTCAGTCCTCGTCTTTCTCCCAGTGCCCTTATATATTCTTCCTTGGCTCTTTCTGAAGCTTCCGCTGCCAGCTTATCTAGGAACCTCCAATGGACGGGATCTCTCAGGATATCACCCACCATTCTTCCCTGCACTTCCTGCTGGTTAGGTCTTCTTAGCTCAAGCGGATGTCTTCGCATGGTGAGCTAATGGGGAGTCACCTGTTAAAAAGACTTCCGTCACGTTCGCCGTCAGTAGAGAACGTATAAAGCTGGTACCCATGCAGTACCAGTGTCTCCAGGAACGTGATGTGGTCGGCCAACGTGTCTACGTAGAACGTAATAGATTGGTTGGGCACTTAAGTTGGAGACCCCCAGCAAGTTTCCGACTCAGCCTTTTAGTGGCCGTGAAGGGATTCACCATGAAATTCCCTTCGCAGACAATTCCCCTCGCTGAGTCCTGGTACTGAAGGGCATGGTTTAGAAATGCTTGGTCAACCGGGGACTTTCGGGATGGCCCCTGACCCTGAAGACGTGCCCAAGATGGGCTATCCCCAGCCGTGACAGAACTTGCCTTGGCCTCGGTCCCCAGCCCCGATCCCGACATGGCCCGGAAGTTCCACACATCCCACAGCAGCGGCCACCACAACACCAGACCCCGTAGGATGAAGAGTAGCGAGGCGCGAACACATGCCTAGATAAGAAGGAGGCGCAAACTCACCCGATTCGTCTGTCGGAGGATTCCTCAGCATATTGAACTTGTTGGAAGATAGGCCAACCCTGACCGACGTCTTCTTATGGGCTCCCTAGGATGATGTATGACCCTTTCTTTTTCTCCGAGGGGTAAGTTGAGTGGTCCACGCACGGGTCTTTATCACAACTTTCTCCATAGTGGTCGTAGTGTTTGTGACCAGTGGCGGATTTACCAACAGGCTGAGTAGGCTGGAGCCTAGGGCGGTAGATTTTAGGGGCGGCAAATTTGGGGCCAATTATTTTTGTCTTACAGAAATTAAAAAGATTCATATTTATATACCTAAATGTTATTAGGTCCACACAAACAATTCAACATGTAATATGTTTCAACACTTAGATAATTTTTTCTACAATTTGCGTAGTCGCGTTTGGTTGCGGCACGGGAACGAGTGACATGACCGTTCGCTAAGTGTGTCTGGCCGAACCTGACTGCACGAGCACGGCGTGGTGCGCCGGAGCCGAAGCTGGGTCTTGCTGTAGGCATACGCCACGTGGTGTTGGTGGCATTGAGTTCGAGAGAGATAGATATAGAGCGGCGACACAAACGGGGAAGTCCCGTCCCGTATTTACTACAAAAACAAAAGAAAATCCGCCTTGGTTGATTGGGTCCTGCAATTTCTATTACGTATTTATATTTCCATAACGAATTCACACATTTTTCTGGTTATGTGCTGTAATTTTTCAAAGTGTTGCGTGGATTGTATGAATAATTTCATAACATAGCATCACCGGTGCGTACAAACTTATAGTAGGTAAGTAATCATAATATATTACAATCATCCGTAACGAATCAGTAAGACGTAATTTAACTTGATAAATAGCTGTTTCGGAAGCTATGCAAAGAAATTTTTTTTTGTTATATCAAACTTAAATAAATTTCATGTACTTACGATAGGTAATTTCAATGTCTGAAGTCTGAACAAAGGATACTGCTAATTACGTACGAGAAATAAAACTCCCAATGTAATCTTTTTTATTTCAGTTCTTGTAAAATTGTTAGAATGAGTGATGGGGGAAAGCGACTTAGTGGAGCTGAGTATAAAAAGAAGGCCAAAATGAAAAAAGAAGAACAAAAACAGATTATCCGTAAAACGATAAAAATTGACAGTGTTTACTTTCTCTCTATCTTACAGGTAGATAAAGTATGGTGATCGTCAAAAAAATCGAACTCGAGATTTTGATGAATCTTGACGTTTCATGACTCCCTAAATCCGAAAAAGTGGTTTTTGAATTTCCATCTGTCTGTCTGTCTGCCTGTACCTCCAACTAGAGCCTAAACTATTTTACCGATTGAGCTAAAACTTGATATCTAGGGTTTTCATAGGGTTGCCCCGAGGGGTTTTTGGAATTGGATATCTACCCCTAAAATTAAGGGTAGTTTACTGAAGGGAAAAAAGCAAAAAAGTCGTTTTTCTCAAAATCGGCTCTATCGATTTTGATTAAATTTCATTTATAAACATTAATAAATATTCCAAACAAAATGGCTACCCTCAATATTTCGGCAAATGGCTTTAAGGGCTCCGGTCTGATGCGTAAATTAACATTTTTTATAATAGCTCCGAAACTATTTGAAATATGAAATTACTTAGCATTAAAAATATGTATATATATTTATATTACAAATATTTTATTCGAAACATATTTTTATAAAATCAACAACTTTCAATCTATACGCAATTATATATATATATTTTAACTTTTTGGATATTAAAGTTTAAGTATTGCGACCGTAAAAAAACTAACCTGAAATGTTGATGGATGTCGACGTCTCATGACCCCCCAACCCTAAAAAATAGTCTTTGCAATGCCGTCTGTCTGTGTGTCTATTAAAACTTAAAATTAAGAGTAGTTTTATAAAGGGCAAAAAGAGAAAGAGTCGATTTTCTCAAAATCGGCTCTAACGATTTTGATTAAATTTCATTTATAAACGTTAATAAATATTCTAAACAAAATGGCTGCTCTCAATATTTCAGCAAAATGGCTTTAAGGGCTCCGGTCTGATGCGTAAATTAACATTTTTTATAATAGCTCCGAAACTATTTGAGATATTAAATTACTTAGCATTACTAATATGTATATATATTTATAATACAAATATTTTATTCGAAATATATTTTTATAAAATCAATAAATTTCAATCTATACGCAATTATATATATTTTTTTAACATTTTGGACATTAAAGTTAAAGTATTGCGACCGTAAAAAAACTAACCTGAAATGTTAATGGATGTCAACGTCTCATGACCCCCCGAACCCTAAAAAATAGTCTTTGCAATGCCGTCTGTCTTTGTCTATAAAAACTTAAAATTAAGAGTAGTTTATTGAAGGGCGAAAAGAGAAAAAATTGGTTTTCTCAAAATCTGCTCAAACTATTTTGATTAAAATTCGTATCTAGGCATTGATTAAGATTATAAATAAACTGGCTATTTTCATTTTCCTATGAAAATGATTTTTAGGGTACTTTACAGAAGCGTTAATTTCCGTATCTCCACAACTATTTGAGAAACTAAACAACTTATCATTGCAAAATTGTAGGACTATTAGAAATAAAAAACTTTTATTTCACATATATTTTTATAAAAGCAACAGTTTCTAAGATATTTGCAAATATATTAATACAATTTTGTGAGCTTAAGTTGTAAACATATACTACTCAAGTCTTAATGCAATAATTCTCCAATGACATAGAGTAATTAAATATAAGTATCTTAAAAAGTATGTTATCTTTCCTTTAAACTCTTAGGGAAATGTTTGCAAGCAATGATCTATATCCATTTTAGACTCAATAGTCAATATTTACATTTTTTATTGGTTAAAATGTATAAATGAATAATTAAATATCAATGCGATGACTTGAAGATCTGCAACACCTTATAAAATGTTAAAATTTAAACCAGAAATCGAAATTTTAATACGAAGTGTTGACCCTTGTGTACCATTATTAATATATTTTATTTCATTATTTTGTAACATCCTTTTCCCCAAATCTCCCTTTGTAAGGGATAGTAAGTCAAAGGAGAGAGAAAGTCTGTGTGGTGCACCATACCATTTATTTTTAAAGTGGAAGTGGAAGTAGTGTTGAAAGACCAGGAACTTCAACAACATGCACTGACACAATACAACCTGGAAAAGATGAAACGGATTTGAACTCTGCGGCCCAACAACAACAGTCATCTGTTGAACAATCTACTTTTGAAAAAACGGATATTTATGTTTTTGACGAAGAGGCGGTAGAGGAATCATCAATAAGTATAAAAATTGAAGATGCGTCTCAGACTTAGACGTTTAGTAATGACCAAGTGCAAACAAGTGAAACAACAGTAAATCTAAACAAAGATCCAGCTTTATGGGAAATCAACGATACCTTAAGGGAGATTATCGCAAGGTATGGCTTCGGTCAAAACAAGTCTTGTGACTTCTCTAATATTTAGAACGAGGAAGATAAAATCTTAATTTGTATTTGATGGATTGTAGGCCTCCCGGAAACTGTCTTTAGGCTTCAAAAGGAGCACAAAACGAAGTTCAGAACCCAATAGCCCTATAGTAGAGCGGGAGACCTAATAATCTGGCCCTCCCCGGCCAACACTTGTGAAAAACACATTAGGAACACAGAACAAAAACATCCACCAACATGTCAACAAACACAAAACGCCACAGCACCACCGATGGCTTGGTGGCGAACTAGCTGTAAGTGGTGTTCCGACCCTGGTCCAAGATGGACGGGTTTCAGTACTACCCCGCATAATTGCACCTCACGCGCAATATATTCACTTTCAACTATCCAAGAAAGCCGATAAACTTTTCTTCCTGAACGTCAGGTCTTTCTCCCTTTATTACTATTCTACAATTCCACTATATTAAAATTAAAAGTTGTCTATCTGGGAGGGGTTCCCAAATAACTGAACTGAAATACAACAAATGACTATAAATTATATAAGCTACTTACATAGACTACTAATAAAAGATAACCTCCCACGGAAATACATATACATTTTGACTATTTTAATAACCTAATAACACTAGTATTCACAAAATTAGTCCTAATACTACGTGAAACTCCCCCAACCACTGGGGCACTGTTTCCAATTTGTTATTAAACTATGCGTCCTTTGAGGGAGGGTTTAGGTGGCTCACTCGGTAGTGGGTCGGTCACCAACTGATGACAAGTAACAACATGGATTGCTGTCTTACATTTCATTGTAAAAAGAATAAGAATGTTTAAAGTACATTGACATTACGTAGAATACAAAACCAAACTGACAGAACAAACGGGTAAACACCACGTATCCTCAATAAGGAAAACTACAGTTTATATTTTTCACGCAAAATCAGTCAACTGTCACTCAGCGTGGTGTTATTTAGTATTGTTTAGTTTCACAAACCATCTAATTCATTTCATTGGCTCTCAATCTTATCAAGGGGCAGTTAGTGGACTTGCTATTGTAGTTTTTATCACCACGTCTTAGTATTTGTTCGGGCTATAAACATCTCTTACTTTAATTGTATTTATATTCATATTATCTTTAGTAAGGAAAATTGATTAGAGGATATTGTGTAAGGAACGAGCTTGTGAGAATATTAGATAAGTTGAAAATAGGTTAATGTGAAACGGTTTATAAGTTAAAAATTATTATAGAAATTTAATAGAAATTTGAAGTTAAGGAGAAATTGATTTGAGGGTATTGTGTAAGGAACGAGCTTGTGAGAATATTAGATAAATTTCTATTAAATTTCTATAATAATTTTTAACTTATAAACCGTTTCACATTAACCTATTTTCAACTTATCTAGATATTCTCACAAGCTCGTTCCTTACAAATATCCTCAATCTCTTACTTTAGTTCCAGGATCCATACACAAATAGTGATTTTATGAATATACAAGATAATATACCTCACACATCATCTTTTGCCATGCTTAATAATGCAAATGATGACAAGGAATAGGATAAGGCACAGTAACGCTATAAGGTTGGATGGAGTAGAGCTGAGAAAAATACAGAACATAAAATATCTTGGAAGGGGGATTGAGAAGGAAGGTGGAAGTAGAGAGGATGTAATGAGAAGAGCACAGCAGGGAGATTTGTTCTACAGGTGTGTAAGAGACCTGCTATGGAGAATATAGGTCTCCTTGAAGTTAAGAAACATAATATTTTACTCTCGTAATCGTCGATATCAATACTATTATATAGCTACTGATACTACAAAATAATACAACTTACTTTCTTTGGCCGCTCTTCACGTTGATAATTGTATCAGCGCATAGCACGGAAAAGTAAATCAAAAGGAAAAGTAGTCCGTTTTGCTTTTATTCCTTTCTCCACACAGTCCAGTAATATTGCGTGAACGTTAGTCTATTAAATATCTTGTATATTCACTCAATCACAAAGTAGAGTATGAGTGTCCTGATATTGTCGTAGATCTTTAATTAAAGGTTAAATCGGTGACGCTGGTCGAGGAGTCTTCTGAGCAGACGAATATCCACCAACACGATCACAGAACCAGTGGTTCTCTTGGTGCAATAGTACAGGATGTGTGGCAACAAACCGCCCCATTGTTCAAACCTCCTCACCACTTGTATACAGCCATCTGCTACATCATGATGATGTGCTTCTTCAGTGCGTGAGTAGTCATTCTATCATTCATATGTAATAATGATCTGTTATTTGTACCTGATTATCACCTGGATGATGTGCTTATGTTTCACACGAGTAGTTATAATTTAACATTGTATTGCATTTAAAATCAACCAACACAATGATCTCTTATTCCACACGTGAATAATCTCATTTTGTGGGCATGTAAGTTGCTGATCTTTATTAGTGGACTGATTCGCTTTATGTGTATAGGAGAACTAAAATTAAAAAAAATCCCTTGATGTTAATTTTCTCACTCTATCATATTCTCTTTCCATAAAATAATCTATTCGGTTTCAAGTTATATAGGTCTAGTGTTTCCGTACCTGAATAATTGATCAATATCTTCATAGTATGTAAATCTTTACTTTTCTATCAATGATCTCATGTATACTCGGATTACTCCGAATGGCAGTAGTGATTACACTATGGACCTATCTTAAAGGCTACACCATCGTGGAACCAAACAAGGTAAATTGCATCATTTCAAGGTAAACAGAAGGTCCTTAGTCGTGTTATTCTTTAGTAGTAATCACTGCTTGATATGAACTTTTTTGAGACAGGATTATAATTATTCCCGTAAAACCGTTAATTCAAAACCTCCCCCCAGAACATAGGCGTTACTAGCTCTTATTTATTGGGGGGGGGGGGGGGGGGAAGGATTTAACCAAGTTCATACCCAGTTTTTTTGGGTGAAAGTTGTGAGGGGTAAAGGGGAGGGTAGTTGCAGTGGCTCGTGGTGACGTCCCCAAATTGAGTGCAAATTTATTTATTTTTACATTAAATATTTTATGAAGCATTTTAAAATGTAACACATAGTTCAGCTCATAGCTATTAAAAAATGTAATAGACTCTGATAAGCTATAGTCCTAGACATCACGAGAAAAAAAATGTGACTATTCATACTTTCGGAAGAAGCGGTCAAAACCTCCTTTCCTTGTTACAATCCCAGAAATAAACAATTTTTCCTTCACATGAAAGAAAAAATAATCATGTTTTTTCAAAATGAATAACAAATATGTGATAGAGCCTAACTTATTTAGCTACTATATTAATGATATAAATTACCTTAATTATTAATGCATTGATCCACACGTGAATCTTCTTTTTTTATCTGAATAAAACACCTCACTGTTTCCTTTATATCGATGCTATCCAAATCGTCTTTGTGCACTTGACAAACTGCATATTATTTAGTTTTTTTGTGTCCTACTTGATCTTAAATAGGTTTTTAGTCTATGCAGTGAACTAAAACTTCTTTCTACCTCACAAGATAAACTTGGCAACACAAGTAGTAGAAGAATTAGTGTTTCGATACTTGAAAACATATTCTGTTCACCAAGGTGTGTGTGTAGTAGCACTCCCAGATGGTAGTTGAAAACAGCTGGGTGGGAGGTTTTAAAATATGAGATTGGTTAAATAAAACACCCGTTGACTTGGCAAACAGGCCGGAACTAATCACGGAAAAATCAAGATATCAAGGAAACACAAATGGTACAGTCAAGGGCGTAGGCAGGATTTTATTCCAGGGGGTAGGTGGGAGGCAACTTTACAGTCAACCCGTAATGAAGTGCTAAAAATAAATGGTACGGAACTCCGCACGGACTTTCTCACTCCGTTGTTTAAAAATGGAGATATTTTCTCAAAGCTCGTAGTATATGTGAAACAAAATAATATACACTAATAAACCCGAGGAAAAATGGTGTTATACTTACGTTAAACGTTTTTTGACTCATGGATTTAAATTTTATGATTTTCTTTTTAGAGAATTAAAGTCCTCACTATAATATTTGGACCAAAAAAGGTCGATATTTGGTCCACAAGGGTCAATACGTCGTATTAAATTTCTACTTCCGTTTAAAATTTTCGACATTTTACTATAGGTTATGGTTATCGCATCGCTATTAAATTCCTCATTTATAAATTTAGACCAATAAAAAAGGTAAATATTGACTATTGAGTCTAAAATGATAGATATTGCTGCACTAACATTTCCCCTGAAAGGTTAAAGAAAAAAGAACATTAACCTTTTGAGAGACATACTAATTTACTTACTCTATGGAATTAAAGAATTATTGCGTTAAAACCTAAGTAGTAGGCCTCTACAACTAAATATCACAAAATTGTATTAATATATTTAAGAATATCTAAGAAAATATTGTTTTATAAATATATATTTCAGATAAAAGTTTTTTATTTTTAATAGTACTATAATTTTGCAATGATATGTTATTTAATATCTTATATAGTTGCGGAGATGTGATAAAAAATAAGAATTTAGCCATCAGACCGGAACCCTTAAAATCATTTTGCCATAACAATGAGAGTAGCCATTTGGTTTATAATATTGATCAATGCTCAAAATTGAAATTTAATCAAAATCGTCAGAACAGAATTCGAGGAAATAGATTTTCTTTTCTTTTTGCCCTTCAGTAAACTACACTTAATTTTAGGGTTGGATATCCAATTCTAAAAATCCCTCGGGGCAACCCTATGAAAACCATAGATACCAAGATTTAGCCCGATTGGTAAAATAGTTTAGGCTCTAGTCCAAGGTACAGACAGACAAACGGAAATTCAAAAACAACTTTTTCTGATTAGATGGTCATGAAACTTCGAAATTCATCAACATCTCGATATCAATATTTTTGACGAACATAATACTTTCTATACCTGTAAGATAACGAATAAATAAAAGAGACTTATTAACTTTACCTTTGCTTTCATTCCAATACATTTATGGGGGAGATACCCTCCCCTGCTCCACACTGGCTACGCCCATGAATGAATGAATGATGCAAAATTACAAAGCATTTTATCAAAAAAAATTCTTAAACTAAAATATTTTTCTTGGATTTGCTGAAAACATTTTTAGTAATTCCTTCTAAAATTTTTCTATTTTTCCAATGCAGTTTTTCCGTGCACATTCAATGAGTGTATAGCCCATTGAGACGTCCCCTGTCATCCTCAACCTTAGCCAGGTCTTTACTCTCTGCATGGTATGGAATGACCCCTCTACGGTACTGTATTATCAGATCTTTTAACTGCTCTTTGCTGAGTTTCTTCCCCTCCACATGGTGTGCCATAGTTCGGCTTTGGAGTCGAAGTCTTGCATCTTATAAAAACTCGAAAACTGCTTGGCTTTCATCTTGAAGTCTTGAATGGTCACCTCCAAAATGATAAGGTGGTGTAGAGCCTAAAGTGAGAAAGCAGGTGAATGTTATCCTGAGAAACGTTGCTCCAACGAAGAAACTAAAAAGTCCAACTAGGAATTACTAAGGATAGTTTCCAGTACTTTAAAAAGCTATACTTTGTAGGGTTGGAGCGATGTTGCTGTCTTCAAACAGATCTCGACACCGTATATCACACTCCAACTTCCTCGGCAATCTTGTAGGCATCCTCTACAAGCTCGGTAGCAACTTCCTCTGCATCATTGCTGTGAGTTGTTATCATTCCAAGGATCCGTTTGATGTGCTGTGAATATTGGAGCAGGTCCAGGCTTTTAGACTCAGAATACTTGGTTACCAGAGTGAAAGCAACGATGAATTGAGCTTTTGTGGCAGCAGAATGTAGTTGGAATGAATGTATTCTGATGTTCCCATTTCCTTCTAGTGATAATATCTCCAACACTTCAATGATTCTCAAAAAATTCTCGTTAAAAACTGTAATACTTTTGTACTTTCGGGACCATCGTGTCTCACAGAGGAGTGAAATTTTAGGGGCATTTTTTCTTCTAGAACTGACTCTCTGAATAATCTTATGATGTCCCTGATAGTGAAGATGGTGTTGCGTATTCCTAGAACACTGTTCAAGTTGTTCATACAAGATTCAGTATGTTTGATGGACAATGGAAAAACATGGCTTTCCCATACTTTAAAAAAAATATTTGCACGCCACCGTCCTTGCCAGCCATAGCTGACCACTCATCATAACCTTGCCTATACGTTTCTCCAGGTCAAGTCCTTCTTCTTCCAGAAATGTATCCATCATTGTTACAATCGTGATGGCGTCAAGGGCAGGGAGCTCCATAAAACCCACAAACTCCTCCCTATTTGTAAGAAAATGACGCGGCACATGTTCACCAAACACGATATCAACTCTATCGTTACATTTATAGTTTACATTTATTATTATTATTTAAAAAGAGGTAAAAAAGTGATTGTATAAATTATAAATAAAAACCTTGTTAAATTAGGGTTTTTACTTTCTTACATATTTATAAATTACTGATAGAAAATGAGGGTCATTTTCTATCAGAAATTTGAATTTTGACTTTGTGAATGCTAAAATGAACACATTGGAAAATTTAATTCAATGTACAAGTTGATCAAGAGAAGAGCTTAATAAAGGACATTCTGTTGTGGTATGTGTTACCATATTTAATGGATTCCAAAACCATTTATTTCCAGACAGCTTTCCCTGCGTCCATTTTATTTATACTTTTTGTTCATTTATTTATTTATTTACTTGATTTGGGAGGCGGGGGGGCAGCTGCCTTCACTTGGCTACGCCCACGAGTATAGTTCCTTCTAAGAAAACGGAAGGCTTGGGAAGAAAATGCAACTATTTCCAAGAATGATTATCTGAACCTAGAAAGTAAAGTGTCAACATTGTTAGCTAACGAGCCAAGCTGCAAAATACATGAAATACATATTCACAAAAATATGTTTCACTAGCATTTTTAATATTTAAATTGACATTCCCCCACTGTGAGAACTATTTTGTTCCCAAATTCAGTACTTTATTCAAAGTTATCTATCCAAGCAGATTATTGGGGGGAGGGGGAGGCGTCCCCCCATACCCTCTGCGCAAACGACACCTGTGCCCTAATATCTAAACGTGATTTATAGTGATTAAGAGTAGGCCAATACTAAGCCATCTCTTACCACCCTTTTTAAGGAGAAACTTGAAATGTACTAAAGGAAACTTGAAATATCTTAATAACTTGATGAAAAAAGCATTTGAATAAATAAATGGCTCAAGCACCAAACAAATTTCAACATAATTAGCATATGAGTAGTTAATTAATATTGTTGACAATTATTTTTCTGAAAGCAAATATAGGGTTTTATCGCCAGCTATTGGTGAACTTGGACAGTAAGCAAGGAAATTAACTTTATCAAACTATTTATTTATGTAATTTATCACAAAATATAATTTTAGGAGAATTTTTAATACAGTATGGTTAGGGGAGTGAAAAAGAAATACTCGGTCATCGTATCTTGTATTTGGAAAAGGAGAGGGCCATGCTTTGTTTCCACTCAGGTGCGTCTTTGTCTTGTATCACAATTATGCATATTATTAGTTTCTTTAGCACCGCATCTTTACTGTCTGTTTTGCTTTATTAACCATGTTTAGTGTTATTTATTTATCACCACTTTTTACTACCTTTTCAAGCTATTCGCATATATTTTGATTACTCTAATGAGGTAGGAATGAGAAAGGAAGTATTTTTAAGGCAATCTACCCTCATTTATGTGGAAGGAGTTTGGGAAACCATTTAGGAAAAAGCACCTTTAGTAGACAAAATTAGGATTAGAACCTCTTCCCCCCTCAAGAAATCCAGTCTAATACGAGAGTGAGCCTTACACCATTCAGCCACTGAAACTGGTATTTTTTATTGTTTTATTCCACAGCTAACAAACTCTCTGGTCCTAAGGAATTCAAAAATTCATGGCCACCATAATGTCAGCTTGAAATTCAAACCTATCCTGAGACACCTCCATCCAATTCTTTAACCTGACACACAATCTCGCTCAAATACATGTTCACATTATTCTCCCCTCAACGTTTTGGCCTACCAAGGGTGTATTAACAAATCGAGAATTCTAGGGCGGATACCTGATTTTATATGGGAATTTTAGCATGGAGTAGAATACAAGGGCATAGTCCTCTATAACAGGTTAGAATACAAGGGCACATAAAGAGTAATGTTTTCCAATGCTCCGGGTTGATCCCATGTTCCTGTGGTCAAGAATAGAACCTGTACCCCTGCGGCTCGCCGCTTACTCCCTCCTAGCTTCTAGCCTCTTTTTACATTGTCGATAACTTTATAAGTTAACACCATCTAGACCCCTCTCTCCTTCACTACCAGGAGTGTTTCCAACTTTAATATTGTGAGGGTTGGATGGCTCAGGGTTGGTCTAGTCTCTGTCTGCCAGAGTGTCGCTGTCCCTCTCCTTTAGCCTAATCTCTCTTACATTCTTCACCTATGTCATACGCTTTAGAGTTTTAAATTTGGATGTAAATATGTATGGCTTAGTTTATCTTCTTTAACCACTACCCTTACCTTACTTTCATTGTGGAAAGAAGGGAAACAAGCTTAATAAATAACATACATTCTTATATCTTATATTCTTAAAAAAACATACATACAGTAAAAATATGTTTATCTTTCTCTATCTCAGATAATAATCTACATTTATTGTACAATTGTTAAATCTTTCTCTCCGATTCACGTACACACTTCACCATTTAACAACATTGTAACTGTCCTCTCCCAGGTAAGTCAGTCCTCGTTGCGAGGCGTCGAACCAACTTCTGTATGCAAGACCAAATTTGTCCTGGGCAGGAGCTCTCGTACTTTTTGAGCTCTGATAAGCACTTAACATGGCTGTGTTATTCTTCCTAGAGTCTGTCCAACGCCTCACACAACTTGTCTTGGTTCAGCAGCTCCTCCTCAAATTACTCACCCTGGCGTACTCAGTTCTTGATAAACTGGCTGGGCTCCCACATGCAAGGCTTATGACTTCCCAGCTAATGAATTGATCCGTTGCACAATTCGATCTACCCCCTGTCGTCTTTATTGATGAAATAAATAATCATCCCGTCTCCGATATCAACACCCGACCGATCTTTCAAGTCGAAACCTAGCTGTCTAAACATTTTGACTGCGGTGATACTTTTGTCTGCGCTTGGTAAAAGTGGAGGGAAGTGGAGTCGAAGCCTAACCATTTGACATAGGCCCTGTCTTCCAGCACGTCTTATGATCTTTACCAGATACACGTACGTATGCGATTTCTTTCCTGATTCCTTGGCATAAAATCCTCCCATGATAGGTTTACATCTCTTATCTATGAATAGGAATGTCCTAGGATTAGTCTCGACAAATTTAAGTATCTTGAATAGTTCTACTGACAGTATGCAGTATATTCCTTTGTGAAAACGTCTTCGTGTTACTGATATAACGATATAATCGACTTTAAACTTGTTCGATGTAAAAACACACATCTTGGAACATTGTTAGATGGTGTGTAAAAGTCTACCGTCCTTGACGTCCATAGGCTTCATCGTTATGGTTGAGTATACTGTTCAGTTATACTTGCCGAGCTAAGAATCAGTCATATCGATCCATCGATACGATCAGTGGACAGTAAATTTCCTACACATCATATTTTTGAGCGTCCGATTAAATCATTCGAATACATTGGCCTTAAGGTTGCTGAACATTGCATAATGGTACCATGAGGACTTTTGAATTCAGCACTGTAAAACTTTGTTAAATCATCAGTATTTAGAGAAGGTACAGGGGCCAAAACTCTCGTGGTAACTTGTCAAGGACAGCGTCATAACTGCATTGATGCTCACCCCTGTCTTGTTTGTGACGAGTACGGCCCAAGCCTTTTAAAAATACGTCGATTATGGTGAGAAGTTACTTGCACCTCTTATTTGATCTGGAGTAGGGTATCATCTCCACCAGATCAGACTGAAGCAGCTCGTTCAATTTCCGTACACTAACATGTTTTCTAGCGAACTGTTATCTCACAGGACGATGAAGTTCACGTGCAATATCCCCCTGACAGACATGATTAGATGATGACTCCAACCTCGCGTAATTCTTCAATAGTAGGAACCATCTCGCTATCGTGCACTGAATGACCAGCTCCATTCGATGCATAAAGGAGTCTTAATGATCGACCAATTCGCTTGGATCGTCCCAATAGGTATAATCGATTCCTCGTCCTCTTATATAGTCCTTCCTCCTCAAGTTCATTCTTGAACATGCGTTTTATGATGCATGAATACTTTGAGCCTGAACGTGACCTTAAACGAGCTTAAGACTCGTTCCTGAATAAATGTGCGACTGTCTTCTCAAGCATAGACTTGTACACATCTAAGTCCTCCTTGATATAATTATTCATAGGATCTTTTCTGAAGAGTATTTCTAAGAGTCCATGCATGTAAGGAGCTACGATATTATTAAGAATAACTGGACCATCACTATAATCGAAAAACATGTGAGTATCCCGAGCTTGGTCTTGTTTCCATTGTGACGTACCCCATTATACTTTATTCAAGCGTGCTTGAGGCGTATGAATATATGTATTCAATAAATGTATGTTTTTAACTATATCTCCTCCTTCTTCTCAACTTTTTCAGTCTCTTCACTCATCTTCGCCATCTTGTTTAGCGGTTCTGTTATCGGGTTGAAAATTTCCCTCGCAACACTATTATACTTATGTTGAGCATCGCGTAGCTGTTTATCATTTTGTTTAATGATCTTACTAACTTTGATGATATCATCTGAAACCTTCATCACATGATTCAGGCTAAGAATGTCTCGTGAAATACGCCGTATTATATTTGCACGTACTTAAAAGATAACTCAACATGTAACTTTGGTGATGAGTATGATGATGACAATTCTCCAACATAACATGTAGAATCACCTTCCGACACTTTGAAAGGTAGGATAGGTTTGAGGTTCAATAAAAATCTAACTTTCTTCAAGTTCATATCTATAGAGGAAACATTCCCAACCTTCTTGAACTTATGACCAGGTTCATTAATTAAAGCTAGTTCAAAATATCTCATATTCTTCCTGATAGGGTTTGAATCTAAGTAAATGTAGGTATTTGGTGTCTCTTGTGTGGCAACCAGCTGTTTATGTACAATGATCTGTGCAATATCAGATGATCTGTGTGTATTATGGCGGAGGCTTATATGCAAAACTTAATAAAAGTTAATGATAACACCACTTATTTTACTTATTAGCTATTAACACAATACGAAATGGTGTCGGAAGTTAATATGAACGTGTTCGCCCTTCAAACGTCAATAAACTTTGAGGCAAATGACTTATCGGACCAGTGGAAACGATATAATCTAAAGTTAATGTCTTATCTACAAGCGCCCAGGTTAACAAAAGTAGAGGATGAAGTAAAAATTGTCATCCTAATGTCGACCGTGGAGATGGGGATTTGAATGTTTACAATAACTTTGATTTGGGAAGTGTGAAGATGTTTTTGAAGTCATTTAATTGCTATTGTAGTCCCAAGAAAAATAAGCTATATGAAAGATAAGTATTTAATAATATATAGAAGAAGGAAAGCCAATCTGTAGATTCATTTGTTACAGAATTGAAAACGCAAGCTATCAAGTGTGAATTTGGCGATCAACTAGATAGTATGATAAGAGATCGTATTGTTATGGAATCAAATATCTTAAGTTGACGGAGCATATGCTCAGAGATGCAGAATTGTCCTTGAAAAGAGCAGATGATTTTTGCCGTGCTGCAGACATCAATAAGATAAACAGAGGACATTCATGTTTTTCTACTGGATCTCAAAACGTGGTAATTGATACGTTAACAGGACATTCAAATCGATACGTAGAGAAGTCTTCACAAGAACATGCAAGAAAGGTTTCTTCATCAAGCTAGAGTAGGAAAACTCAAGTTAACAGCAAAGGCGCTGGTTGTAGTAGGTGTGGAACTCACCATCAGTATAAAAACTGCCCAGCTTATTGTAAGGAATATTTTTCTTGCAAAGGTAAAAATCACTTTGCAAGTATGTGCCCAATTAAAGTCGCGGGAGTCAATGCACTGGAAAATCACGAGTACTGGTGGGAAGATGGTGATGAGCAGCCAGCTTAGTATGTTAACCTCAAATGTAATAGAACATTGTTTAGAGCTAAAGTGGATACGGGTGTAGAAGCAAATGTAATTAGCTTAAGTCTGGCAATGAGAATAATTGTCCATGCTCCTAAATTAGTGCATACTCAAACGATTTTACCCCCTATGGTAATGGGGATGTATTAAAACCTATAGGTAGAGTTCAACTGGAGATCGAAGGTAACAACCATTGTGTTGCAATTAACTTTGATATACTGTCTGATAATGTTTAATATTTTATAGGATTAA
This sequence comes from Timema podura, assembly GCA_033556935.1. NCBI lineage: Eukaryota > Metazoa > Arthropoda > Insecta > Phasmatodea > Timematidae > Timema > Timema podura. Next base: position 72,979,220 of record JAVRXN010000001.1, read on the forward strand.
GCGTATGCTTGGCCCTGAACTTAAAAAAAAAGTTTGCGAAATTAAAAAAGGTGCTATTTGATTTGGAGAAAGAGGGAATTATTTCTAGAGTGGACAGACCAACGGATTGAGTGTCAAATTTAATGGTATTAGGTAAACCATACAGGAATCTTTGGTTTTTTTTGATCAAAAAATGTTGAATGGGGCAATCAAGTGGCCCCAATATATTATTCCTACTATTGAGGAAATTACAAGTCAACTAGGGAATAGTGCTGTGTTCACCGTATTGTATATGAAGCAAGGGTTTTGACAGGCAGGCTTAGAGGAATCGTCATATTTAACCACATTTCACTCTCTATGTGGTCGCTGGAGATGGAATAGGTTGTGTTTTGGAATATCTTGTGCTCCTGAAATTTTTATGAAACGATGCATTAACATTTTTGGAGATTTAGAAGTGGTTTTTCCATATTTTAATGACTTGATCATAGCAGCTAAGGATGAAAATGAACATGATGCAGTTTTGCTCAAAGTGTTCAAAAGAACTAGGATGTGAGCTCTTAAATTTAATCAGGAAAAGATGCAATTTGAAATGCCTAGTGTAAAATTTATGGGCTTTATAATTGATTCGGAAGGGGTTCGTTCAGTTTAGAATCAAGTAAGAGCCATAATAGACTTACTATTGTATGTATATAGCAGATACACTTCCAAGAGCCCACCTGACTGATGAGGTCACTGATTTGTCATAGTCTCATTCCACTGTTCATTGTAACTATATTAGCAAAGATCTCTGAGGAAAGAAAGCAACAATTTACTGAGGAAACTTCTAGGGACAAGGACTTGATGTAATTAAAGAAATTTGTAAATTCTGGCTGGCTCAATAGAAATGACGTGCCTGTTAGAGTTGTCCGGTATTGGAATATTAAGGATTATTTAGGAGGAGCTGAAGGCTTATTATCTTTTGAGAATACATTAGCGGTTCCCAGGACCATGATGAAGGATATGTTGGTTCATTGCACGAATGTCACTTTGGAATTGTGCAAACAAAACAACGGGCTGGGCAATGTTGCTTTAGTTAAATATGAGTACTGATATTGAAAACTTCATTGGCACATGTAACATATACTTGTCATTATCTAATAATAATGTAAAGGAACCAGTGAATCCATATCCGGCACCAAGCCATCCTTGGGAACGTGTTGGTTGTGATTTATTTAAGTTTGAAGATTGTAATTACTGAGTGTGCTATGATTCATTCTCAAATTGGTTAGAATTACATAATATAAAGAGTAAAGATATGGAAACAGTCATGTTAAGGCTCAAGTCTATATTTGCTAGGCTGGGTGTTCCTGAAATCTTGATAAGTGATAATAATCCATTCAATAGCTGTGGTTATTTAGAGTCTGCAAAAAAGTGGAACTTTAAGGTGGGTTTTTCAAGTCCTGGATTTAAGCGATCTAATGGATTGGCTGAAAAAGGTTTAAGTATAGCCAAAATATTTTAAGGAAGTGCAAACTTAGTAATCAGGATGTGTACTATACCCTTTAGAATACAGAAACTCTCCTGTAACGAATTCAGGATACTCTCCAACACAATTAATGATGTCAAGAATGTTAAAGTCTCGGGTACCATGCACACTCTCTCAGTTGCTTTCCATTTCAGTGGACTATGAAAAATTACAAGCAGATAGGAATACTAGTAATGTAAAAGAGTAATATTATTATAACATATTTTTATGAAACCATTATAAGTTGGAAATCCTGTATTTATAAAAATAGAATTGAGGACTCTGGAGATAGTTGGAATGAAGGAGTAATGGGAAAATGTCTTCCGTTTAGGTCTTACTGTATAAATACAAGTGGAGGAAAAATAAATATGAGAAATATAAAATGAATTAGACGTAGATTTATAAAACAAAAATACCCTTTAGTAGGTCAAGGGGTAACTCATAGAACTTAGTATAAAGAGGGGGAAAATGTTGATAATGATTTTGTTGATTTTTCACATGAAAAGCTAGTAGTAGTCCCCAATGTTTCTGAAATGTTGGCAACAACACTTGTAATAGCCAGTTGGACTCAAGATCAGCTTTCATTATTATTATTATTATTATTATTATTATTATTATTATTATTATTATTATTATTATTATTATTAGCACCTCGTTTTACTACCCGTTTGAGCTACACGCACTTACACTAATATGTAATGGTAGGGTGATTGACCCGCCTTGGTTGCGTAGTTGGCTAACGCGCTAGTCGTGTTGAGCTCTACCGCTGAGGACGGGGAGATCGAGGTTCGAATCTCGGTTGGGTGAACTGGGGGTGGTTTTTCCTAAATGGTTTTCCACTCTCCCTCCACGCAAAGGCGGGTTCACTTCCACTAAATTCAACCCTCCCAATTCCTAATCCATTAGCGTAATTAGTACTTAAACGTATAACCCGAACGGGTAGTAAGACGCGGTGCTAAAATATTGGTAGGGTGATTGCGAGATGAAATGGAGGACCTACAGTTTAACGTGGAATCCGAACCACGGTGGAGTCCTGGCATTCCCCATCTTCACAAGTTGTGATTAATACACGTCTTGTAAGAGGTGAAGGAGGGGTTTGGCAATCAGATAATTCTGTGCCGGGACCAAGAATTGAGCCCCGGACCCCCAGCACAGAAGTACGACATCTTACCCCTAGACCGTCAGGTCACCCTCTATCAGCTTGTACTAGGAGTGGAATGAGAATTCCAGTTACAAAGCAATTAATGGATTATGTCCTGTCAAACTCAGGTTTGAGTGAGGTTTTGGGACATAATTAATTATTACTTTGTATTATGCGTGGTTTGTTATTATTTTGTTAAAGTTGTATTATTATTGTTATTATTATTTTAAAATTTAATTTGTAGATACTTAAAAAAAATTTGGAGGGAAAGTGTAAGATATTTGGTATTTGCTGTGTGGCAACACTGGACACCAGCGGCTTATGTACGATGATCTGAGCAATATCAGATGATCTGTGTCTATTATGAGGTGGAGGCTTATATAGAAGCTTAATAAAAGTTTACTGATAACACCACATATGTTATCTTTACTTATTAGTTACTAACACAATACAACATACGAAACCATAATAAGACATCTGGTCTACATTAGCCTTAGTCACTACATCTGAAAGTAATATCGGCTAAGAGATATTGCGCAAGATTAAACCTCTCATAGTAGCACTGATCATCTCCCATCACCTTGCCTTCCTGATATCTCTGTCATCTTATCATACAAGTCTGCGTAAACGGTCTGCTGTAAGGTGAGAAGTTTAGGAGTAAAAATATATTGTTGTTTTATCTTTGTTGAGATGCTCTTCCCACTGACCGAACAGTTTCCAAACCTCCTCCATTCCTTGTCTGTTGCTCCTTTCAAAGTTAACGTAAATGGTTTGATCTCACTCTGAACTTTCGATCAATGAGTTTATCTGTCCGTTGATAATTACCTTAGCGGTATTGAGAGCATGTATCGGTTCGCTATTATGTTTCGTACCCATCCTACTGATGTAATACTGGTTACAATTATCTTTGACCTGACAGGAGCTTCAATATTGATGATCCTCCTTGAGAGACGAAACTATATCGCTACATCTGCACTTGAAACGAGTTGAAATGGGACTCGGACTAGATAAAACAAGACGAGGCCCTCTTCCTCAATACATTAAGCGAAGATAGGTAAAAGCGTTAACACCTGGTAATAAACTCTATTAACGTGGCTGGGTTACTCGCTTCGAAAATAATAGAAGATTATTTCGATATACTAAACATCGGGAAGCTGCTGCTTTCGCTACAGACTTGACCAGCTTCCAATAGCATTCGTATGCTTCGTATATTCCAGGACCGTTAGCTTGCGGAAAATAACCTAGGATATATATTTAGCAAAAAGGTCTGTACACTTTGCCACGTGCCATCCAACCCACACAAGATTAAAGTTGGAAACAGTCCTGGTAGTGAAGGGGGGAAGGGGTCTTATAAACGCAGAAAGAAGGTAGACACTGGGATGGAGTAAGGATAGTGAATATAGATCCTAGCGTTGAGTTTCAGGGGTACAGGGTTCTAATATGACCACAGGAGCGCTGGGATCCTCCCGAGCATTGGCAAAACATTACTCTCATTGTTGCTCTTGTATTATAATCATGTGATAGTGGACTATGACCTTGTATTATGGCCTGTAATAACGCGCCCATATATAAAACATATTTACACTGCCCAGTATTCTACTATATGCTAAAACACCCATATAAATCAAGTATCTGACCTAGAATTCTCGATTTGTTATTACTCATGGGGTCTTGTATCTTCAGTTTTCTCAACTAAAATGTTGGGTACAAACATGTCATCGTCAATACTAACATTTTAGAATTAATTTAATTTAATTCCGTTATAAATTATAGGTAATCCTAATTATGTTAAAACATTACAGTGCATTTAATGCATGTTTCATACTCTCAAGCGACTTAACCTAAGAGTTAGGAAATATGAGGGATTGTTAAAGAAATTTTCCAGCACAAACATGTATAGAGGGTAAAGAAATAACTGATAAATTCACCCTCGGTAAACTAACCCCATTGCATCGAATATGAACCCCGATTCTACCATCAATGACAACTAGCTTGGAGCTCTCCCCAACTTTCTCTACGATATCTACACGAATATTAAAAATATAAAGAGATAAAATTACTCCCCAAATAGTTACATTTTAACATATATTTTTCGGAAAAATGTTTAATCAAGTTTAATATTAAAATCGAAATTAACCCCTTTTATTTAATAATAAAAATGTAGTCAATCAGTTTCTATAAAGCTGTGTTTGAAAAGTGTCCAATCGGAGAGTCATAAACACCATCGCTCATGGTTTTAAGACACCTTCAGGAATGTGTTTAACAGGATTTTGTGAACTATCTGCCAATGAATACTCATTAAAGTATAATGATATATTTTAATACAAGAGGAAATTATCACAATATAACTAGCTTTTTGATGAACCATGTCTTTCTAATCACAGTGCACTTAAAATTCAATTAAAGTTATTGTGTTATAAGGTTTTCGCTTAATTAAATTTGAGTTTTACTTTGTAACTCAGCCTACAGACGCTCTAGTGCTCAGTATCAGCCTACAGACACTAGATAGTCTCCTCCTAGGTCTCAGACACTCGAAGCTCTACTTGGCACTCTGATGGATCACGCAGCTCTAGTGCTCAGTATCAGCCTATATACACTAGATAGTCTCCCCCTGGGTCTAGTGCTCAGTATCAGCCTACAGACACTAGATAGTCTCCTCCTAGGTCTCAGACACTCGAAGCTCTACTTGGCACTCTGATGGATCACGCAGCTCTAGTGCTCAGTATCAGCCTACAGGCACTAGATAGTCTTCTCCTGGCTCTCAGGCACTCGAAGCTCCACTTGGCACTCTGACGGATCACGCAGCTCTAGTGCTCAGTATTAGCCTATAGACACTAGTTAGTCTTCTCCTGGGTCTCAGGCACTCGAAGCTCCACTTGGCACTCTGACGGATCAAGCAGCTCTAGTGCTCAGTATCAGCCTACAGACACTAGATAGTCTCCTCCTGGGTCTCAGGCGATAAAAGCTCCACTTGGCACTCTGACGGATCACGCAACCCCATGTCTACCCGTGTAAAAGTTTCATCATGTCTAGAAATTTTTGCTGCTCCTGCTTTAGCAGAACGTTGCGAACATTGCTCTTACGATGGCCTAGCATTATTATTCAAATGTATATTGCGCGTGTATGTGTGATGTAGAACGAGAGTGAAATTTATACCGATAAAATGGTAGGATTTCCTAGCCTTTTTCCATTTAGCCTAGTTAATGGGTAGCAGGATAATATAAAACTACACTTCACAACAAAACCAGAGAAAATAAAACTAGGAGTAACTAACTAAGGTAAAAATTAGTTGCTAGCCAACCACTTGAAGAAAATTAAGTGAAACAGGAAACGACATGGATTTTGTCGACTATTATTTACAAATATGAAAGAATAAATGTAAAAATACATTCTTACAGATAGTATAAAACAACCAACTCTGCATAACAATTCATTTTTGGATATTATAAGATGTGTCTGTAATTTATCTTTGGATTTGGAGTTGATTTGGTGATCAATTAAGAGAGAGAAAAAATGAATTCTACATTCGATAGGAAACACAACGTTTGATCATGTGGCTTAAGACAGAATAATTGAAAGAAAAACTCATCTTTGTTGGATTATAATAGAAAAATATAGTCCGTTTGTTGACCGGACACCAAAATTATAGTCATGAGAGATTTCAGCGCAATCAGCCAATTCACCTTCACTTCAAATTTGGCTGGTTATGAATACACTCTGTTGTCTTTGAGTATCGCTACTTCCATTTGAAAAATCATACCATCATTTTATTTGAAACAATAAATTTGACTCTATACAACTATCCTTCATCCTTTGTATTATTTGGTCCTACTGCATATTTGCTGTTAATGACCGTATTTACAATCTTCAAATTTAAAACATAATCATTATTCTCTGATCCCACATTTTAGTGAAAATAAACAAGAGATTCAAAATTTAAAAAGGAAGCTTTTGCTCCATTATTATCTATGCATTGCTTAAAGCGTATGTAAGAATAATACTTATGTATATATATAATATTTTATAAATATATAGCGTCTTCGGGGCAATATTTGTGTGAGTCTCGAGGCTTCAAGCGTTTTTTTTATATAATAGTTTTGATTCAATTGAACCTCCTAAAGACAGTATGGCAATAAAAGGCATACAGGTTGAAACATTATTTTTATTACAGGTCAAATGGACTTTTCTTATGGCTACCGGAAATCTTCAACAACTTATCAAAGTTCTCATTTGTTCACCCCGAAGAACCCGCCTCCATTTGTCTAGCATACGCTCAACCAAACGACATGTTCGGGGTGGCTGCAGCAAGTAACATCACCAACTATGATGTATCATCATCTACACAATATTCTATGGACACGCTGAACACTACATCAGCATGCTCGTCAAGTATCACCCCTGAGACGTTCCAGAATACAATCATAGTCGGGACTGCTTCTGGAGCCATGTACTTCGTCGCTGGATATCTTATCGATATCATCGGAAAGAAAACAATGTTGGGTGGGTATTCGCACACTATTAAACACATATTTATGAATTATTATATTATTACTTCATTTCCAGATCAACCCTCCTCTATAGATGAGGCATTGCAAGACAAATAAAATAATGGTTGATCACCAGAGACCTTTAATTGGCCTACACTCAAAAGCCCAGCCCAAGTATTCAGACCTAGCTATTTGTAAATAGTAAAACAGATAATTTGACAATAGACATTGAGGGAAATAGAGGTTTGCTAAAGAATAGATAAGTCTCCTATGAAATTACAATACCATTTTATGTAGTTATGTGCCATGCGCAATAGTAATGCAAGTTCTTAACAATTCAAAACAATGTTCATAGAAAACGATTGAGTCACATTTATCTGATTAGGACATATTTATATCGTTAGACAAAGTTTTCAACCTCAATGTAAACATAGCAAATTATAGTGAAAACTTAGCATTATTATATTGTACTGTATTATATATACAACCTATCACTTACATTTAAGGACTAAGCCTTTCAAAAGTCAACCATACAAGAATCATATTAAGCCCGGCTTGAAAGTGTATACTTCTGACATAACCACGACTATAAAACATATTTTAATAATTAAAATAGTAAAGTTTTGCTCATAACAATACTCCAAGATCCATAGTTGATCATATACGAAATTATTTCCAATCGTCAATCCGCTAAGCAGGGGTAGCTTATGTCATGAAACTAATTAATACATTCTATTCTATCCACTACAATAACATTATATTCCTAATATTTCAAAAATACCTACTGAATATAACCAACGATACTAAACACCCCAAGTTAGTCTTAGGCCCAATCTTACAATGTCACGTTAAAGTCCTCGTAATTTAACCGTTCGTAAAGTCTAACCGTTGGTTAAATTTGGCGTTGCGTTTTACAATACTATTTTGATGTTCTCGACAAGTTACGGACGGGTGCCTTCCATTAGTTCTTATCATTAAGGTTCTCGGAGCACTAGATTTGCTACAAAGCTTTTGATTGGCTTAATTTGAACCAATAGATTGTAAGTAACTATTAAATGTCTTTAAAGTTATGGAGTTGTTAGGAAAACAGATTAAAGTACAATGCATGTTTATGTTGTTGTTTATAACACGTCATGTTATTCAATAATCCATATTCATAGTGTCTCATAAGTTTCTATCCAAATAAATATGGGTATACCTACTCTGTTTATTTTAAACAGGCATGTTTTAACCCAATTTTTAAAGCATCAAAATCTTAAGAGTAGAGTCATAGTCAATTTTTAAACACACAATTTAATATTCAATTAAAAACCACCCTTAATTAACCATGGACGTGCACTGGAGGGGAGAAAGGGAAGAAAAAACACGTCCTATATTAGCCATTCAGGCCTACACATAATAGCTTACAAGACTATAAAACGATAGGTAGGCCTACAGCTATTGTCAATTATTACTATTAACTATTAACAGCAAGAAATGACAACTCCAAATTGCAAAGTGAAACCATTGAAAATAATGTACATATTTTTAATAGGAAAGAAGAGCCTGTAGGCCTAAGCCAAAATAGTTGTAATAAAAGGCAATACCAGAAATTAAAAACCTCTGCCCCATGTCGTACGACGACTTATAAATTACCCTCTCTACAAATTTGACCAAAAGAAATGGAGGCGTCCCAAATTAAACAGCTATATTAAATAGAAGGAATAAATTTAACATAGTTATTTTATTATCATCTTTGTGTTAAACTGGGAGTAATTTGTTCTTAAAAAAAATAGAAGTATTTGGGATTGAACACGAGCCGCTTGCTTGATAGTCTGACGCCGTAGCATGTTCGAAAAAGTGGTACATACTTAAATCACGGAAAGTTAGAAATATAATACCACAAATCTATGATTAGATGATCATTGGTGAAACATATTTAATTACTGGTGGACAATATTAAAAGCAAGAGAATTCATAAATAACTGTCCAAAGTTTCTAAAAATAATAATATAACCTCACTTGAATAAAAACCAATTGCCATAAAACAATATGGCAGAATGTTTGTAAGTTAATGTGGACGTTAAAATGCTAACCAGAAGGTAGACCTCACGTTAACTTTACGAGCACTTTAACGAGGTCGCTAGCTCTAACCAAACATTGTAAAATCAAAAGTTGTGGTTGTTATCGCTTAACCGCATGTTAAGCCCTAACGAATAGAATAACATGACATTGTAAGATTGGGCCTTAGACTTACTACAACAATAAATTTAAAGGCAAAAATTAACATTGTGAGATAGCTATCAAAGGTAAGATTAAATAATATATAAATAGGAATTGGTCATCCGAACTCGGATCCCAAACAGTTAAATACCACATTACGTTGGCTTCCAAAACAAGCCTAATGGAAATAAAATAAATAAACAAATAAAATACGTCCAAAGAATATCAACATTATACATTACTCTACATATACCCTACATTATATCGACTGGATTTAAGCTGTCTAGTTTCCCATAAAAAATATAAAAAATCTTTTCCAAAATTACGACGACTTACATGATAGTGCAACTAGCTCCTATCGGCATCAAAGAGTGATGTTACTTTCTGGGTACTAGCTTTTATCTCAGATTGAACAGTGGGGAAATTGGTAGGGAGAAGTCACATGACCCATGAAGTCATTCTACGCAAGTTAGAAATCGTCCTCGCACCGACGCCTGCGCACAACGTCGGGAGCATAACCATGGGGGAGGGGGGGGGGGGAGTTAGACACACGTGATTACTATTCTTGCTCTTTTGCCCCGGCTTGGCGCCTGCACAGCGTCTAAACTTGGGGGGGACCATGCTGCTAGCGCACAGGGGTCACATAGCACATGGCAACTCTAGTTGTTGTTTTATTGTCGAGCTCGGCCGATGTGCAGCGTCCCATGACGACGAGTGCGGAGAGTCCGTAGCTATGTCGCTGAATTCCCAGTATAGTGGGGTAAGTGCTGTTCGATCTTTTAAGGTGGTGGAGGTGTGGGCTATGTTGTTTGTAGCCACCGTACACAGACAGCCTTTAATTATTTTAACTCTACAAATATTTTGTTAGCTCACAATCTTTATTTTACTGCCATTTGCCATTCATTACACCTCTTTTGTTTTTACAAAGTGGTCTTGATTAATCTGGAGGCCATGCGATATTTAGGTATAGCTATTATATAGTTGTTTTCTTCACTTCTATGGATGTATCTCCTTAATTGACAATTATTCTCACCAGTTTACCCTTTGCTTGTGTTCCACAAAGATTTCTCTGACTTCTAAATAAACATCGAGAAGTGATAATGCGTGCTATAATCTAACATTTAGATTGAATATATATGTATATAATATATGTATATGTATATAATATATGTATATAATTAGTAGTCCAGTTTTGTGGAAAGATTAGTCAGTACTAATGTACCGTTGCCCAGAGGACGCTGAATGTACTAATAGTACATCCTTTCCGTGGAGGTTCTTTCCATGTCCTGATGAGATGGGCTGATAATGATTGTGAAAAAGAGGGTGTAGAAACAGTATCTAACTTAAACCAAACTAACCAAACACTGGTTACCTTTGGGATAAATCCTCTTTTGGATAAATTACTCATGTTACCAGCCGGGAATCGAACCCGAGACCCCTAGGTTTGTAACTAGGTGTACTGACCACTACACCATGGGGCTGGTTTCGTTTGGAATACTGTGAACAATATAACATCAGAGACTCATCTTTACTTTCTCATATCAAGAGAAAGTATTGTAATCGTAAATATGCTTGACCTCGAGATTGTGATGAATCTTTACGTTATATGTAGATTTTACCACCTCTCCAAAACTCCTTTTCCATTCTCTCTTTTCCCACCTCCCTCTTTTCCTACCTCTCTTTTACTATTCTCCTCTTTTCCCACCTCTCTCTGTCTCCGGCCAAATATCTGAAACTATTTTATGGATTTTGTTCAAATGAATATTTAAATATTATATGGCTTCTACACCTAATTTCATATCTGAGGGAACTGCAAGTGTTATGGAGAAATGTTTTATCTTCGCTATCTCTCAGTTAACTGTTGCCAATCCTTTTAGATTTCAGTTGGTGGGACGTGAGGGGGGAGGATTTACTTGGTATTCCCTCATTAGTAAACAAAGTGGCATGAGGAGGTTGGGGTGTTCAATTGACAGGCAAACACATTTCCTATCGGTGTACAGCCTTTTATAGAAACATTAGATATTGGCACAAACGTATTTTTTTCCTCTATGAAAGTTCATTATCTTTTCTCTATTCCCCAAATAATTATGCTTAAAGTATGTTATGTATAAAGCTTAATATATACTAATAACATACAACCAATAAATATATTCCAACATGCATTTATACTAAATGCTATAACTGACATTCTTACTTGTTCTTAATCAGGGAATGGTACCACTCCTAGATCACCGCCACTATCATCATCTTCAGAGCTAGAGGAATTGTCCTTCAAATTTATAAACTACAATGCCGTGCATTTGTTCTATAAGCCCGTCTACGGCTCACATTGCTGCTTAAACTTCTATTAGATTTACATAATGAACACGATTTCGTCAATGTTCTTTTGTGATGTTTGCACTCCTTTTATTAGGCGATGAACATAATTAAGTTTATATGTATTAAAATAAATTTAATACTCAAGAACCATGAAATAAGAGCGCTTTTTTGTACTGTGTACTACTACTACTACTACTACTACTACTACTAATACTACTACTACTAATAAATAAAAACCATGATCTACAAATTTGTAATAACAAAACTATACGTTTATTTATTTGCGTGGTCTATTGATAATTATTTAAATGATTCTATTGGCATAGTCTGTTATATTTATTATTTTATTCAGTGGTTAATTCGTCTTAATTCCCATTGGTGGAAATTACATCTTACGACCTTTCCTTGTAAAATGACTATTTTGAATTTAAGAGGAACGTAATTACGAGTAAGCTCGCGATTGTATAGTTACGAGTCCGACAAGTGGATATGTTATTTGTAGGCGAGGCATAAGGAGACTCTGAAATAAAGTTAAACGTAAACATTTCATTTATGAATCAAACTTGAAAAAACAATTTTTTTAGAACAATCTGGAACACATTTGATACTATCAATATATTCTAAAACTAAGGATTTTTAATAATTGGGAACAAATTTGCCAATGTTGGGGAACTGATATTCAACTTCTGTTTCTAACTGTGTTTATTTTGGTCGGGTGGAAGATAGGGGTGGATCCAGGAAGCAATTTTGGGGGGAAGGGGGAGAACTTTTACCCGGAGGAGGGAGTACGGAATATCTACAAATTTTTTCAAATTTAACACTCAAAAGAAGTGATGTTTTAAGGTCATCCTGTACTCCAGTTCAGTTCAGATGTGTTTAGTTCTAAATTCAAATTTTTTCATCCTTCACCTGACCATTTGGGGGGAGGGGGGTAAAGGATGGTTTCATAGACACTAGCAACAATCTAAGAGCCTGAGCGGTGAAGGATATGTAGTAGCCTAATAATTTAAAGAGTTAAATTTTGTATCACCTTTGACGTACTATTTTTAAGGTACACCTTGTGATAGTATATGTTGTTGTTATTTGCAAGCTCAAGTTTAGTCAGGAACTGAATAATAAAAGCGGGGTAAATGATTAACTCCTGATTTATGTCACACTGGTTTGTACCGTCTTTCACCTCCACCTAGTCAATACAACGGAAGCGTATCAGAGGGTAAAAGAAATACAAGAAATAATGTTGACAGTTTATTTAGTATATCAAAATAGTGTAATGTACAGAATCAGAGGACCAAAAGGGTCCGGAACATTCATAACAGAAATCACTCCGTGGAGCATACGACCGAAAGGTCACCAAGTTAAATTTAGATATAAAGATTAGTTCATAATTCATCAAAGTTACCCAGTTCATTCGTATGGTTCGTGGATAACATCTATATTGTGAGAGTCTAATAAGTAGGATGCTCGTCCTGGCTCCAGCAGCCTAAGCTAGTCTTAGCTATATATTCTCCTTCCACCATATAATCAACATAAGTCTCAACAGACTATAGGCAACATCTCTGTATACTTTGCCAAAATAAAGTTTGTCCCATTTGAACGCAATTTGCAAACTTCCTATCACCTTGCATTACAGAGTAAAATCTTTATACATACAACCATATTTAAATATCATAAGCTAGAAATTTTATAATCTTAATATTTGCTTGCACAAGTTTATAAGACTCACGTTAAAGTCAAACCTACTACACATTTCTGTCACTAATCCTACCAGAGTTTCTGAAAGAAGAATCCTATATAACATTTAAAAATGTACATGGTGTCTGGTACACAACTACCCTACTCATTTGATATTTACAATTAATCTCTTCATAATATATATTTAACATTGAGCCGTGCTCCCAGCCTAAACCTCAGAAATGCAACAACAAGGTATGCTAACCGTCAGATGTGCCCTAATGGGCTGTTCCCATTAACTAAATCTAATCAAGTCTTTCATTATTAATTTCATTTTAAACCTATGCTAACATAACATAGCCCAAGGGAATACGTGCCTAACATATAACGTACATTAAGAACCTAAACTTAAGTATCATATAAACATACTGTTTAACCCTCTGGTTGAAAGTACCCCAAGTTCGACTAATTAAGGTAAGAGAGTACATAGCACTCAAAGTGCGCCAAAGGAATTTAAAGTTAATCTCAACGAGTCGTGGTTACGCCACTTAAAACTCATTAACAACGAAGCAATCGAAATCAATCGAAGTTAAGTCTAACAGTGAATTTGGACAATAGTTCCCCCCATAATAACGCCGAAAAATAATTTAGAAAAGTAAATAAATATTCCCAGAAGAGACGTTTAACAACGCTCTCACCTTAATGAAGCCTCCGATGTAATTAGTAAAGATGTGAAACATACAATCTGTTATATACGATTTGCCAGCGTCGATTCTGACCTCAGAGAGGGGAATTCGGAGGGGAGAGGGAAACAAAAGAAAGGACGCGACTAGCGCTCCGGGTGGGAAAAGAGGGCAACTCTGGTAACATAAAGATAGCGCTGTTAGCATTTAATTAGAACAACCGGAAACTGGTTGAGTCAAGTTTGATGATTTCTTCTTCGTGGTGGGCGGGGCCTCGATCGCCGGCGGAGTGAAGTCAGCTGGCCCGCCTTCACTTGGTGTTGAGATATTCTTGTGTGTGTACGCGAGCATGATGACTGATTGGACGGGCCGTCCGGAGGGCAGTTTGGTGAGTAGAGGCCCATTATACTTGGCGTTGAGTCGGTTGAGCTCGTATTTGTTGGTAACATCGTTACAGGTTCACGAAGACTAAATTTACCGAGCTGTGATGACACGACTGGATCAAACTCCATAGTCATAACGTTGCTATTTGCCTCAATGACTTCTCTGGAAAAAAAAAAATTATTTATAAAATATGTTATCTTTAAAAATATAATAGTGTTTATCAAATTTAGGATATTCTTTCTCTCTCTCTCTCTCTATATATATATATATATTTACTATAAAAATAATTACTTTCCAGTTAGCTTTTTTTTCCATCTAGCGACCATATTTAGCAAATTTATTCTTCTTGTGAATACAACTCGTTGGAGGGTTTCTAGCCGTATTACAAAAAAATCTATAAAATATTTTCGGTAAGGTTCGAAAGTCTAAGACCACCCTACAGCTCTGAAGCTAAAATATTGAATCACTAAATAGTGGAATGAGCTGACCAGACGAGCTTCCTTGTCCTTCTTTCTAATAAGAACTGAACACGAGATGGTATAAACTGATACTGTTGCTTGAGTGGTGGTGTCCACAGCTGGAGTGCTGTCATCACCATCACAATTTCACTCAAAGAAAGGTGAGAGAGGGGTAGGGGTATTTGTCTACTGTAAATGTTAGAACTGAGCTCTTAAATTCACCGCTAATAATTCAGGTATGGTCAAGTCATCAAACATGGAAGATCCACACAAAAATATATTCATGAAGTGATGTGTTAAAGCGATTTACACCATGAGATGGATTCATCTATAGTTTTAAAAGCCGACCTCTTAGAGGCAATAATCAAACATATGCTAGTTCACAACCAATTCACTAGAAAATGGATATAAATTTGAAACCTTAACACGTAAGATAAAAATTAAATAAATAATTACAAACTGATTTATAAAATGTTATTTTTAGATGTGGAAATAATATTTAATTATTTAAAAAGCATTTAGGTGATTGTATTGAAATATTTACACTTTAATCCAAAGTAAGTTACTAAGTCAAATATAAAACATCAAATACATAGAAATTATGGTTTTAGAAAAATAAGTTAATCCAATTTTATCATTAAACAGATTTAAAAACAAATAAAAAATTAAATATATATATATATTAAAAAAAAATCAAAACACAATTAGAATTAGTCTTGCTGAGGAAAAGAAGTTTTCTCAAAAAGAATCTGATGCACGATTCCCTTTAAGCTCCCAGATAAAATGTTACAGGCATCTGAGGGTTGGCTTGATGTGGTAGGGTTGAAGGCAAGGGGTGGGTAGTAGGCAAGTGGTGGGGGTAGGTAGGCAAGTGGTGGGGGTAGGTAGCAAGTGGGGGTTGGCAGAAGTGGTGGGGGTAGGTAGGCAAGTGGTGGGGTTGGCAGGCAAGTGGTGGGGTAGGTAGCAAGTGGTGGGGTAGGTAGGCAATGGTGGGTAGGTAGGCAAGTGTGGGGTAGGTAGGCGATAGTAGAGTTCACCGGCAGAACATTGATAAATTAATTCATACTAACTTTCTTAGATAATTACGACAATTCCTTCTGGTTTATTAATTTAAGAAAAAAGTATCCTTATTTTCGCTAAAAAACAACAAAAAAAAAAAAGAAAAATATTGATCCTACTCACAAGGGGAAAAAAGGCCAACTTTGCGTCAATTTAATAAATTAATTACTAAGCTTTATCAAAATCTTTTTCAGTACAAACATAGAAATTTATTTGACCTACAAGATCAAAAATACCCCATTTTCCTGCAATTTTCATAGTCCCGGAAAAATCCGAGAAAGTAAGCCTTCCATTCTACCTTGTAGCGATGCCATCACGCAATAATATCATCTTTGTCTAAAATCAAAGAGCTACGCTTTTGTCACCTATATCTATTAGAAACCTCTGAAGTGTCGTCAATGAAAAATTAGGAAGGTCACTAAAGTTATCAAGTAAAGCTTTAATTTTCTTTAGGGTAGGTAGACGGTAAAGTGAATGTACCTTTCTGTGAATTGCTGCTTGATTGATTCTTTGTTTGTTTAGTTTTGAATTATTGTTTGATAGAGATTACTACTTTTAAGACACACCTGTAGCCTCCGCTTGATTTATTGAACAAGTTCCGTCTTAACGAAAATAAGTGAAGACTCTTAACAACATTTCCCTTTCTTTACTACTTAATATTATCCTCTTGGAATGTAATTTTTTATAACAAGCGGAAATTTCATAATTTTTGTTATATTTTAGCCGTTAACAATACATTCTTATTTAAATAAATATATTAGTATGCACATAAAATAATAATTCCACAACCTTACGGCAAAAAACAAAACAAATACACACACAAAACCAACACATACACACAAAATCTTAACGTAATAAATAGCAAATATTTTTCTACACAGAATGCTAATAAAATCAAAGTATTTATTCAGTGAATGTTTTTAAGCAAGTTATTAGTAACACAAGAATCAGACTACTGTAACTTCACGACTGTGCTGGAGGAAGAAGCACCAACTCACGGGTAACAAACGACAGCCCAGCATTGCCAAATTTGATATACATTTGAAGGAAGATTGATCACGGAAAACAAAAGAATGACAACGCTCTTGCGCAATAGTAAGCATGCAGTTCCCTCAGCGATGAAATTAGTGTATCAGAAGTACCCAGCGTTGCCTGAGATACACTTTTTATGTTTACTTTATTGCTATCTTATAGGTAGAGAAATTATTGTGATCGTCAAAAAAATCTAACTCGATATTTTGATGAATCTAGACGTTTCATGACACCCCTCCGCGCCCCCCGAGTCCGAAAAGGTGGTTTTTAATTTTCGCCCTTTGTACCTTGGAGTAAGCCCTAAACTATTTTACCAATTAGGCTAAAACTTGGTATTTAGGGTTTTCATAGGGTTGCCCCAAGGTTTTTTTTTGGAATTGGTTATTAATCCTAAAATTAAGGTTAGTTTACGGATGGACGAAAAGAGAAAAATCGATTTTATTAAAATCGGCTTTAACGATTTTGATTAAAATTCGTATCTAGACATTAATTAAGATTATAAACAAAATTGATATTTTATTTTCCTATGAAAATTATTCTTAAGGTACTTTACAGAAGCGAAAATTTCTATATCTCCGCAACTATTTCAGATAATAAATAACTTATTATTGCAAAACTGTAGAAAAATTAAAAATAAAAAAACTTTTATTTGAGATAAATATTTATAAAACCAATTGTTTCGGACATATTGGCAAATATATTAATACAATTTTGTGAGTTTTAGTTGTAGAAATATACTACTTAAGTTTTAACGCAATAATTCTCAAACTCCATAGAGTAAGAAATAAGTCTATCAAAACTTTATGTTTTTTTTTCTTTAACCTCTTAAGGTAAACGTTTGTCTAGCAAGGATCTATCTCTATCATTTTAGACTCAATAGTCAATATTTACCTTTTTTATTGTTCTAAATCTATAAATGAGGAATTTAATAAAAATGATATAACCTAAAGATGTGCAACTTCTAATAAAATGTCGTAAATTTTAACTGGAAGTAGAAATTTTAATACTAGGTATTGGCCCAATATCGATCTAATTTTTTTGGTCCAAATATACTAGTGAGTACTTAATTCTTTAAAAAGAAAATCATACAATTTATATCAAGGGAGTCAAACAATGTTTAACGTAAGTATAACACAATTTTTGCTCGGTTTTGCTGGTGTATATTATTTCGTTTGACATATATTACGAGTTTTGAGTAAATATTTCCATTTTTAAACAATGGAGTGAGAAAGTCTGTGCGGAGTTCCGTACCATTTAGTTTAATGACTGTATGGGCAAGGTAACTTTAAAGTTGGTTCCTTCATGCCCTGAATTTCCGGGGCCCTTATTATTATGAAATATATGCTACACCCCATTCGTGAATTTGCCCATTTCATGAATCGGGTACATTTCTGCCCATTTCGTGAACTAGCCTCTCCTCCAGACAATTTCACGAACCTTTTTCATGAACTGGACGAGTTTTGCCCGGGCCATGAATTGTTAAACAATAGAAGAACAACAGTTTTAATTTTAAAGTTAATTCAACTTTTAATTATTTTAGAATAAAAGGTTGGGTTGAATTAGGTTGGGTTAGTTAAATATATCTTAAAACGAATTTCAGTTAAGCTTGTAGTAAGCAGATAATACAATAGGCTCCATTTAATGAAATGGGCAAGAGTGAATGAATTTAATTTACCCAGTTCGTCTGATGATCAAGCGAAAAAGCCAGCTCACATAATTAACAGGAATCTGTTCAATTAATGAAATAGACAGTTTCACTATTCGGGTGTAATATAGATTATATATATATATATAATATTCAAACACTATATGCTATATTTACAATTTACATATCTAATTCCTGAAGAGTCTCTGATTAACAAAAGCCAAGATAAAGTCTCTGGTTAACAAGAGCCAAGATATAGAATCTCTGGTTAACAAGAGCCAAGATATAGAGTCTCTGGTTAACAAGAGCCAAGATATAGAGTCTCTGGTTAACAAGAGCCAAGATATAGAGTCTCTGGTTAGCAAGAGGCAAGATATAGAGTCTCTGGTTAACAAGAGCCAAGATATAGAGTCTCTGGTTAACAAGAGCCAAGATATATAGTCTCTGGTTAGCAAGAGCCAAGATATAAAGTCTCTGGTTAACAAGAGCCAAGATATAGAATCTCTGGTTAACAAAAGCCAAGATATAGAGTCTCTGTTTAACAAGAGCCAAGATATAAAGTCTCTGGTTAGCAAGAGCCAAGATATAGAATCTCTGGTTAACAAAAGCCAAGATATAGAGTCTCTGGTTAACAAGAGCCAAGATATAAAGTCTCTGGTTAACAAGAGCCAAGATATAGAATCTCTGGTTAACAAGAGCCAAGATATAGAGTCTCTGGTTAGCAAGAGCCAAGATATAGAGTCTCTGGTTAACAAGAGCCAAGATATAGAGTCTCTGGTTAGCAAGAGCCAAGATATAAAGTCTCTGGTTAACAAGAGCCAAGATATAGAATCTCTGGTTAACAAGAGCCAAGATATAGATTCTCTGGTTAGCAAGTGCCAAGATATAGAGTCTCTGGTTAACAAGAGCCAAGATATAGAGTCTCT
The DNA here is from genome assembly GCA_033556935.1 of Timema podura. Lineage (NCBI taxonomy): Eukaryota > Metazoa > Arthropoda > Insecta > Phasmatodea > Timematidae > Timema > Timema podura. Next base: position 72,998,710 of record JAVRXN010000001.1, read on the forward strand.
GGTTAGCAAGAGCCAAGATATAAAGTCTCTGGTTAGCAAGTGCCAAGATATAGAATCTCTGGTTAACAAGAGCCAAGATATAGATTCTCTGGTTAGCAAGTGCCAAGATATAGAGTCTCTGGTTAACAAGAGCCAAGATATAAAGTCTCTGGTTAACAAGAGCCAAGATATAGAATCTCTGGTTAACAAGAGCCAAGATATAGATTCTCTGGTTAGCAAGTGCCAAGATATAGAGTCTCTGGTTAACAAGAGCCAAGATATAGATTCTCTGGTTAACAAAAGCCAAGATATAGATTCTCTGGTTAACAAAAGCCAAGATAAAGTCTCTGGTTAACAAGAGCCAAGATATAGAATCTCTGGTTAACAAGAGCCAAGATATAGAGTCTCTGGTTAACAAGAGCCAAGATATAGATTCTCTGGTTAGCAAGAGCCAAGATATAAAGTCTCTAGTTAACAAGAGCCAAGATATAGAATTTATGGTTAACAAGCGCCAAGATATAGATTCTCTGGTTAGCAAGTGCCAAGATATAGAGTCTCTGGTTAACAAGAGCCAAGATATAGAGTCTCTGGTTAACAAAAGCCAAGATATAAAGTCTCTGGTTAACAAGAGCCAAGATATAGAATCTCTGGTTAACAAGAGCCAAGATATAGATTCTCTGGTTAGCAAGTGCCAAGATATAGAGTCTCTGGTTAACAAGAGCCAAGATATAGATTCTCTGGTTAGCAAGTGCCAAGATATAGAGTCTCTGGTTAACAAGAGCCAAGATATAGAGTGTCTGGTTAACAAGAGCCAAGATATAGATTCTCTGGTTAGCAAGAGCCAAGATATAAAGTCTCTAGTTAACAAGAGCCAAGATATAGAATTTATGGTTAACAAGCGCCAAGATATAGATTCTCTGGTTAGCAAGTGCCAAGATATAGAGTCTCTGGTTAACAAGAGCCAAGATATAGAGTCTCTGGTTAACAAAAGCCAAGATATAAAGTCTCTGGTTAACAAGAGCCAAGATATAGAATCTCTGGTTAACAAGAGCCAAGATATAGATTCTCTGGTTAGCAAGTGCCAAGATATAGAATCTCTGGTTAACAAGAGCCAAGATATAGAATCTCTGGTTAACAAGAGCCAAGATATAGAATCTCTGGTTAACAAGAGCCAAGATATAGAGTCTCTGGTTAACAAGAGCCAAGATATAGAGTCTCTGGTTAACAAAAGCCAAGATAAAGTCTTTGGTTAGAAAGAGCTAAGATATAGAGCTTATGGTCAACAAAAGCCAAGATATAGAATCTCTGGTTAGCAAGAGCCAAGATAGAGTTTATGGTTAACAAGAGCCAAGATATAGAGTCTCTGGTTAACAAGAGCCAAGATAAAGAGTCTCTAGTTAACAAGAGCCAAGATAAAGAGCGTCTTACGTTTCCAAGTACCCAGATTTTTTGGTGGGAGAAATATTTTGGGTAAAAAAAGGTTGAAAGGGGGTTTAAGTTTTAATAAGGATAAAAATGGCGAAAAACATAAAAAGTACAATAGGTGTAAACAAGGTTAAAATGGTGCAAAAAAGGGTATCAAGGGCACAAAGGGTAAAAATGGGTAAAATGGCTAAATGGGGTGAAAAGAGTAAAGGGGATAGAGGTGGTAGAAAGTAAATCCATTGAAAATGTTAATATTCCAGCATGGAGGTGCATGCGGTAGATATGTAACGCTCGTCACAGCAGACAAATTATTCATTATATATCTTTTCCCCAGAGCCTTGTCTGCCCTAGTTTACTGGAGGGTTTCACCTGACAAATAACACTGAGTAAAACATTCGTGGTTAAATTATTGATTAATTTTATACAGTTTGAAAATGGCTTTAGAGGCGTGGTTTAAAACGTGTATCTAAAAAGTTTCTTACATACCGTCAACCTGGGTAAAAGTGACCCTCTTTTTGTGGTTTTCATTAAATATCTTTCTCATTTTATGAAAAAAATTGCTAGGAAATACTTTTTTAAAATAAATATTAATAATACCTTTCATTAAAGTTTATTAAATTGTATTTTAATTTTGTAGACTGCCTGGGAGAAAAATAAAAGAGGGGGGTCAATGTTACCTGGTGTTTGGGGTACCTTTGAACCCCTGTTGTTTTTAGCACACAAATCAGTTCATAATTACATTAGGGTCAATGTTAATATTTAATAAGTTAACCATGACTCCTCTAGAGTGGGGTCAACCTTAAACTGTGAAAATTTCATCAATTTTTTTTATAAAAGGGACCTTACAAATTAAATTCTGTTCCTTTTAACATAGACAAATTAAACTTTATTTTATAAAACTAAGCAAATAATTCAAATCCTTAAGAAGGTTTCTAAATCTAAAATGTTGATATAGTAGTTTATTGAAAATTAACTGTAGCATTGTATATTAAATGTTAAAAGTAATAAAACATATAGTGACAAAAGACAATAATCAAAATGTTCAATTTCATATTTTTCAAAAGAGTTCTACATCTCCTTGACTTGAACTCTTCCTGTTAACTTGTATTTAAAACCTCTATCATGCTCTTCCAATATGGAGGTGGGAAGCTTTGCCACCATATCTTCAAAACTTGCAAGGAAGACATCAGTTTATTACATGGTACCTGTTGAATGCAATCCTATGTCTTCTAACAAAGATCCAATAATAATGACTTGGGGATGCCAGATTTTAAAGTTTAATTTCACAAATAGGTACCGTACCTACATACATAGAATCCACAAAAGAACAAAACATGTTAACACGCGCATTTTCTCAGGGGGTAAATTCTACCCGGGTGTATAATAATGGTTGGGTCAATGTTACAGCCTTTACAAATATTTTTTTTAAAAAAAATGGTTTAGATAGATGAAATAATGCTAAATATTCATTAAAATAAGTAAATTAGACCATATTTAACTCCGTTGTACCTAGGCCTTGTCAATTCTTCTGCCTACAGAAAGTTTTTTCTTGCCTAAGTTATAAGAACCTTACACATAGATTGATATGTTTTTTAATTTAATAATATATGATTTATAATGTAGAAATATCAAGTAACAATTTACATAGTGAGAGTTTTTAGTTGAAACCACTCGTAAAGGAGGAAATCAAAGTTTTAAGCAGAACTGACCCTAGGGGTCAATGTTACCCCTAAGGAGTCAGAATTATCCCAGTTTACGGTACTACATAGTTTTATTTATATAAGCTGAAAGATTACTGATTTTTGAACAATTTGAAATTATTCTAAAAAAATTGAACAATTTAGTTTAAAATTTAAATATAATGATTGTTTATTGTGTTTAACAAGATGATGTGTGTGTGTTTTTCTGAGGAAAACTTACTTAAGGGTAATTTATTATGATCATATTTTATAATTTTGGTTCAAAGCTATATTACACTGCATGAGAATATCTATACCATCTGAATATGAAATACTATTGAAAATGTTGCCTTCAATATCTGGAAAATCTACTCCTTTTTTAGTGTCCATTAAAAGAGTTAATATTATAATTAGTCTAAAGAAGTGACTAAGTAATATTGCTAATATTATATGTATGTGATTACAGGGATAGCCCTGTTGATAGCGGCAAGCTGTGCTCTAGCTCTGGACTTCGTGTCTAGTTCCAGTGCAGTCCTGGCTCTGTCCTGTATCATCGTGTCTGTTCTATTCACCTGCATCAGCGTCCTTAGTGTCTTCATTGTCGAGATCTTCCCCACGCACCTCAGGTGAACTATCAAACTATCTACTAGCGATAAGCTGTAGCTGGCTCATAAATATCACACTAACGTGCCTGCTTTTCTTTAACGCTCACCGGAAACAATCAACAATCAAAGTCGAATAAACGTAGAATGTTTAAACATAATTCAGACCCATAATTCATCATATAATTCAGAACAACAATTCATCACATAATTTAAACCATTAATTCATCATTGTTATGCTTTAAAAATTCCCTTTGAAGCTATTTTTAGGTTTTTATATATTATGACGGGTTAAACTGCACGCAGCGAGTATATAAATAAATTAGTATTGGTAAAATACATTTCTTTCAGTTTGTTTATTTTGATGTTTTGGGTCAATTGAACTGTAACTCTCCCCTCCACAACATGCCACTATAATGTCTAGAATATTGTGATGAGGTTTTGTTTCAGAGCCATGGCTGTTAGTCTGTCGCTAATGGTTGGAAGAATAGGTACAGTGTCTGGCAGCCTTCTCATCGGCACTCTCCTAGAGATAAACTGCCATGCTATGTTCTTTGTCATCGGAGGAATATCGTTAGGTATTCATCACTTGTATAGACATAGCCCAAAAAGATACACTTTTTAGATATTTAATAGATTTTCATTGGGATGATTTAAAATACCACTATTAAAGATTAAGAAAAGTTTAAGTTTGGAATGAATAATAGAGAATGAGTCCTATACCTCTTGTTACTTCGTCTGGTTTGTAAGTTAGAGGCATTGTAAGTCACCTGACTAAAAAAAGCCATAACATATTTGGTAAATACTTGAACTAAATCTCTCCTGGCCTCAGCATAGCTTGGAAAAATGCCAAGAATAAAGTAAGCAAACAAGACAATGATAAACTATTTATATAATATATTATTTTTATTTACCTCATTCACTAAGTGTTCCCAATCACCCCACTTAACTTAAAAACAAGTAGACAAAATTTCTAATATATATTTATTTATATAGTAAAATTATAGCTAACTGAATAAAAATGTATGCAAAGTTATCAAAATTTTTATTTGATTACAAAATAAGCTTTAAAAAACTTACCTTCTCAAATTCTTCAAACTAAAGTAAGCTTTTGGAGGTAAAATTTTCCCGGCTTATCTTGAAATTGATAAACATTGAGCAAAGATCATAGAATATTGAAAACTATGGCATGAACTATAACAAAATAAGTGGCCAACAACAAAAGTGACAGCTTAAAGGAAGCAAATAAACCATTAAGAAAATAATAGCTTATGGTCTTACATAAAAACAAAAAACTGAAATGTTCCTATTCCCTCCATTTTACCGAAACTTCTATATTGCAGTGGCATTCATTCAGTAAAGGACAATTTATTTTAATCTGCATGAATATTTTATTATAATAGCATGGTCTGGAACGTTTTTAATTTATTGTTATATTTACTTTATTTCAGTTTGTGCCGTTCTATCTTTATTTCTTCCATCACAATCCAAAAGAACTGAGGTGATCGTGATATAAAGAAAATATTATTGTTTTACCACAAACAAATAAAACCATACAATATTTGTGTTAGCTGTAAGCCAATAATGGTGGTTTATATTATATACATTTGTATTTTATTCACATTTAAAATAAATAAATACTACAACACAGTCGTAAATACTTTCCCATGATCTATTATACTTGTAAACAAATTTAAAAAAACCTAGATGAATTCTCCTCCTAGAAACCGGCAGAAATTGGTATACATTGTTACTTACCATAAAACATTCCTAGCTACATATTTTTAACAATATTGTTAGAGCCAATCTGACTCTTATTTGAAAGCTAAAGTTATGATTGCAATTTCACCTCAAGATATTATCACGGTATCAATCAATCAAAGAGTTTAGGATGTAGCTCCAGGTATGGACAAACTAATAATAAGTCACCTGTTGAGTTTGAGGAGATATAGCCCCCCCATCATCATCATCATCTAGACTCTAGAGTTAGATAGAGGAACTCCCACAAGTGTCTAACAAAACGTGTACTACTAACACTCTTATATATGATGGTATTTATTATTTAAAAGCTTTGAAATTTTTCTCATATTAAAATAAAGGGGGTTTGTTTCAACAAAATTAATTTAGTTTCTATAACTCTAGCCATAAAAATATATATAATTGATTGAATTTCAATTTTTAAAAATTATTATGATATATCTTCCATGATTATGCTCAATTTTTTCTTCTTCAAAAATTTGATATTTCTCCTTTTGAAAAGATTGTATCTTTGACTATTTTCTGAATAGTTTAGAATTAAAAGAACATATATATATATATATATATATATATATATATATTTAAATAATTTGAATAAGGGTCATATTAAAAAAACTATATTCATTGATTAAAAATAAACTTATGGAGCTATGTAAACTATTATTATTTCACCCCCTCCATATTTTAATACCTTTTCACTTTATAACAGTTTTCAGAAAAAACATATCAAGTCTAATATTTTTAAAAACAGAATATTGTTGATTTGCAATTTGAGTCTACCGTCCGGTTCTTGTTTGTGTATTTTGAAGCCATTTCCTCCACCACTCAACGATCGATAGTTCCCCACGAATTATGACTGACGTCACAAACCGGTTTTCAAATATACATTCTTCAGTGAGAATAGTTATACTTTTTTTGCTCTAAAAATGCAATAAATTTCAAGAAGTATTATTTTAAATATTTAGTCCATGTGCGAATAGTTTTTATCTTTTGGATATGATATATTTGTGCTAGTTTCAAATAACAGGTTTCACCAAGAAATCTAGTTTGTTTATCTGTGAGATGATCTTGTAACTCTGTTTTAAATAAAACTGCCCACGGGGAACAAAAACCGCCACCCTCTTTGAGCCACATTCTCACGGCTTGATTTTAGTTGATCAACAAAAATCGAATGGAAATGACCGTGTGAACCTTTATTTCAGTTTTTGTTATCACCTTTAGTTGATTCCACAAAAGATTGACCGAGTCAAACTTTGTTGTTCAAATGGTGAGTCATCACTGGTTTTCAGTCAAGTTAAAACGTGTTTGAACCGTGTGAAATATTAATAATAGTACTTAGCACCGCGTCTTACTACCCGTCCAGGTTAAACGCTATGTGAGCTATTACCAGTCGACTTGAATCTTTAGATATCAACGCGTTATTGCTTTGCGGTACTTGTATAAATTTAATAATAAAATGTCTCAGAAGTGTTCTTAAAGTAAGATGCTCCAATTTATGGAATTATATCAAAAGCATGGCTCTCTGTGGAATTTCAAACTATAGACCAGCGGTTCCCAAACTTTTTGAGTCGCGGAGCACTTCTCAGGAGAAAAATTCGTGACGGAGCACTGTCGTTGCCTTTAGATCATGTTCATTTTTGGCTGTTTTAACGTAACTGCATTTTCAAATTTCTAGTCAATTTTTACTTTCTCTCTATCTTACAGGTAGAGAAAGTATGGTGATCGTCAAAAAAATCGAACACGAGATTTTGATGAATCTTGACGTTTCATGACTCCCTGAATCCGAAAAAGTGGTTTTTGAATTTCCGTCTGTCTGTCTGTCTGTACCTCCAACTAGAGCCTAAACTATTTTACCGATTTAGCTAAAACTTGATATATAGGGTTTTCATAGGGTTGCCCCGAGGGGTTTTTGGAATTGGATATCCACCCCTAAGATTAAGGGTAGTTTACTGAAGGACAAAATGAGAAAATGTCGATTTTCTCAAAATCGGCTCTAACGATTTTGATTAAATTTCATTTATAAACATTAATGAATATTCCAAACAAAATGGCTACTCTAAATATTTCGGCAAAATGACTTTAAGGGCTCCGGTCTGATGCGTAAATTAATTTTTTTTATAATAGCTCCGAAACTATTTGAGACATGAAATTACTTAGCATTACAAATATGTATATATATTTATAATACAAAATTTTATTCAAAACATATTTTTATAAAATCAATAAATTTCAGTCTATACGCAATTATATATATATTTTTAACTTTTTGGACATTAAAGTTTAAGTATTGCGACCGTAAAAAAAACTAACCTGAAATGTTGATGGATGTCGACGTCTCATGACCCCCCGAACCCTAAAAAATAGTATTTGCAATTCCGTCTGTCTGTGTGTCTATTAAAACTTAAAATTAAGAGTAGTTTTATAAAGGGCGAAAAGAGAAAAATTTGGTTTTCTCAAAATCTGCTAAAACGATTTTGATTAAAATTCGTATCTAGGCGTTGATTAAGATTATAAATAAACTGGCTATTTTCATTTTCCTATGAAAATGATTTTTAGAGTACTTTACAGAAGCGTTAATTTCCGTATCTCCATAACTATTTGAGAAACTAAACAACTTATCATTGCAAAATTGTAGGACTATTAGAAATAAAAAACTTTTATTTGACATATATTTTTATAAAAGCAAGAGTTTCTGAGATATTTGCAAATATATTAATACAATTTTGTGAGCTTTAGTTGTAAACATATACTACTTAAGTCTTAACGCAATAATTCTCCAATGGCATAGAGTAATTAAATATAAGTAAGTATCTAAAATAGTATGTTATTTTTCCTTAAAACTCTTAGGAGAAATGTTTGCACAGCAATGATCTATCTCCATTTTAGACTCAATAGTCAATATTTACATTTTGTATTGGTCAAAATGTATAAATTAATAATTAAATATCAATGCGATGACTTGAAGATGTGCAACACCTTATAAAATGTTAAAATTTTAATCAGAAATAGAAATTTTAATACGAAGTGTTGACCCTTGTGGACCCAATATTAATCTTTTTTATAACATTTAGGATTCCTTAGATTTCTTTCTACTTCCCTCCATTCATCTCTAGTAATATAATTTTCATAAATTGGAACATGTAAAGCAGATCCGAGTTTCCAAGCTGTCAGCAAATGGTTCAAATACCATTTTATTAAGGTCTTTAAAAATTAAACTGTTTGAAATGCTCTTAGGTGGACAAAGATGCGCCTCTTTTCTCATTGATTCTATATCATTGTATATTATTTTATGCGTGTTCTTATGTGGAGTTGTAATGATACAATGTACATTATTCCGTTCAGAAATCTTACGAGTTTATATATAGAGAGAGAAAGACTGTGCGGTGCGCCGTACCATTTATTTTATCATATAACAAAAGCACGAATTATTTTTCAAATTCAAAATAGCTTAAATTTTGATCCAAACTTAATTTTTCCCATTGAAAGATATTTAAAGACATTGAAAAACATTGAAAATTAGAACTTTAAATATAGTTTTTTTTCTAAACACCAATTTTGCACATACGTGTATTCTGCACTAAGGCGACGATATTTTCACCTGGCACCTACATAGGTAGTAACTGAATTACAGCATTATTGGCTCTGGAAACGAATTCTTAAGCATTTGGACATGTTAAGGTGGGGATGCAGGGAACGCAAGAAAAGACGATTGTTTTTGCAGTTTTTATAGCAATACTTTTTTTGGATCAAATAAATTAAATATTGCTCCTATAGAATCATAGAGCTTAATTTTCTTCACATGGTGATATAAACATTTCTTGAATATCTGTCAAGAATGTCCTGGAATTTAATAACAAATTTTTCTCTTAATTTAAAAAGTTTCTTAGATAATGCTGCTCTGCTCACGACAGATATTCAGGTCTATTGAGGTCACCATGTGAAGAAAATTAAACTCTCTGTTGCTATAGACGAAATAGTTTGCTTATTTTGGCAAAAAAAAGTTTTGCTCTAGAAGCTTGAAATTAACTCTCCTTAACTCGCGTCCACTGCATACTCACCTTAAACATCAAGTTTTATTTCATTCTAAATATTTTTTTCTCCACCAATTTCATAGAAAAAAGGAACTTACTTAAATAAGTAAATGAAAACCATCAACAAAATACATAAAGTAATGCAACACATTTGAGAACGAATTCAAAGCAGGTATTGTAAATATACATTGCTACTCACCTATATAAGGTATTACAGCTTCAAAATAAAAAATGTAGCTTGGCATCGACAAAGAACGCTAAAGCCTAGCCAAAGAACTTTGATTCTAATGAAAAGGGATGGGACTGTTTTGATTTGCACAATGTGGCTATATCTGGTTTAATTTGGGACAACTACAACCGAATATCTGGCTCTGCATTCAGGCGGGATCTATATTTTGTTTTAGTAGCCACATAAGCAGAGAATCCTGATTCACATAAGTAAGTTGTTGTAAAGGGTGAAAGGATGATTTTCGTTTAATCTGATAAAACTTTAAATTCGTCTTTTAGCTGACACCAAAATTCTGTTAGTGAATTTTTAGTTGCAAAATTATCTTTTACCATAGAATCTGATGTCAAATCAATCATACACTTATACTGGTGTGATGTCAGACAGCTTTTCCGACACAGAAGAGTATGGTTTTACAACCCAAAAGTTTTCTTTTACTTTATCGTGGAATTCTTCTGGAAAATAACAGTTGAAACTATCAAGTAAATTTAACAGATGAACGTGAAACTCATTTAAGATATATTCGTGTATGTCAGAATATAGTTCTTCTCTAAATTCTTTTACCATTGGGAAACTGTCTAGATTTAGATTTTTCATTGAATTCACCCAAAACTTTATTTTCTTTTTAAACGCTTGTACTTTATCGCTGGCCTCAAAAACGGTTACTGCTTTCCCTTGAAGTGAGATACTTAAGTCATTAACTTTTTTAAAATGTCTGCTAAATAGGCCAATTTCATAACCCAATGCTTATCATACAGCCTGTCTCCCAAAGTGAAGTCGTTGTCAATCAGGAAGGTTCTGACTTCAGTCCTCATTTCAAAGAGCCGAGGCAAAGCTTTGCCACGAGAAAGCCACCTTACTTCTGTGTGAAGAATTAAAGAGGTATGTAGACTCTTCATGTCATCACACAACATTTTGAATAGTCTTATATTTTTAGGTCGTGATTTGATAAAATTAAACATTTTCACGCTTTCGTCCAAGACTTCTTTTAGGAAGGGTGGCATTTTTTTCGCAGCAAGGGCATGGCGGTGGAGGATGCAGGGGCTACTGCTGCATTTCTTGACTTTTTGTTTTATTCTTGAGATAGCACCGGATGGCTTCCCAGTCATGGCCTTGGCGCCGTCCGTGCACACATCAACGCAGTTATTACATGGTATGTCACTCATTGTAAAATTTTCTTCTATTAATTTGAAAATTTCAGTGCCAGTTGTGTTAGTTGGTAAATGCTTTCAGAGGAGCAGATCCTCTTGAAAAGACTCCCATTATTGGTAGCGTACAAATACTATTAAAATTTCCGATCCAGCCACATCCGTTGATTCATCCATTTGGAGCGAAAACTTAGGGCATTTTATTCATGAAAGTAAAGTAGCTTTCAAATCCTCTGCTAAGTCCCTGATTCGTCGCGAAATTGTGTTATTTGACAAAGGAACGGTGTCTACTAGTTTCGTGGCTTTTACACCCAGCATACATTCAACTATGTCCTTTACAAAAGGCTTAATAAGGTTTTCAGCGATGGTATGGGCTTCACCAGCTTGAGCAACTCGGTAACTGACTAAGTAGGACGCCATCAAAGCCTGTTCATTAACTGTTTTTGAGTGATAAGATATAATTTTCTGGGTTTGTGTAGGTTCACCATACTTCTTTCTGAAGAAATCAGTCAGTTTGCCCTTGCATTCTGGATGGACCCCCTCAAAATGACGGCGCCTTTTTGCTGGGAACATCGCACTGTTTGGCAACACTTTCATGCAAACTACGCACTGTGGTTTGTTGTCACTAGTTTAAAATAAATGGTACGGCGCACCGCACAGACTTTCTCTCTCTTTCTATAAACTCGTAAGATTTCTGAACGGAATAATGTACATAAGAACATGCATAAAATAATATACAATGATATATAATCAATGAGAAAATCAATGAGAATCTTTGTCCACTTAAGAGCATTTAAAACAGTTTAATGTCTTCCAAAAGGGTCAACACTTCGTATTAAAATTTGGATTTCTGTATAAAATTTTAACATTTTATACGGTGTTGCAGATCATCAAGTCATCGCATTGATATTTAATTATTAATTTATACATTTTGACCAATACAAAATGTAAATATTGACTATTGAGTCTAAAATGGAGATAGATCATTGCTGTGCAAACATTTCTCCTAAGAGCTTTAAGGAAAAATAAGGTACTTTTTTTAGATACTTACTTATATTTAATTACTCTATGGCATTGGAGAATTATTGCGTTAAGACTTAAGTAGTATATGTTTACAACTAAAGCTCACAAAATTGTATTAATATATTTGCAAATATCTCAGAAACTCTTGCTTTTATAAAAATATATGTCAAATAAAAGTTTTTTATTTCTAATAGTCCTACAATTTTGCAATGATAATTTGTTTAGTTTCTCAAATAGTTGTGGAGATACGGAAATTAACGCTTCTGTAAAGTACCCTAAAAATCATTTTCATAGGAAAATGAAAATAACCAGTTTATTTATAATCTTAATCAACGCCTAGATACGAATTTTAATCAAAATCGTTTGAGCAGATTTTGAGAAAACAAATTTTTTCTCTTTTCGCCCTTCAGTAAACTACCCTTAATTTTAAGTTTTTATAGACACACAGACAGACGGCATTGCAAAGACTATTTTTTAGGGTTGTGGGGGTCATGAGACGTCGACATCCATCAACATTTCAGGCTAGTTTTTTTTACGGTCTCAATACTTAAGCTTTAATGTCCAAAAAGTTAAAAATATATATATAATTGCGTATAGATTGAAAATTATTGATTTTATAAAAATATGTTTCGAATAAAATATTTGTATTATAAATATATATACATATTTGTAATGCTAAGTAATTTCATATATCAAATAGTTTCGGAGCTATCATAAAAAAATGTTAATTTACGCATCAGACCGGAGCCCTTAAAGACATTTAGCCGAAATATTGAGAGTAGCCATTTTGTTTGGAATATTTATTAATGTTCATAAATGAAATTTAATCAAAATCGTTAGAGCCGATTTTGAGAAAATCGACATTTTCTCATTTTGTCCTTCAGTAAACTACCCTTAATTTTAGGGGTAGATATCCAATTCCAAAAACCCCTCGGGGCAACCCTATGAAAACCCTAGATATCAAGTTTCAGCTCAATCGGTAAAATAGTTTAGGCTCTAGTTGGAGGTACAGACAGACAGACAGACAGACAGACAGACAGACAGACAGACAGACGGAAATTCAAAAACCACTTTTTCGGATTCAGGGAGTCATGAAACGTCAAGATTCATCAAAATCTCGAGTTCAAATTTTTTGACGATCACCATACTTTCTCTACCTGTAAGATAGAGAGAAAGTAAAAATCCAATATCCAAGTAGGAATCGTGGTACCTCCTTTTTATTATTTTTTTTACCGGTGGCACTGGTCTTCGAAGAACTAGTACTAGGCAGTTCTTTCAACAGTTCAGAGGTTTCTGTAACACCTGCTGTCGCTGATTCGTCCAAAAACCCTTCATCCTGCCCAGCAATTCTAGCATTGGCAACTGCTCCATCTTCTTCCACACTACAATATAAAAATAATATTCGTATCATCTGGGTAAATAATATTAATGATACTAATAAATGTCGAGTATTTAATAAAACAATTGATCAAAGAACAGTTGCTCCTAAATTAACGTTGAATAACGTTTAAGAATGTAAATTTTTCTCGCATATACGCTCACAATGCTTGTTAAATGTGAGTGGCCATCTTATCCTATCGCTTGGTGACATCACATTTGCTGCAGCTTCAAGGTTAGTACCAAGTAACAGGCCAAAATTCGAAAACAACCTGAGGTGAAATCTGTTTTTGTTAAAATTGCAACAATATGTACAACCTGTTACTTGTTTTAATTACACACGCTCTTATTCTAGCATACCCCAATAGATAAACATTATTTAACGTTAAAAAAATGCATCTAATGTAATATTTGGACATACCTGTTAGCTGTTGATGCTTCCATAGCTACTGGAAGAACTGTGTCGGAGGTTTTAATAGTTTTTTTTAAGGATCCAGACTTCAGCCAGCGATCCATTGAAAGCAAATCTATGATATTTTCTAAATCACTACGTAGGTGCTCGAAAAACCTGTAATGGGCAGGTGTTTCGTCCTCAAGATCCATTAAAGTTACTAACGTAATTATTTTTTTTAAATCACACACCAAAAGCACTCGTTAAAAAATAACACCGCACTGCAATTTGACTCGTTTCGACTGTCGGCTAAACAGTGAATAAACTACATCTGAATGAAGGTGCGAAGAAACACGAGTTTTTAATATACAATAGAAACTTTCCAGAAAATTCTGTAAAAGTGTCAAAGCTAGCAATTGGATCTTTAAGCAAGTTGAGGCTCTCATTGAGCCGGGGTTAGCTGGCGCCATTGAGCCTCTCTGTCTGGTTGCGCCGCGTGAAGTCTGTGTGCTTCCCGGATTTCCTCAATGTTTTGTGTGGTTGCGAGAAGGTGCGGGCGGGTAGACCTGACTGAGGTGACGCATGACAATGCACTTTGGATCCATAATACTTGCTATATACACTGCTTTACGGCACGCTGCAGGAGCTAAATTATTTCTACACAATACTTATCAAAAAACAGTTCATGACCACACAAATAAACAATTTTGAAATCTTGTCACATTTATTTTATTTTTATTTACAATCTCATCGCGGAGCATTTAGAGACGTTTCGCGGAGCACACTTTGGGAACCACTGCTATAGACTGTTCCACTCTCAAATATCAGTACAGGCCCTTATGGACTATTACCATCTCTTTCCAACCCATTGGTTTCTCCGTTAGCGCTGTCCTTTTTCAACCAAGCGGAGTTGTCATTTGTATCTCAACTTTGAACGTCGTTATTTCTATGAAATAAGCATGGTATACTGAAGAACATTCACTTATGCATCTTGTCAAATCAATTTAAACCACCATAGGTGTTTGTAAATCAGTATTTTTTTTCAAAATATGCAAATATGCATTGTGTCAAAGTTTCATTAGGTTCCAAATATATCACGTCATAAGTTTCGTTCCAATTGTGTGGAAAAGCCAGTAGTTTTATGGTGACTGTTATAATAGTTATGAACAGCGTCTGCTAAGATGTTAGAAAAAAAATTAAAACGTATTATACCTCCTGAAATATTTAAAGTAAAACATGAAAAAGTTGTTTTGTTAGAAACTTTTTTCTTTTGATTTTGCATAGGTACCCTCCGTCGAGATTGTAAGGTAGCAACTTACTGGCTCACGCCCGAGCGGTATGCTATACCTCCACACATGACTGCAGAATAGTTTGCCTAGCTACGCCCAAGGCCGGATTTAAAGAAAGCCTTAAGTCCTTAAACTATTTCTTGACTGTTTCAAAGGAGTGATGGGGGAGGAGATTTTTTTTTTGAGAAGTTCAAACGGTTTGATCTACTAAATTAATTTTACTTTTTATTCCCTTCCTAATAAAATCAATTATTCGTTACATACTTAGTTAATTAATTATGTTTGGTCTCATTAATATATGGCCTGGATTTTTTTTTAGCTGTTAAAATTTTATCCTTACCACACAATATTTGGCAGCAGTGCTACCCACATTTATTGGTTTTACATGGTAACATAAAGCATGTCTCCCCCTTTTCAGAATATTAATAACTGTGATTAGCTAATTATGAATTTATTAATGATTAATTATTATATTCTACACATGTAGCTCAAATAAATTGAATCTTAAAGATTTTTACTTTATTTTTAGGACACTGAGTTTAAAAAAATTATATAATTTAAGAGTCCCAATCCTGATTTAAAATATTTTATACAATTTCCGGGTATACAAAAAAAAGATTTGATAAAGTCCTATCCATTGGACATATTTTATTGATAAAAGAGTAATTTATTTGTTTCTTCAACGTTATTATGACTGTCTATAGCTTTGTGTGACCATAGTTAGATTCCATAATTTATTTAATGTTACCATAATGGCCACAATATAAATATTGGTAAAAAGTTTTGATAAATATTTATTTTAGAAAAATTGTAGTTTAATAAGATTTACGTTGATGAACATTTTCTAATAAATTTCATGTTTAATTTTTTTTTGTCTAATCTGTTTTTTTACTAAATCAATTCTGAAAATCAAAATAATAAAACTGGGCATTTCATAGGCAAGTATTAATATAATATAAGAGAAAGGAGGTTTAAATAAATGAAAAGCAAGGAGAAGTATTGTATTTGGTTTACGAGCTTAAAAACAATTTGCATGATATCTCTATTTTTTTAAAGGTTTGAAATGTAGCTATCTTTTAGTAAGAAAATATTGTAGTTCTGTACTGTTTTTAAGAATGTATGGCTGTTGGCAAAGATACCTGGAGCTGGGTAACCAATTGTGGTGCATTTATTTATGTTCACTCGAATGTCTGCTAAGTGAGGATCTATCATACATACAGTCAGCGTTTGAGTTTCCATGAAAGAAACGGCCGGATTTATTTATATCTGTAACTTAGGATCTCTGGAACCACTTAACCGATTACGGTGCGGTTTTTACTTTTATACTGGTCAATATATTTTAGGATTATTTGTGTATAATTAAGTGTTTCGGTGTGAGTCCCGGTGAAGGGCGATCCGACTTTTTGTATACATTTATGGAACACATAATTACTGTGGTGTAATTTTTATTATTCTTTAGAGTATTTATCTAGGCATTTTTTTAGTATAATAATTGGGTGTTTTGGTGTGAGTCCTGGTGAAGTGTCAGCCGGATATTTGGATATATATATATATATATATATATATATATATATATATATAACCACTTAGCCAATTGGAATTTTTTTGTGGAATATTTCTCCACATATGTTTTAAAATGATATAATCAGGTTTTGTGTTGTGAGTTTCGGTGAAGGACCAGCCAGATATTTGTGTATATCTCTGGAGCAGCTAACCGATTACAACGTAGTTTATTATAGTCTGTAGGATATTAACCAGGCAAATTTTAACACGATATACTTGAGTTTTGGGTTTCGAGACCTTGTTTAAGTTTTGGATGGATGTTGTATATATTTTATCTAGCATATTTATAACCATATAAACAATTGCAATGCATTTTTTAAATTAAGTAGTATTTATGTTGTAACATTAGTTTAAGCAAGTGTTTTTCTATGAGTCCCTGGAACTGCTGAGAGGTCTAGTGATAATGGATTTTGTGGGTCAGCTGAAAGGTGAAATTTCATTCTTCCGTGAAGGGGATAATAGTCCAGAGTTAACTATAGGAGAATATTTATATGTAACATAATATTACCTATTTCAACCACCTCAACTACTCATCCAGGCTACACGCCTAAATTAATTTTTGTGGGAAGTGATGTAAGAGATACAAATTAAAGAGGATGTCATCACAATATCTTGGAGGGAAGTTGGGGAAACAATTTAGGAAAAGTCCCTGAATATTCCAGGCCAGGATTAGAACCCTGTTTCATCAATGGAAATGGATCATATGAGGAAATATGTGTCCGCGTTTATACCGATTCAGTAGAATATATGATTACCAAACCCTTCCTTCACCTCTGACAAGACGTGTATTAATCACAACTTGTGAATGTGAGGAATGCCAGGCCTCCACCGTGGTTCGGATTCCACGTTAAACTGTAGGTCCTCCATTTCACCTCACAATCACCCTACCATTACACATTAACGTAAGTGCGTATAACCCGAACGGGTAGTAAGACGCGGTGCTAATAAGAAGAAGAGTAGAATATAAATTATTTACGGTATTTCCTAGAATACATATTCTAATTTGCTATTCTGTTTACTATAAGATATTAAATATTTAATTTTGTGTATGTTTAGAGTAGATATTACACCTGTCTATAGGCTATTATTTTGGGGAATGCTTTTTTAAGTTCAATAAATAATGTTTCTACTACAATGAGATTACAAACAACTCCCAGACCCACTTAAGTGGTGTAGTTAGCTATCGCTCTGGTTTCGTGTTGAGCTAGACTCACGAGGACGTGAAAATCGCGGTTCGAATCTCGCTCGTGTGAACTGAGGGTGGTTTTCCCTAAATGGTTTTCCACTCTCCCCCCACGAAAATGCTGGTTAACTTCCTCTAAATTCACCCTTACCAATTCCTTATTCATTAGAGTAATTAGTAAATAGGCGTATTACTAGAACGGGTAGTAAGACGCGGTGCTAAAAAAAAAAAAACGCTAACTCTCAACAAGAATGTGTATGCAATTCCTTTAAATACTCTTTCCTTGTCCTATTGATTTAAGATTGACTATATGAAGGAGGTTATCAGAGAAACAGTGAAGTTTTGCTGGCATTCAAACATATTAATAAATAGTTCGTTCTGTGTGTGCTAGCTGGCCGTGAAGGTCCGACTATAGCGTAGAGTAGTTAAATGGCGCTTGTCTAAAAGGAGGGTTGGATCACATAATTTTTTTTTTTTTTTTTTTTTTTTTTTAGCACCGCGTCTTACTACCCGTTCGGGTTATACGCTTAAGTACTAATTACGCTAATGGATTAGGAATTGGGAAGGTTGAATAGAGGAAGTGAACCCGCATTTGCGTGGAGGGAGAGTGGAAAACCATTTAGGAAAAACCACCCCCAGTTCACCCGACCGAGATTCGAACCTCGATCTCCCCGTCCTCGGCAGTCGGGCTCAACACGACTAGCGCGTTAGCCAACTACGCCACCAAGGCGGGTGATCACATAATTCACACGTCTTCTAAACATTTACGTCTTGCAGTAAGCCAACAGTTATTACTCCTTCCAAATTAATTTCAAGAACAAATAAATTATGTATTTTGATATATGTTAAAATCTCATACGTCTCAAATAATTATTGGTTACCTTTATAATAATAATAATAATATAATAAAATATAATAATAATAATAATAAATGCTTTCGAAACCAATAATTCTACAAGAAAACGATTTACAGATTTATTGAACGGTAAGATTGTGGGACAGTTTACCTCAAACGATCGTATGTTTATCTAATTGACTAATGTTCCCAGGTTCGATTCCTGACATAACAGAATTTTATTTTTAGGGAAATGAGTGTTTCCCCCTTCAAGATGATGAGCTTTATGGACGGGGGAGGTTGTGTATTTTCAAGTTTTAAGTTAGTATCAAAGTCGTGTGCTGATTTTATTAGTCAGTTCTGAAAATGCACGTTAAACACCTCAAATACATTTTTAACATGAAACCTTGGATGCTACGCTTCTCTCTAAGTAGAGATAGTTTACTACGTATTGAATAAAATAAGAAAACTAAGGTGTACTCATTTATATTAAATATAACTAACTCTATCTGGGAAACAAAATAGTAAAAAAACTTTCAGAAACAATTCTATGACTTAATAATATGCTTTGTTTGACTGGTTTTAATTCTTTACGCATCTTTAATATATACCTTATTATGGATCAAGTGTGCATTTGGTGCAGGTTATTTGGATTTCATACCTAGGCTCACCATCCTCTTCTCGTTTATGTGGTCCTGCTCCATCGAAAGTTGTCGGCACGCGGCATTCATGAGAAAATGTACTGAGAGCAATATTTTGAAAAGTATTGTTGTTGTCATACAAATAAAATAATTTTTACTGTAAAAAAGTATGTTTTAACTATCCCTAGTGTTTTAAGATCTTCCCCAACATTTATAAAATCCCGTTTATGAGAATTTTTGCTAAAATTTTATATTTATAAAATTATATCCAAACATTTTTTATGTTTTATATATTTGAAGCGCTCACGGTAAAAGCTTTTCAAAAATACCAAACACATTTGGGTAAAAACATAAAAATAATAAAACGTAAACTTACTTTTAATTTCTCACAAATTCCGTTATTCGTCTTTTTGCTAAATTGTTACCAACCCATTTCATGTGGGCACGCTAGCATTTAGCTCCAACCCAAGCTTCGATTTTATGTGTTCAGCCATTCAAATATTGAGATCTGTGTGAGACCTAAATAGACATACAACGTGAGTTTTTCATATGGGTTCTATTCTTGGTATGGAACCCAAAAAATTAGTGGTGACTTTGAGTGTAACTTGTATGTGTTTATTATTTTTTATTATATCATAATTTCTATTGTTATATCATTATAGTTTAAAACAATTCCATACCAAAAACGTTGAGTTCTCTTGTAGATTGTATTTTTGTCCTTTATGATTATTTTAAATTGAGTTATAATAATGACTGAACTAAAACAAGTCGATTACACGTAGTTATGAAGAATTAGTAGTAACTTAAAAGATTAATTTTCATTCATTCTTAAAATAGTTATTTTGGTGGAAATAATGTAAACATATTGAAGGACATATATTTTTTTTTCTTCCAACGGTTTTTATTATTTCAAGTTTAGACATACAATGTGAATTAAAATACTAATTTTCTAAGTAATTAAATATAATATCTTAGTTTTACATATTTCTATGTAAGGATCTAATTAGTCGTTCATATATATCTTCTTCCATATTTTTATTTAATCAAATTCATATTCGATACACTTTAATATGTGTAGGCCTTAAATCAGTTACAATAACACTATTGCAAATATAATTATTATTGTGTCTCAAAAATTTACAAAAATATTCGATACACTTTCTTCATACAGATTGATATTTTGGGTTCTATTTGCCAAGAAGTTCTCCTCCCCAGCTTAACACCTTGCGAGACTGGTATCGTCTGTCACGTAGGGCAGTGATGACCAACCCGCAACACTAACGGTACGCTAAGTCATTTTAAGTTCCACCCTTAAAGACACCGTAGATTAAAAAAAAAATTAAATTGGAAAACAAATAAACGAGTTATTTCTGCCAACTTCACTTGTCACTAAAATTTGAATAATTTAGTTTATCCCCTATTCACTCTCTAAAGAGCCCTGTTGGTTTACTGTCCACGATGTAGAGAGGGGGAAGGAGTCAGGTAATGTTTGAGGTTTTAGGCGATAGCTACATACACAATACCAACAGCGTAGATTGTAGATAGTGGTATGACAGAAAATTATGTTGGCCACCCTGGAGTAAAGTAACATAAAACTAAAGGACGCTTCTCTCCCTTCGCGTGTGAACTAGTGAATAATTTTGTTGAAAGAAACTCACCATTTTCAAGTATGTAAGCAAAAGGGGAAAAAAAAAATGTTTTCAATGCACCAGAAATTCAAGAAATGTGTTTATTTGTGTGAAAACAAAAGAAAAATAGATTAAATCTATGCAATAGAGTTGGTAGCGTGAATGTGTAGTAATCCAATGAGCAGACATTGGTCTCCAAAGCCTGTATAGTTATTTTTTTAAATATGACTAAATAAAATATTGAATTAAGTTGTTAATTGGGGTATTTATTTAACATATTTTTCTAAAAACAGTTAGGATACCAAATAATTCGCATTTAAATACAAAGTAAAATAAAAATCTATAAATTATTTACTTATTTAGCACTGCGTCTTACTAACCGTTCGGGTTATACGCTTAAGTACTATTTACGCTAATGGGTTAGGAATTGGGAATGTTGAATATAGAGGAAACGAACCCGCATTTGCGTGGAGGTAGAGTGGAAAACCACTTAGGAAAAACCACTCCCAGTTCACCCGACCTAGATTCGAATCTCAATCTCCCCGTCCTCGGCAGTCGAGCTCAACACGACTAGCGCGTTAGCTAACTACGCCACAGAGACGGGTTATCTGCACATTAACTTTGAGGTGTTGTATGCAAGTGGTTATTTAAAAATAATGTATTTATGGGTTTTATATTATAAAACACCTTTACCTAAAAGGACTTTACTAAATATTTATTATTTGGATGGTAAACATATTATACCTAATAGGTCTACCTGGCATGTTAAGGTTTAACAAAAAAAAAAAATCCAAACGATATTTCGGCGGGGTAACAGTACTAAATTCATATAAACAAATGTTATTTTATGTAAATCAATAAAATAAAAAGTTGAATTTGAACTAATTCGTGTCCTGTATGAGCAATCTCTATACGTATACTAGGTAACTAATGTGTGCTTGTTTGAAACAAGTTAATATTTAAGTAATTTATGATACTAGCAATTTGGTTTAAATAAAATAAAATAAATATAAATGATATAGCTAAACAAATCGTTCTACATGGTGCACTCAATAAAATAATAGTGGTTATTTTATTTACGTATACTGTAAAGTGGCACGCATCAATTCCGTTAGTTTCGTTATATAAGAGGTCATTTGATTTCCAGTGTTGCCGAATTAAACTATCGGTCGCTAGCGAGTAACCGGCACATCTACACATAGCACGATATCAATGTTTTAAAATCAGCACTGCTTTGTACCAGTCTTTTAAAACACCCTTTACTGGTTAAGTGGGCACACTATCTAAGAACCTATAGCTTGTTTAGTTTGATTTTACAATTACAGAGACATCAGGGTTCAAATCCTGGTTAGATTTACTAATTATGTTTTTTTACAAAAACGATATTCACAAGATTGTGAGTAATTACATTTCATTTCACAGTCCACCTTCATCACTCCTACTTTGCTACTGTAGTTAATTGTAATAGTCCAAATGGATAGTAGGGCCCGGATCATTAAAAAACTATACATATTAAAATCGCACAAGAATAAAAAGTATTGAAGCTACGTTTAAAAATATCTATAAATACATTTGTCAGAAGACTATGCCTCAACATGTTTCATATTTTTCTGCTGAACTATTTAACTTTGAATGTTACACTAGCAAGTATAGCACTGTGATTATATGGTACCAACAGCTTTGAATATAAATGATATGTGATATATTAGCAGGAATTCAGTGTCAATTATGTGATCGTGTGTGGTCATTACTAAATTTACACAAACTCTATTATATAAATAAAGAATTTAAATTATGTATATAGAATATGTTAGAAAAAATGTGTAGTTTTTCATCGTGACGAGTTAAACTAAGAATAATATAATTACGATTACTAGAAACCACTATCGGCTACTACACAATAGTTTAAGAAACTCTTGCAAATAATGACCGTCCCTGTAATAACATCTGTGTCTCCCTTCTCTTCCTATGCAAATACATCTTGTAATGTAGTAAGTATATCTCTGCTGAGTTTTGTGATGGATCAAGCCATTTTAGCATTTTCTTACTGTAGAATTACCATTCCAGTTATGTTAACCTATTTCTATAAAGGGAAGGAGGAACGGAAAATACTAAGCATTTCCCCTAGCTAGTTTATAGTTAAAGTAATATGAAAAGTCCACATTAAATAGCTAAAATAAATAAATAATATGAGGTCAGTTTTCGAATCTCGGTCATATCCAGTGTGGGTGATTTATATTAAATGGTTTCTCATTCTCCTTCCAAGCAAGTGGGGGTATCTTACCTCTAATATGTTTCCTTACTCAACCCAACCCCATAAGAATATTGTCAATTATATGTAAAGCCTGAACAGGTGTTAACAAGCAATGATAACATAAAAATAATAGTAAGACCATGGTCTAATTAGTTTGCCATGAGCTGTCCTCACTTCTCCAACAGGATACGGTGATCCTGGTAGTTTGGCCATGATAGTGACGACAGCTGGCGATCCAGGTGATTTAGCTTAGATAGTGACGATAGGTGGTGATCCAGGTGGCTAAGCCAAGATAGTGACGACGTATGGTGATACAGGCGGTGAAGCCAATATAGAGACGACAGATGGTGATCCAGGCGATTAAGCCCAGATAGCGACGACAAGTGGTGATCCAGGCAGCTAATCCAAGATATTGACGACGTACTGTATGGTGATCAAGGCGATAAAGCCAAGATAGTGACTATCGATAGTGATGCAGGTGGTTAAGCCAAGATACTGACGAAAGCTGGCAACCCAGACGATAATGCCAAGATAGTGACGACAGATGCTGGTCCAGGTGGTTAAGCCAAGATAGTGACGGAGGCTGCTGATCTAGGTGGTTAAGCCAAGATAGTGACGACAGATGGTGATCCAGGCTTTTAAGCCAAGATAGTGACGACGGATGGTGATCCAGGTGGTTAAACCAAGAAGTTACTTATGATTTATATCCAGCCAATACACTTAGTCCAACACCCATTGAACAAGAAACTTAAGTTTAGCGAGTATTTAACATATCAATAACGTGTCCAAAATCCTTCTGCTTCCACAACACATTCTAATCTTCTTGGCATCGAATTAATAAGTCTTGCAACATACCTAGGGCTATCAGAGAGCTCTTCCCAAGCAGCTTCAACTTCATCCTACAGTTGATTAGAATTCCTGATATCCAGATTACGTTCACGAAGTATCCTACTCATTTCTGCCCATACATTCTCTATTTGGTTCATATCACAGCCACATGGAGGCCATAGAATAACATCAATGTCCCCCCCCCCCCCCATGATCTGCAAACCACTGCTGCACTAATCGAGAAGTATGAACAGGTGAGCGGTCGTGTTGATAAACAATTGGTCCTACGGGATATCTTTCCCGTACAGACGTTATCCAAGATAAACACGTAATGTTCCTTGTTTAAATGTCTATCTATTTTCCACATGACTCCCATACCAGCGTGTGAAATCCACCCCCAACTAGATACAGAGAAGCGACCACTATAGCAGCGTTGATGCACATAGGGTGATTGAAAACGAGCATTTTTAGGGCGATAAACTAGCACACGACCATCATTTGATGAACTCCAAACCTTCTCGTCTGTAAAAAATAGCTCCCCTCCAATATTCTAATGGCCATCCTAAGTTTTCTTGTGCGAAATTCATTCGAGCCAGCTTCTGCCGTTCTGTTAATATCTGTTTTGAACCAGCAGTAAATGACTGGAGCCCTCCTTCTCTTAAGCGCTCCAAAATTGAGTTTTTAGACAAATTCACCCCAACCCGCGCAGCAATCTGTCTGCTCGTTAAATATGGGCTTGCCTGAGCTACATCAACTAGCGCGGCATCTTGTTCCCGAGTAGTTTTACGTGAAGCGCCTCCACCATGACGACACTTGAGGCTGTTTTCATTATTCCATCTAGATTTCCACAACGAAACTTTTTTTCGGGAACACGGTATTGCACGCGAAATTACACTGTCCGTGTACCCTGCCTCCACTAAACCCAGAATCCTTCCTTTATCAGCTTCACTTAAACGTCCATATCGTTCCATGGATGAATTAACTGTGAACAATAAGTTTGAAACACAGTTAAAACACTCCAAGGGTAGATGTTTTGTTTTGCTCTCCTACTTAGAAACAAACAATGGTTGGTCAAATGAGCCGTCTTTTCGAGGTTTCCATCATGTGAAAGTTTTCACTCCTATGAGCCACTTGTGGGAATGTAAATAATACAAATTTTACCAAGTCGTTTTATAAAGTATATTATATAATTTAAGTTATGAAATACATATAATCAACATTAAAAAAGCAAAATTATAGCCTATTGGACTTTAAATATTAACTATCGTTATAGTTGAACACTAGGTCCAAATTTCCGGCATATTCACTTTGGTTTTTTAGTCATGGTAAATTTGGGGTTTGAATCCCATATAGATGGACTGAGAATGTTTTGCCCTAATTTTTTTAAAACCCTACCACTACCAAATTTTGGGTACATTAACTCTCAAACTATAACTTCCTCAACGCTACTCAAAAGAGTAATTAACATATATGCGTATATACAAAACGGGTGGTGAGACGCGATAATGAAAGAATAAATAAAATATTGCCCAAGACCGAATGCCTGATACACCACATCCAACAGTAGTTCATGAAGTGTTCAAAGGCAAACCCATAGAAAAAATTAATATTTTAGGCCCAACTCAAGTTCAAACATGATTTCCTAAACCGCTCCCTTTAATCGTAGCCAAGAACGATACTAATTAGTAAGGACCTTACAGTAAAGTAATAGTCGCAAAATGGTATAGGGGTAAGGTATTGGACTTCTATGTTGGGAGTCCGGGGTTCAATCCTCGGTCGCGGCACAGATTTATCTGATTGCCAAACCCTTCTTTCACCTCTGACAAGACGTGTATTGATCTCATCTAGTGAATATGTGGAATGCCAGGCATTCACCGTGGTTCGGATCCCATGTTAAACTGCAGGTCCTTTATTTCATCTCACAATCATCCTACATTACACATTAGTGTAGGTAAATACAACCCGAACGGTTAGTAAGACGTGGTGGTAATAATGCTAATAATAATATAGGGCCAATTTCATAGTCAGATTTAGTACGCCTCAAGTGCGGCGCTACACTAAATACAAGACGTCACCTACCTGAAATTGAATGGAATGGGCCAGTTTCATATGCGAAACTGGCCCATTCCATTTTGGTCTAGGTATGTGTCGTCCTGTATTTAGTATCGACTCGCACTTTAGGCGTGCTAAGTTTGACTATGAAACTGGCCCATACAGTCGCAAAGAAAACTAGATAGCAGTCGTCAATTCATTCAACGTGGTGAAAATATTTTTATTTAGAGACGTTATCCATAATATTAACTTTAATTCTTTTTTTAATATGTCAATATTCAAACTACGCTGCCAAATTTTCTCATCTTTTTCCATTTTCCAACAGGTGCAAATAATACCAAGATGTTTTAGTCCTCCTCACCTTATTACTCGTTCAATAACGAATAAAGAGGAGGAAGGAGGAATGTTAGAAGAAATATAACTAATTTACATGGGAAGAGCATGAGAAACCACTTAATTAATACCAACTAATTAAACCCAATCAGAATTCAAGCCCTGACTTCCTTGTCAAAGGCAAAAAAAAATAATAAAAAAATCAAACTGATTTAAATTTGACATCCAAGCTAATTTACACGTTGTCTTCCTCACACTTCTTCATATAAGATCCTCCCCTATCGCCACTCCTTATTTCGACCCTCCTTGAAAATGCTCTTATCTAATACCTCCTTGACTCTGGAAGCCTAGCCTGTAACATTCAATTGAATAACTACATTCTAAACTATCGAAAGCGCATGGCTGGAGAGGACATCGCTTATAGTGTGTTTGGTGAAGGCAGGGCCTATTCAACCACGGAGCAAGATTATTCGTTGTACTCGTTTCACGGCAGCAAATAATAAGCACTGACTCGAAGGCAAAAAAAAAAACTAAAAAAATATCATTTAATAACAGGATTAAGCCGCTTAGGTGGTCACATGTTCTAAGACACTACTCTCACAATAGACTAGACTAACAATGACGGAGAGATCCAGGTTCAATCCCGGTTGGGTTCACTGAGAGGATTTTTTCCTAAATGGTTTTCAACTCTCCCTTCACGTAAATGTGGGAACACTCTCTGTAAATTCAGCCTTCCTCAGAGTTAAAAAATTAAAGTAAATAGCATACAGGCGTAAAATCCGAATGGGTATGGTGCAGCACTAAAATATATATACATATATAATTATATATATGTATATGTTATTTGGTTCTGGACCAACATAATGCGGGATTGTCTAAACTTACATATTAATATATTGCTTCCTTGAAAAAAGGAATAAGCACATTTAAAGTGTTCTATGCCATAGTAATGAGCCAATAACTATTTTATAATGTTTAAGTGTAATTTTTTTTAAAAAATATACGTTTTTAAAATAACCAATCTAACGTGAAAAGCCCTACCTAGAAACTAATGTAGTCCTATATAAATACATCCTTACATCTTTGTTAACAGGGGTGGGATATGGGTGGTGATTAGTATTTTCTAGTAAACTGTTCCCACCTCCTTAGTATCAAACCTGTCCTTGAGCTTATGAACACACTTTTGCCAACTACATTGTAATATATGGGATTGGGAAAATGGATATTGAGGGTTAAGGTCTTCTAATACAGACCAGCCAATTGGAGCTAACCTTTGGGCTAAATAAAGACACTCTTCTGTTTTATAAGATAACTAATATAATATAAAACCAAACAATCGATTAGTTGGTAAAAGAATCATATTCCATGAGTTTAAATATCATGCAATTATAATCTTTTTTTTGGCGTTCATGGGGAAGTTTGTGCATAACTCTCATCTGAGCCTATTGAGTGTGTTTGTTCCTAAATTGTTTCGAACTTTTCCTCGGTGTTAATATGGATACATCCACATTCAATTCAACCTCATTTACCGTAATTTACGGTGGTATTAATATGCGTATAGCCCAGACGGGTAATAAGACACGATTGTATATTTTGTTTAATATATAAATATATTAAAACATATTTTCTGGCTATATTATCCTTTTTGCTGTAGTACGGAAATTGCAATAGAATAGATTGTCAACATTTCTTTGAATGTTTTTGAATAGAGTATATATTAGTTTTCATTATCATCTCTGAAACTCCCAAAAAACAGATGTGAAGTTCCTATAATATTATAATTCTTGTTTGGCAATGAAAAGTTATAACACGTGGATAACTAAAGAACAATTACATATGAACAAAGAATATATTATTGCACTTTATGTTTACATGTATATTGTCATTTTTTTAAAAGATATAGTTAGTTTTAAAAATACGACCATTCAAATAAAAATATTTCTACCATCCTCAAAATATTCTGAACGCCAAACTCTTCACTGTCAAAACTAACGGAACATCACCGGGAGACAAACTACAACGCCACGCCTTCAAATTCCACTATGATCTCGGTTTCAAACCGACTCCGCTATCACCAGGCTCATTTATTACAACTTGCTGCAAACTGGCAAATTATGTCATCGCTTGTTAGGATATAACTTCACCGGGTACTCTCAGTTAAATCCTATTGATTTATAAAATCCATTATTGAATGAATGAAATTCCTACAAATCTAAATAACTGC
The DNA here is from genome assembly GCA_033556935.1 of Timema podura. Lineage (NCBI taxonomy): Eukaryota > Metazoa > Arthropoda > Insecta > Phasmatodea > Timematidae > Timema > Timema podura. The sequence goes on from JAVRXN010000001.1 coordinate 73,027,179, forward strand.
ACATCAATGGGATGGAATGAATCATAAATATTAGGCAACAAAAAAAAATCCTGTTGGAAATTCTTCGGGAATCGATCCATAGCACCTGATTTATCATGCTAAAAGATGCCTGAATTAATATCCTACTAAAAAAGAAATCTACATCGCAATCGGTTAAGTGATTCCATATATATATATATATATATATATATATATATATATATATATATATATCCAAATATCCAGCTGACACTTCACAGAGACTCATACCAAAACACGTGATAATAATTACTATAGTAAAAAATGCTTGGATAAATACTCTACAGAATAATAAAAATTACACCACAGTAATTATGTGATTCAATAAATATATACAAACAATCGGCTGGCCCTTTACCGTGACTCACACCGAAACCCCTGATTATACACAAATAATCCTAAAATATTTCTGAATATTGGTCCAGTATAAAAGTAAAAACCGCACCACAATCGGTTAAGTGGTTCCAAAGATCCTGAGTTACAGATATAAATAAATCCGGTGGTTTCTTTCACGGAAACTCAAATGCTGACTGTATGTATGATAGATCTTCCCTTAGCAGACATTCAAAGAATATAAATAAATGCACCGCAATCGGTTATGCAGTTCCATGTATATTTGGCTATTGACAGACATTCTTAAAAACAGTACAGCTCTATGATATTTTTTTACTTAAAGATATTTACATTCCAAACCTTAAAAAAACAGAGATATCATGTAAGGTGTGTTTAAGCTTGTAAACTAAATACAATACTTCTCCTTGCTTTTCAATTATTTAAACCTCCTCATTCTGATATTGTTTTGATACTTACCCACAACATGGCCAGTTTTATTGTTGGGATTTTCAGAATTGATTTTGTAAAAAAAACAACACATTAAACATTAAATTTATTTGAAAATGATCATCAACGTAAAACTTATCTAACTACAATTTATCTCAATCAAAGTATTTATCAAAACTGTTACCAATAGCTATATTGTGGCCGTTATGGTAACATTAAATAAAGTATAAAGTCGAACTATAGTGCCACAAAGTTATAAACAGTCATAACAACGTTGAAGAAACATATAAATTCACTTTAATAATTAAATATACCCAATGGATTGTATTTTATTAAATCTCCTTTTTTTTTGTCTACTCGGAAATAATATTAAATATTTTAAATCAAGATTGGGACCCTTAAATTATAATTTTTTTTAACTCAGCGTCTTAAAAATAAAGTAAAAATCTTTTAAATTTAATTTGTTATTTGCACTACATGTGTGGAATATAATAGTTAATTATTAATAAATTCATAATTAGCTATTCACAGTAATTAAGATTCTGAAAAGGGGGACCTGCTTTATGTTACCATGTAAAACCAGTAAATGTGGGTAGCACTGCTGCCAAAATAATGTGTGCTGTGTTTAAATCTTTAATAGCAAAAAAAAAATATCCAGCCCATATATTAATGAGACAAAAAAGATAATTAACTAATTAAGTATGTAACGAATAAGCCTAGATATGAAATCCAAATAACCTGCACCATGTGCACACTTGATTCATAATAATGCATATATTAAAGATGCGTAAAGAATGAAAACTAGCCAAACAATGCATATTGCTGAATTTTTTTTACTAACAATTTTGGTTCCCAGATAAAGTTAAAGCTAATTTAATATAAATGAGTACACCTTAGTTTTCTTATTTTATTCAATAATAATAATAATCGATCTCACTTAGAGAGCAGCGTAGCATCCTAAGGTTTTATTTAAAAAAAATATTTGAGGTATTTAACGTGCACTTTCTGAACCTACTGATAAAATCAGCACACGACTTTGATACTACCTTAAAACTTAAAAATACACAACATCCCCATCCCATTAGTTCATTACTTTAAAAGGAGAAACACACATTTCACTAAAGATAAAAGTACCGCAATTTAGGAATCGAACCTGGGATCCTCAGTTCAGTAAAAAAACAAGCTATCGATTGTGCTAAGAGTCCCACCATCTTACCGTTAAATAAATCTGTAATTCGTGCTCTTGTAGGATTCTTGGTTTAGAAAAAAAATTCATATTAATAATAATAATAATAATAATAATAATAATAATAATAATAAATAAGGTAACCTATAATTATTTGAGTATTATGAGATTTTAACATATAAGTAGTAGTGCAGACTACAAAATACATAATTTATTTGTTCTTGAAATTAGCTTGAAAGGAGTAATAACTGTTGGCTTACTGCAAGACATAAATGTTTAGAAGATGTATGAGAGTTAACTACATTTGAAACTTTCAGTATTTCGCTAGTGCATTATTTGATAAAGTGAACAAGGTGATTCAACTCACTTTTTAGACAAGCGCCATTTAACTATTTTACGCTAAACTCAGACCTTCACGGCCAGCTATCACACACAGAACGAACTATTTATTAATATTCTTGAATGCCAGGAAAACTTCATTGTTTCTCTGATAACCTCCTTCATATAGTCATTCTTAAATCAATAGGACAAGGAAAGATTATTTAAAGGAAGTGCATACACATTCTTGTTGATAGTTTTTTTAAATTTTAGCACCACGTCTTACTACCCGTTCGGACAATACGCTTAAATACTAATTATTCTAAAGGGTTAGGAATTGGGGCGGTTGAATTTAAAGGAAGTGAACCCTCATTTGAGTGGAGGAAAAGTGGAAAACCATTGAGGAAAAAACTCGCCCCAGTTCACTCGAGTGAGATTCGAACATCGATCTCACCGTACTTGTCAGTCTAGCTCAACACGAAACTAGCGTGTTATTTATCTTCACCACCAAGTTGGGTCTGAGATTTGTTGATAATTTCATTGTAGTAAAAACATTATTGATTGAACTTAAAAAAGAAAGCCCAAAATAATAGATTATAGACCAGTGTGATATCTGCTCGAAATACATACAAAATTAAATATTTGATAATTATAGTAAACAGAATTACAAAGTAAACTAAATATTCTAGGAAATGCCGTAAATGATTTATTTTCTACTGCATCGGTGGTCACGCGGACAATTTTTTTTTCATATGGTCCATTTTAAGGGATGGATGAAACAAGGTTCTCATACTGACCGGAAATATTGAGGGACGTTTTCCTACATTGTTAACCAACTTCCTTCCTAGCAAATATGGTTACATCCTCTTTAATTGGTATCTTCTTCATCACGATACCACAATAATTATTTAAGGCGTGTAGCCCAGATGAGTAGCAGAGGTGGTTGAAATAGGTAATATTATATTACATATAAATATTATCCTATAGTTCTCTCTGAATTATACTATCCTCTTCGTGGAAGAGCGGAATTTAACCTTCCAGCTGACCCACAAAATGCATTACTGCTAGGCCTGTCAGCATTTCCAGGGACTCACAACATAACATTTGATTAAACTAATGTTAAAACCTGCCTGGATATAAATACAACATAAGTGAAAAAAGACTGCAATGCAATCGCTTATGTGGTTATAAATATCCCAGATAACATATATACAACATCCATCCGAAACTTTAACAGGGACTCGAAACCCAAGAACTAAGTATAATTTAAAGTGTTTTTAAGCTCGTAAACCAAAAACAAAATTTCTCCCTGCTTTTCATTCATTTAAACCTCCTCACTCTGATATTATATTAATACTTGCAGATGACATAACCTGTATTATGGTTAAGATTTACAGAATTGATTTAGTAAAAAAACAGATTTGACAAAAACCGTTAACATTATACATTTAATTTATTAGAAAATTATAATCAACGTAAATCTTAATAAATTACAATTTTCTCAATCAAAGTATTTATCAAAACTTTTTATTAATAGTTATATTGTGGCCGTTTTGGTAACATTAAATAAGGTATGGAATTGAAATATGGTACCACAAAGTTATATAGACAGTCATAATAACTTTGAAGAAACAAATAAATTTCACTTTTATAACTAAAATATTGTCCAATGGATAAGATTTTATCAAATATTTTTTTTTCTACCGGAAATCGTATAAAATATTTTAAATCAGGATTGGTACACTTAAATTATATAAAAAAAATTAATCTCAGTGTCCTACAAATAAAGTAAAAATCTTTTAGATTCAATTTTATTATTTGCGCTACATGTGTAGAATATATTAATTAATCATTAATAAATTCATAATTAGCTAATCACAGTAATTAATATTCTGAAAAGGGGGAGACATGCTTTATGTTACCATGTAAAACCAATAAATGTGGGTAGCACTGCTGCCAAAATATTGTGTTGTAAGGATAAATCTTTAACAGCTAAGAAAAAAAAAGCCAGGCCATATTTTAATGAGACGAAACATAATTAATTAACTAAGTATGTAACGAATAATTGATTTTATTAGGAAGGGAATAAAAAGTAAAATTAATTTAGTAGATCAAACCGTTTAAACATCTAAAAAAAAAAATCTCCTCCCCCATCACTCCTTTGAAACAGTCAAGAAATAGTTTAAGGACTTGAGGATTTATTTAAATCAGGCCTAGGGCGTAGCTAGGCAAACTATTCTGCAGTCATGTGTGGAGGTATAGCATACCGCGCGGGCGTGAGCCAGTAAGTTGCTACCTTACAATCTCGACGGAGTGTACATTATGTTTAAGAAATGATAAGAAAAGCTCAAATTTATTTTGGAAAAAACTGTTGGCCAATAGCGCCCCCCATTTATGTGTGATACCGTTTTGAAGTTGAAGAGGGTGTAGTTCACTTTACGCTCTGTCCGGTCTTGAAGAGCAGAGTAATGTTAAACAGTTGTAGCGTTGAGAACTGAAGCGTTAGTTCATACCATCCACATTAAAATTGATTATATTGGTTTCACATATACAAGGTTCAGCCACTTATACATTCATTATAATTGTCCTCGCTTGTAATTATAGTTTAATAAACAAGGGTTTATTGTTCTTTCCAAGACAATGTTAAAAATTTGGGAATACATTTTATATGCAACTCCAAATTTTAATACTATGCTTTTGATTAAGAAATCAGCTACCCACAGAGGTCAGTCTGACAGCTAAGCAGTCTCAGGTTTTACACTCGCATTTACACTCTGCCACTGTTTGCAATCAGGCCCGGGTTCGATTCCTGGTCAAATTTACTGGCATTAGTTAAATAATTTAGCACAGTCGGTAGCGTGTGAGCCAATTGAGATAGGGGTCTGAGTTACATTCCTAGAATAGTCCGAGATTTATCTTTGATAAATTGTCGGATAGGAGACTGGATGTTGTGTTTTCTTAGTATTAGGGTAGTTTGTAAGTCGTGTGTTGATATAATTAGCGTGTTAGAAAAGTACATCCACTTAATACAAAATAATTATCTGAGGTTGATTTTAACAAGTTATTTTTGCGTAATTTCAGGAAAATACTGGTGCACATACTCTCAGCCACTTTACTCCGTTATATTTTTGATTTAAATCAGTGTAAGATGATGACAGTCAAAACAGAGTCTTCAGGCGTAGCACTCCTTGTAAACATAAATATAACCCTGCTGACTTCACACCAATGAATCCTATTGATGACAGTACACTTGGAAAAGCAAAGCACAGCTGTTTGAAATCCACCCAAGAAGCCTCTCTTCAGTTGTGAGCCATTATTATTGTGTTACGGGTTAAGGTCATTATTTGGCATGGGCCTACAGAGTGCTAAGAGTGTTTGGTGGTTTAACTGTCCTTTTTATCAAACGTTTAATCACATTTTGCTTTAATTTTTCCTTATATTTTAAGCTATAATATATTTTACTTCATATGAGATAATTTTATATATTATTTATTATTGATTTGTAGTGTTTAGTATTTGGATTTAAAACTATTTATCATGGAAACGGTAACAAATAAAGTGCGTAACATAGGTATACTAAGGAGCAAAGAACGTCAAATAGTAATGAACGTTTTCAGTTATTTTACAAAGACAATGAATGTCACTAAAGCAGTTAGGGAAACATGTAAAGCCACGAAATGTTCCGAAATAACTATTTACGCATTAAGAGAGGAACAAAAATGTGGTCCTTTGCGAACTCCTTCACACAATAAAACAAAAGAGAAAAGGGAAACAAAAAAAATTCAAGAACGAACACATACGACGGTATCGTACAAAGTGGCGTGTGTCGTCTTGTCCATTCCTTGCTGTTCGACAACTTGCTCCCTAAATTAAGTATTAGTTTAGTGAGGGTAAATGCATACGAAGCAGTGCCAAATTTCTCACGAACTAACTTATACAGATTTTGCAGGAAATGGGTTTTAAGTACGAACGGAGGAGTAACAAGAGTGCTTTCATTGAAAGGGATGACATTATTAGGTGGCGTCAGAGCTGATGGTAGACCTATTATTGATGCAGATGAAACATGAATAAATGTTAGACATAGCGTTTCCAAGGAGTGGAAAGATACTACCATTCAGAGTTCTCAGCAAGCATTTCTTGAGGGGTTAAGCACGGGACTGAAGCCATCACGGGCTCGCGGACCACGCTTTGCGATGGTTCACGCTGGAAATGGCAATGGCTTTGTTGAAAGTGGCTTATCTAAAAGAACATCGATGTTGAAACGGGAAATGCTGTATTTGGTTTCGAAACACAAACACAAATTTGAAAAATACAAGGTGTAATAAATGGCGAAGGTGGTGTATCGACAAATCATTCGTTTTCCTCTGTATCATTGTGAACTTAGCCCTATAGAGATGGTGTGGGCTCAAGTAAAAACATTTATTAAAATGACCAGTGCTATTTTTAAGGTTAAAGATATTAGGCCTTTAATAGCTGCCACGTATGAAATGGTAGTAGTTAGCGGGGTGAGATAGTACAGCCCTCAGGCGTTGTATTGTTGTGTGACGTACTGTTGTTGTTATCTGCACCTGTTGTCTGTTGCCCTTGCCCCTGCCTTTGCCCGCCCCGCCCTCCCGCCCCCCCATCCTTGCCCCCCGCCCCTGCCCCCCCGCCCCGCTTGTTATTGCAACCTATATCCCGTTGTGACGTCACCTGTTGTTTTCATTCTCATGTGAGATATAGTCCGTTTTTGTTAAGAAGGGAGAAACTTCTCATCCTGTGAGGTATAGTCCGTTTTCGCTAAGAAGGTACTTCTCAGGGAATCCCCAATTCCGCTGACGGGTCAGGGGTGTTGCCCTTACTCCCAGCCCCCGCCCCTGCCCTCCGCCCACGCCTCTGCCCCCCGCCCACAAGGGGCTCCTAAGCTGTAAGGTACCCCCGGAGAGTTGAAAACCACCCCAGAATCTAAACACTCACAGCATTTGCGTGGAGGGAGAGTTGAAAACCACCCCGGTTCCCCCCTGCCTAATATAAACACTCACAGCATTTGCGGGAAGGGAGAGTTGAAAACCACCCCGGTTCCACGCGCTTGTCTGGCACCCGGGCATTCCCCTCACTCATATAGAACTAGTATTGCTGTTGTTGTTAGAACATGTACGTGCTTGTCTGGCACCCTCGTTCCCCTGTGCTTGTCTGATCGATCGGGGGAGTGAATAAGCGTTTCCCAATTCCGCTGACGGGTCAAAACACATTTATGTATACATCGTTTTCGCCGTAGTTGATAGCTATTAGTTCCGAACGGTCTATATTTCGAAAACAGATATTGCCTCAGGCAGCCCATTAAATGACGACTATGGCGTATACGTTGTTTTAGCTAAGAAAGGGGAAAATGAGAAACCACGGACCGTTTTCGCTAAGAAGGGAGACTGTACATCGTTTTTCGGAGAACTAAACTTCTCAGAGAACCCCACTGGGTCAAAACCCTTTGTGCTAATCGAGGGAGAATTGATGGGGCCCCAAATTGGCTGTTTGGTGGGGGGTGAAGGCGTGTAAGAGACAGACAGGTTTTGTTGAAAGGTCTAGAACCCAACTAGAATTAAGGCCTGGGAAATTGAGCTGCGTAGTAGTCCTGCGGCGTGAGTTAGACTGTCGAGGTTCGAATCTCGCTGGGGTGGTTTGTGGGTTAACTCAACCTTCCCTATTCTTAATCCATTAGCGCGACAAAGCATCTTGCTACAGAATATTTGACATCGATGTGAGTATTTAAAGACTTAATATAATATTAATTTTAGCGTATGGAAACCAAATAAGTTGTTATCGAATCTTACTATTTTATTACGATTACACGTTTATGTGCTAAATAATCGGGGAACAGACACAGTTTCAGACCTAATATTCTATGTTAAGAATATATACTACCCGTCTAGGTTACAAACAAATAAAACAGTCTGAATATCGATCGTCGCTCGGGAGACACGGATAAGCTCCCTCCCACCCGCAGCCCCTTGGCGGCGACTATAGGGTCTAGAGCAGCAGCCGTGGCAGGTGGTATAGAATATGTTAGCTTACAGCACAAGAACGAATTGTTATCGTTTGGCGCTTGTTATTGTAACTTGTTAGTTACCCCAGGGCAGCCATTAGCTTAGGAGGACTATACTCTGTTCGGTAAAAGATAAACTATAATACGTGTATCTGAATGGGATGTCAAACCCGGTCCTCAACTCGTATTACTAACCGATCGGACTATACGCACTCATGTTGACGTGTGAGATGACCGGCGTTGAAGCCTAATAACAGCGGATGCGTCGCGAGTACCATAAACTAAATACTTAATCTCCCCATTTTATTTTATAATGTAGCCTTATTTTCATTTACGTATAGTTTGCAGCAATATAAGTAACAATATCCCCCATAACTTGTTCAATAACAATCACTCTTCCTCAACTTCTCGACCCTACCATAGACCAAGTCTGAAATAATACAATAGTATGTAACATATATAAATATACACTCCACGTGAAAATAAGATAATTATTTACAGACACATCCCTAAGACAGTGGGGAAGTGAAAAAATAATAGTTTTCTGATAGCGTTGTAGGTCAAATAAGAGTAGAAGAAAAGCAAGAGCTAATTTAATAGATATAATAGGCTTATATAGGTCATCATAAATCTGTACAGGTTTATAGCATTTCAAACTCCGACACTTAGGATAGTGTAATTTTGAGAAGCCTTTACAATAACACAATCTGGAAAACTTATAAACGAGGCTTTATCTTTTCCAAAACAAGCTGAACGTCTAAGTGTATAAACCAAGTCTACAGACCCAGTATAGTCCAGATCGCTTTCTTCTCAATCTGCTATAGTGTTGGAGCCCATTCACTATAGCTTATAGATAGATTGAAGATTCTTGAAGGTATCCTCTATCTTCAAACCAGAACTCATCGCTGATGAACCTGTTCTCGTAATTTACACGCTGTACCGCACCTTTCGACTCTGGACACATCTTTACTCTTGGTCACCACTTACTACCCGTCTATGTTACAAACAAATAAAACAGTCTGAATATCGATAAAAAAGTATTTAACTTATTAAATGTTCCATAGAGTTTAAGAAACAACTCGTAGCACTAGTTTGTCTTTGTATAATACTATCTGTCTAGATGATAAGCAAATAAAACATTTTTGATTATTTAATAATTAATTATCATATTTAATGTTCCATAAAGCATAGGAAGCTAGTGATAGAAGCCTTTCATAAATTTACCCTGCGGGGGGTTATACATGTACAAAGTGGAATTCAACGACCTTAAGTGAAAAGGAGAAACTAAACAATCTTCCAAAAACCTTGACTTTGGTTGTCCTAAACACCCGGATAGGGAAAATTGTTTGACAAACAACTTTCTGGGAACTTGTAATTACCTAGTTTACAACTCGGAGTATATGTAAAGGTAAGAGGGTTGAGGGGCTTGTAGAGGAAGGTGGAGGAGGGAGTCGTTAAGAACACCTATTTAAGACCTGACGCGTTATTATATTCTAATACATGTAATGCTACCTTTGAACCGCTCAATAAAATTTAGCTGATAAAAAGCTCTGACTAGATTTAACTGATAATTGTTCTTAGAAATAAACCTATAGGTTAACATGAATGAGCCTTTATATTTAATATGATAGCTTATCAACACAACTGATGAAAACTTACCATGTAACTATATTATTATAATTAATAATTTACAATTACAATGTATAAAAAACATTTCAATCACATAAGTCTCACATACAATCACTAAGCATTCACATCTATCAGCTAAATAATAAATTATCTTTGACTTTTGAAAGATGTAACCAAATAGATTCATGGAGAAATATCCACAAGTCATGAGGATCTTTTCATAGAAATATTATGTGTCTTTAAATATGTCACGGTAAACTTAGTGAGATTAAAATGAAACTGTTAATGTTTTAAACGTTATAGTTGTTAAATAAATATCACTTAGTCTAAACATATATCATTGTTGTTATCATATCTCAGGTAGGGAATACTAGTTACATGTCATGATAAAATAAAACTATAAAATTAAAAACTATGCTATATAAATTCGTTAAGAACTCAAATAAAGTGTAACGCGAATTAAAATAAATTCTACAAACAATTAAAATAAATTCTACTAAGAGTTTACAATTAATTATGCTAAGGTTTTAAACATTAAATGGGCTAACATTTAGTGACTTGATTTTATAAATGTTCCAAAATTTGAACTTACTCTATTTTTATAGTAATGTTTTATTTATTCTATAATTTAAATACACGTTACTTTTTTTAAAATAGTTTGTAGGTGGAATTCATTATTGGTTAAGCTTATACTTCAGCATGAAGGCGTTAAAATTAGGCCTATTTACCATCATTAAAAAAACCAAATATAACTTTACGGGTGTATTAACTGCTTTACGGTTGAATGTATGTTATTAAATCTACTATAATATCTAGGCCTATATAACATAGCTAGATTTAAAGGTAAGATGCATTGCAATAATGCATTTAAAAAAGGTAGTGAATACTAAGAGACAAAATATTATGAATAATTTAATTTTATTCAAACCATTGAATGGAATATGGAAAAAAAATCAACCGCACAAAATTAAATAAATGGTACGGCACACCGCACAGACTTTCTCTCTCTTTCTATAAACTCGTAAGATTTCTGAATGGAATAATGTACATTGTATCATCACCACTCCACATAAGAACACGCATAAAATAATATACAATGATATAGAATCAATGAGAAAAGAGGCGCATCTTTGTCCACCTAAGAACATTTCAAACAGTTTAATGTCTTCCACAAGGGTCAACACTTCGTATTAAAATTTCGATTTCTGGTTAAAATTTTAACATTTTAAAAGGTGTTGCAGATCTTCAAGTCATCACATTGATATTTAATTATACATTTATACATTTTGACCAATAAAAAATGTAAATATTGACTATTGAGTCTAAAATGGAGATAGATCATTGCTATGCAAACATTTCTCCTAAGAGATTTAAGGAAAAATAACATACTTTTTTTAGATACTTACTTATATTTAATTACTCTATGGCATTGGAGTATTATTGCGTTAAGACTTAAGTAGTATATGTTTACAACTAAAGCTCACAAAATTGTATTAATATATTTGCAAATATCTCAGAAACGGCTGTTTTTATAAAAATATATGTCAAATAAAAGTTTTTTATTTCTAATAGTCCTACAATTTTGCAATGATAAGTTGTTTAGTTTCTCCAATAGTTGTGGAGATACGGAAATTAACGCTTCCGTAATGTACCTTAAAAATCATTTTCATAGGAAAATGAAAATAGCCAGTTTATATATAATCTTAATCAACGCCTAGATACGAATTTTAATCAAAATCGTTTAAGCAGATTTTGAGAAAACCAAATTTTTCTCTTTTCGTCCTTCAGTAAACTACCCTTAATTTTAAGTTTTTATAGACACACAGAGAGACGGCATTGCAAAGACTATTTTTTAGGGTTCGGGGGGTCATGAGACGTCGACATCCATCAACATTTCAGGTTAGTTTTTTTTTTTACGGTCGCAATACTTAAACTTTAATGTCCAAAAAGTTAAAAAAAAATCATATAATTGCGTATGTATTGAAAGTTATTGATTTCATAAAAATATGTTTCGGATAAAATATCTGTATTATAAATATATATACATATTTGTTATGCTAAGTAATTTCATATCTCAAATAGTTTCGGAGCTATTTAAAAAAATGTTAATTTACGCATCAGACCGGAGCCCTTAAAGCCATTTTGCCGAAATATTGAGGGTAGCCATTTTGTTTGGAATATTTATTAATGTTTATAAATGAAATTTAATCAAAATCGTTGGAGCCGATTTTGAGAAAATCGACTTTTTCTTTTTTTGCCATTCAGTAAACTACCCTTAATTTTAAGTTTTAATAGACACACAGACAGACGGCATTGCAAAGACTATTTTTAAGGGTTCGGGGGGTCATGAGACGTCGACATCTATCAACATTTCAGGTTAGTTTTTCTTACGGTCGCAATACTTGAGCTTTAATGCCCAAAAAGTTAAAAATATATATTATATAATTGCGTATATATTGAAAGTTATTGATTTTATAAAAATATGATTCGAATAAAATATTTGTATTATAAATATATATACATATTTGTAATGCTAAGTAATTTCATATCTCAAATAGTTTCGGAGCTATTATAAAAAATGTTAATTTACGCATCAGACCGGAGCCCTTAAAACGATTTTGCCGAAATATTGAGAGTAGCCATTTTGTTTGGAATATTTATTAATGTTCATTAATGAAATTTAATCAAAATCGTTAGAGCCGATTTTGAGAAAATCGACTTTTTCTCTTTTTGCCCTTCAGTAAACTACCCTTAATTTTAAGTTTTAATAGACACACAGACAGACGGCATTGCAAAGACTATTTTTAAGGGTTCGGGGGGTCATGAGACGTCGACATCCATCAACATTTCAGGTTAGTTTTTCTTACGGTCGCAATACTTAAGCTTTAATGCCCAAAAAGTTAAAAATATATATATAATTGCGTATATATTGAAAGTTATTGATTTTATAAAAATTTGTTTCGAATAAAATATTTGTATTATAAATATATATACATATTTGTAATGCTAAGTAATTTCATATCTCAAATAGTTTTGGAGCTATTATAAAAAATGTTAATTTACGCATCAGACCGGAGCCCTTAAAACGATTTTGCCGAAATATTGAGAGTAGCCATTTTGTTTGGAATATTTATTTATGTTCATAAATGAAATTTAATCAAAATCGTTAGAGCCGATTTTGAGAAAATCGACTTTTTCTCTTTTTGCCCTTTGGTAAACTACCCTTAATTTTAGGGGTAGATATCCAATTCCAAAAACCCCTCGGGGCAACCCTATGAAAACCCTAGATATCAAGTTTCAGCTCAATCGGTAAAATAGTTTAGGCTCTAGTTGGAGGTACAGACAGACAGACAGACAGACAGACAGACGGAAATTCAAAAACCACTTTTTCGGATTCAGGAAGTCATGAAACGTCAAAATTCATCAAAATCTCGAGTTCGATTTTTTTGACGATCACAATACTTTCTCTACCTGTAAGATAGAGAGAAAGTAAAAAGAAGGAAACTTCTATCTGCTGTTTAAACATCTCAAAATAATGTAATGTGCGAGTTTATTGAATCTAAACTTTTTTTGCCTTAATTTGTAATTTAATTTTTTACATATAAAAACATAATGTCTTATTTTAATTAGAATCTGGGCTTCAAGAAAATGTAAAGCGCATCTTGAAGGAAAGGGCCATATTGTAGTCTGTCAACAAAGTATATATACTTTATAATATATTCCTTTATATATTATGAAAAAAATCTCAAATGTCAGTCAAAATAAAATTATCTTCAAATAAACATTACCTATCATCTAAAACACTGCACAGATACCCATTTTGAACAGCCTAAGAAAGTTGTTTCCTTGCAAACTAGTATATTGTTATAATATAATACCCCCCAGACATTCATTATAAAAAGATTTATTGGTATTTTGTCTAAAAATCTGTAATTATAAAAAATATACATTATTTAACTGCCATTATCCCTTTGGAAAAATTATACAGTGTTATTTGACACGACAAACACCCCCTAGATATATTTTAAACAAAATTTTTGGAGCCATATTCACTAAATTTTTAAAAACCAGTATTCAGTCATGTATACTTAAACATAATATCCTGAAAAAACAAGCAGCAGTTTTATTTGTCATGTCAAACACTCCCCAAATATTTCACTACAATCAAAATTGCTTTAACCATTTACAAATATTTTAAATTTTCACTACATATTGATAAGTAATTTACCATTTATTTAAGGGTCGATCCTAAAACCATCCTGAGTTATGATCATACACAATCTTAATATTAAGTTTGAACATTTCATCTGTAGACTCTGGGACAGACATTGAGATATATTACATTGTAAGTCTTTTGCTTCCGGAGCAAATAAAACGTCAAGTTTGTCATAATCTTGAAATAGTATATGTTTATGATTACAAATATCTTATTATTATGATAAGGTATCTAATAAAACCCTTTATTGTAGATTGAAAATAGTCAAGATAATTAAACCAAAATGTCATTTACTTATAGGACTTTAAGTAAACAATTTTGTTCAAGTTGGAAATATTAAAAAAGCTTAAACAACATTCATGAAAGCAGTTATGAATACGAAATTTAAATGTACAAGGTATTTTATTCATCGCTAATAATCAATAATATATTGTTTTATACAAATTAACTTTGATATTAGATTTTAGTGCCAGAGTGATTTTCGTATCTCTCAGATTTTGCCCACAGAAAAATGCAGGCAATTTCTTTATATATTAAATGTTTTAAATATATTTAACGCTTAAGATTGCGGCAATTTTAAGAATGATAATTATGTTGCTATTTGTTTTGCTTAGTCTTTTTCATATTCTATAAACATTTTGAGCATTTTTTAAAAAAACAAAATAAAATAATTGAAAAAAGATAGTTATTAAAATAAGAATTTCTAGTTAACATATTTTTTAATTTGTTTATTAAAAATAATTATAAACCTGTATTATTATAGACCTAATATTTTTATCCATTGTTCTCTCACCAATGATTATAAGAAAGATAAATCTTTGAAATTATTTTTGAAAATGTATTCATCATCAACAATGTTTTGAATCATGTGGCCACCGAAGCGGATTGTAAATAAAGCTAAGAAGGGTTCAGGAAGCGGGGATGGGACATATACAGTGCAGCCCACATCGGCGGCCACATGGTCAAAGTCGTCACTCTCACCAGACATCCGATAACGGGGATATCTGGGTTCGAGTTCCGGTCGGGTTTACCGAGGATGATTTTATTTAAATGGTTCTTACTCCACGCTAATGTTGATACATTTCCTCCAAATTTAGAACAACGTCTTACTACCCGTTCGGTTTATAAACAGTTACGCTAATGTAAGGTGATTGTGAGATAAATGGAGGACCTACAGTTTAACGTGGAATCCAAACCACTGTGGAGGCCTGGCATTCCTCACATGAGATTATTAAATAGCTCGAGGAATAAAACAGCTGTTTTCACTTTATCCTTGGGTACTCAACAATAGACAAGCTATCACCAATGTACTCTCCAAGGAGCAGTGTCGAGTTTTGAGCTGTAATCTTAGTGTTTTATAGAATGACGTCCAAAGTCAAAGGACAAGGGCTTGAACCCCTGTCAAAGTAGAATTTTTCTGAATTACCTTAGGAAATCACCATTTACAATAAATTTTGACATTTTTATTTGGTTTATTTATTACTATATAAATATGTAAAAATATTTTTTCCCCTATATTTAAAAAAAGATAGCCCTTTTTTTTTTTAGTGAGATAGTGTTTACAATCACTATTTACGCTAATTATTTAAATACGTGGTATAGGGAGGGAAAAATTAAAATAAGTGCACCACAATTTGTTTGTACAGAAGATAGAAAAACAAAGTGAAACACCACTTTTTTCTAGCTGATAGGCTGTTAAAAAAAATTGGAACTATCTTAAAAAAAATAATGAGCCAGAAAAAAGTTGCCTAAATTGATGAAAAATTGCAATATTTTAAATTTTATCTCAATTAAATAGAATGTACACATTGTGCGCCTACTTCATTTTACAAATACTGTTCGCTTTTTTTCGAACACCTTACTAACAAGAACATTGTATTCTAAGACCTAAAAAAAATTTGGATTAATTAAAGTCGGTAAACCATGTTAACATATAAAATAATTAAGTTATTATTATTATTATTATAAAAATGATTATAAACTATCTAAAACTATCTTTTTATTTTTTATTGTTACGTTCAGTGCACAGGTTAATTTTTTAAATATATTTATTTAGCACCACGTCTTACTACCAGTTTGGGTTATACGCTTATGTACTAATTACAATAATGATTTAGGGATTGGGAATGTTTAATTGATATGAAGTGCACCCACATTTTCATGGAAGGAGAATGGAAACACGTTCTAGGAAAACCCACGCTCAGTGCACCTGACTATTATTTGAACTTCGATCTACCCGTCATCGGCAGTCTAGTATACTCTTTCTCGACACCTCGTAGAGAAAGTATAGTGATCGTCAAAATATTTGAACTCCAGATTTTGATAAATGTGAACGTTTCATGACCCCTGAAACCAAAAATGTTGTTTTCCCAATACCGTCTATCCATCCGTCTGTACCTCGGGCTAGAGTCGAAACTGTTCCACAGATGGGGCTAAAACTTCTTAATATCTGGGGTTTTCATAAGGTGCCCCCAAATTAAAAAAAAATTTAGATAGCTAACCCTAAATTTAAGAGAGTAAAATGATTTTCTAGAAATTCGCTCCAACGATTTTGAATTAATTCTGTATCTAGACACTGCTCATTATTATAAACAAGATGTGAATTCTCATTTTCTCACTAACATGAATTTGAGGGTAATTTTCCAATTTTCCACATTTATCCACAACTATTTTAAATACGCATTAGCTTATCATTGTAAAGTTGTAGTATTATTAATGGTAAACATATTTTATTTTAGGTATCTTTTTATAAAATCATAAAGTATTGAGCTAAAAACAAATAAATTATATATACTTTTTAATTCAGTTCTTTGAAAATGAATTTGATTCTTAAGCTCTTTGGTGGACAAAGATAATTCTCTTTTCTCAATTTTTCTGTAACAGTGTTTCTAGTTTCTAATGTCGTAGAGTAAGTAAGTAAAAGTGTATTTTATTTAATTCATGACCTTTGGTATAATGTTTCTACAACAATGCACGGAACTATTATTTTGTTTCACAAAACTTACGAGTTTTCAGTTGTACCGTCCTTAAATTAATAGGAGGTTCAAAACACAAAAATAAAAAATAACAGGGCAAAAAAGGGCAATAGGAGCGAGTGCTTGGAAGTCTATGCTTTGAAAACATTCAAAAACCAGAAATCAGCTACTCCCACCAGTTGCGGGTACAAATATTGGAGCGGTCTACCTCACAAAGCTTTTTTAAGGATGATTTATAACTTTCAAAAAAAGTTCCTAAACTGAAAACTTAACAAAAAAAATATACAACATAGATTAAAGTTACCTAGGGCATGGTTGATTATAGTTATGAATAATATCATGACTTGTTTCAAAAGGTATTTATTTATCCATGATTCAATCTTTAGAGAAAATATATAAATATATGACAATGTTGATAATAGTTAAAGGAATTTGAGACATTAAAGGAATATATAAATAAACAATAAGAGAAAACCTCGTAGGTTTTAAATATTATTACACAACTTGCACAAGTAGTTAAATCGCCGTTATCCTAAATAAATCACAAGATGTAATAAGGCGTTAACCCAGTAAAAAATCTTAAATAGGTTTACTTTATACAATACTTAGATCTGAAGATAAAAAAAATAAGCGTATAAGTTAATCCGAACAATATGTCTCACCAATATTCAAGAAAATACTCTATACCACAAAGTTAAAAAACCACAAGATTATGCAATAATATAAATTTCCCATAAATGCAATTGATTAAAAATATTTAGAACTGACATGTTTTGAGAAAATCTTAAAGTTTCCACGGAAATATTTACATTTAATGTTCACAAAACTGAATACCCCAATATTTACTAGATTTAGTCCCACTCTACCGATAATATCTTTATAGTCGATCTCAATTTGTTTACTTCGCTAATCCTCAAAATGATCGATCCTAAAATATGAATATCTCGACTCTGCAACTAAATAATATTTGAAGTGATGACAAATTAATCTTACATTATTTTTGAAGTTTAAATTAAATAGCCGAAAAAGTAATTTTGAATAAATTACAAGATTGAAAATAAGAAATAATTATCTACGCCGAAAAGTAAATTTAGATCTTACATTATGTATAACATTGAAGCTAGAGCTTCACCAGCTCTTAATCTGGCCAAGTCCAATAGTGACTCTTCATAGCACAGACGCCACTATATATACGATATAACCCAGAAGATGGAGCGACGGAACAAAAGGGTAGGGGTGGACACCTAGAATATTCGGGAAAGAAACATGCGCATGATAATATCAGGACAGTTCCACCTTCTTCCATAACTTGGGGCGAGCAGCACATCTTCACCATCGAAGTTCTTTGTTCTTTGGTACGCCAGTACCCACAATAGACGGTTAGTATTACGATCAACATGTGGCGGGAGGTTGTGTTTATTCGTGATGTTATGAGTGTTCCTCTTTGATGCTGCTGGCAGTACGGTGGGGTAAGTTTAATAATGTTTTTGTCCACTCTTGCAGCAAAATGCTACACAGTAAATACCTATTTTAAGAAAAAAGCGAGAGAAAGTTCGTGCGGTGCACTGTAGTATTAATTTTTTTATTACAAAAAATACAAAATGGCCTTTAGCTCTATGTGAGTTGGTTTGTGGACTTATATTTTCTAAGATTGTTTTATTATTATTATTATTATTATTATTATTATTATTATTGAAATTTACCGACATATCGACACAAGTAGATGTCATTGTAATGTCATTAATATTCCTTTACTTATGTTTATGTGTACAGCACTATTCATAATTTTTGTACTTTTTTAACAACCTATATATATATAAATATATATATAAAAAAAAATATATATATATATAGTAGAGCATCGGAAATCCGGACGTCAAAAATCCGGAACGTCGCAAATCCGGATCGGCGGTGAGAGCAGGTCAAGTCTTGTACCAAAAACAATTAAGGACTTTTTTACCCAGTAAGTTTCCATTAATTACTGTAGATTCTTGTGTTTTTTTTCTAAAAAGTATTATAGAGTTATTAATCTAAATTACATAATGTACATGGTCTTATTTAATATACTTTATTAAAATATTTTTCGAACCCTTCAGCCTCTATTTTGCAATACAGTAGACTGCCGAGCGTCATGTATCCTCTAGTCAATACATTACGTATGTATACAGTTATTGAAAGCACATTTAAAAATCCGGACAGTTCAGTAATCCAGATGGGTCCCGGTCCCGATCGATCCGGATTAACGACGCTTCACTGTATATATATATATATATATATATATATATATATATATATATATATATATATATATATATATATATATATATATATATGTGTGTGTGTGTAATTTCTTTTAAAATAATAAAGTCTTAAATTAAAATAATCTGATAAGTATTTTCAGGGGACAGAAATAATAGCTTTGACACACATGCCCCCTCCCGTATATTAAATTCCTGGATGCGCCATTAAATCTTAATATCTTCAAAATTAATCATGCTATAAGTAAAAAAGTTCTTGTTTGTCTATAAAACATGAATAAAACTATTTAGAGACAGCATGGTCTTGTTTTACCTGTGACAAAAATTTTCCCAATAAAGCACTCTTTGCTTGCACAAATGTATCCCATTCTCCTTCTACAGAATTCGCTCAGAACCTAGCTACCTCTCTTAATCCTGATAGCAAAATAGCAATCTTATTCGCTTCACTAAATCGTTCCCCTCCTTCCAAAGTACGCTCCACTTTTCGAATATATTGGATTGCCGAAATATTTCCTTTCTGCCCCTTGAATTTGGAAATTGAAGATAACATCTCCTCATTCATTCCTCTAAACAATACACTATTATGACAAACATGAATATCAACTTTCTCTTTATTTTTGACTTCGTTAAATTTGCATTCTAAGTCCTCCACTTTGTTTTGTAATTTCTCAAGATTTTTCATAAGGTTATCTTTTAATTTTTTGACCTTTTCCTCCATGATTTCACCTTTTTGAGTCAGTACATCTTCTACTTGAGACGTAATATAATCCCTGTTCACATCTAGTTGACCCTCCAGTTCTAACCTAGCCTTACTGACTTCTCTTTCCAAGTAAGACTGAACTATTTTGACACAATTTTTTATGTGAACAATTTTGAACTCAATACCTTCTACCTTATTTTCTGTGCTTTTGACTGTTTCTATAACTTTCTTTTCTAGCCCTTCTAATTTTTCATTCACTTTGTCAACCCCCCCAATTAAATCAAAATGAATTTTTCTTAAATTATTTTGTTTTTGTTCCAACTCGTTTTGATTTTGTTTTACAGTGATCAAACTCTTATCTAGATCCTTTACCTTAACATTATGTGCCTGATGAGATATTTCCAGGTTATTAATTTACACTCTAATTTTATTCCTAAATCTTTAATATTGGTTTTTATTTCTTTATCATTGTTTTCTATTTGGGCTCTCAATTTTTCATTATTATTTTCTATTTGGGTTCCCAATTTTTAATTATTATCTTCCATCTGAATCATTATAGTCATAACAAGTTGTTCCATTTTTTGTTCCCTTACCCTATTAAATTCTTTTTTACCTTAGATGGATTATAATCTCTTTTACTATCCTCTATGTCTACAGTAATATTTTTTAATATAGAAATTTCATCACCACCATCCTTTAATTTTGAATGTCCCTTTGAGCTATTTTCATCTAATATCTGATTCTCACTATTATTTCCTGACTCCCCTTCTTCTATCTGTTCTGTCACAGAAATGCACCCTTCATGTAAGTCTCTACTGTTTGCATTTCCCACCTTTAGTTTGTTTAATCTACTCTCATACCTTTCGTTTTCCCAATTCTCATCACTCTCCTCTAATCCTTCTTGATTAAATGGTCTGTTCATGATTTCTTTATCTTCCGATCAAAATGGAAACTGACCTATTCCAATACCACACACCTTTTCAATTAAATCCTCTTCTTATTCAAACATCATCAACTAAAACAGTTGTTGAATTTCTTAAGTATATTAATTTCTAGGTATAAACACCTTTTAATTTCTACTTATTTCATTAAATGTTTGAAAGAATTACCTCACTACAATGAACTCAATAAATTAATTAATTTAAATAATTAAATGTAACACACAACAACATATGCATCTACGGCTCTTCTGTCGATCTGTCCCTCGGTGATGGTCTAGCATCTGTTGATGAATTACTTCGCTGCTATCCACAATGAAAATAATTAATTAAAATACTGAAATGTGACACAAACATCTTATCTATCCACTCCTATTATGCTGATCTGTCCCACAGCGATGCTCCAGCATCCGTTGATCAGTTGCCTCAGTGCTATTATCAATAACATTAATTGATTAAATAATGAAATAATACCATGTAGCAAAACATATCTACGTTATTCAGTTGACCTGTCCCTCGGTGATTCGACAACATCCGTTGAATGGTTACTCCGATGCTCTGTTGCTATTCTGCATTGTTGATGAAGTACCTACAGGAACGCCTGTATGTGTAACAGCTGTTCCACTGCTGAATTTGCCCTTGAATTAATTGGTAGCACCTCTTAATTCCCCGTGTTCTCCACGAGTATTTTATAAAGCCGTCGGTGAGCACTTTTTAAATTCCCGAGTTTACCGTGAGTGTTTATTTTATTTTTATTTTATCGTGCCATCGGTGAGCACTTCTTAATTTCCCGTGTTATCCACGAGTATTTTATCAAGCCGTCGGTGAGCACCTCTTAAATTTCCGAGTTTACCGTGAGTGTTTTTTATCGTGCCCCGCGATTGGGAAAGCCATTTGTCGCGATAAGTTCTCGTGAACCTCTCGATGCTATATGTAATTAAATGTTGTTTATATTAATACATCTTATAACTTTTATTTTCACATATTAATATGCTACATTCAAGAAATTGCCACAATAGCACCCGCGTTTCTTCATCGTGTCTTTCTCTTAGAACACCTTGTTAACCAGTGCCGCAAATTATTAATACCCCCTACCAGTTTCATGGCTATAACATTAAGTTTGATACCGAGATGCTGAACTCTTGCGAGCACAAGCAAAACTACTTTTTAAAAATAAATAAAAATAAATACAGTTTGCAAATGAAATGTGTTGCTTTCTCTCACGCACTCACACTGCGAGGTTTTTTTTCTTTAATATTTACTAGCGCTAGAAACAAGCAAACCAAATGTTCCTAGCCCGTAGCCTGCTCGCACGTGTACGGAAGTGTATCAACAACAGTATACTCCAAATAATAGATTTGACACAAACTGAAATTAATTACTCCAAAAAACCATGCAACAAATTAGAATCATTACAATGGTCACCTCTTCTTACAAAACCCTTGTTATACAATTAGGTTTTATATAATTAATAAACACTGTTTGTGCAAATTGTTATAAGCTAAACAGAATCAAGCCTACTCCATAAAAAAACTTTTAACATAGTTTATGCAAATACTATACAAGGAACCTTTTCAATAACTCAGGTTTTGAGGTAATAGTAGTAACAAAGTGACATACATTAATTAGCGTTAAGTCAAGGATTTTACCTGAACAGGATATAAATGGGGTGAGGGAAGGGGGAGTAGCTGGGCTTACAAAAGAAATGTAAACATAGATAATGCCAAAATGGGGTTGGGGAGGAGAGGAAATGGGGCTTACAATGACAGACCCATCTAGCAGGAAACGACGGAACTTTTTCAAAAGTTTAGACATGATTTAATTTGAAAATATTAAATTTTGTAAAAAATATTGTATTGTAAATATTTGTCGTGTATGATATAAGATTATCTAATTCTTTATAATAATATGATAATTTAAAAATTATATTCTTGTATTTCATATTTTATTTTATTTAAATTTAATTGAAATTACGTGTTAATGTAAAAAAGTAAATATTAACTTGTAACTTTTTTATTAATGTAGTTCATTTTAAATTAACAAGTTAAATATAATTCGAAAAACAGCATGTTATTATTATGCATAATTTCTGAGAAAGATGCTGAACAACATTATCGTTCTTATATAGTAAGTGTCTATCCAAATCTTGACCCTTTGTGTAATGCACATACTGATTTAGTAATTATATCTACTTTGACAATTCCAACAGCAATAGGTTTTTCAAAAACCCTAAATCTAGAAACCAAAATTCCGAATGCATTTGAAATGATGCGGCGTGCTCGGGATGTACGATAGTTGAAAATCTTCTGCTTTCTGGATAAATTAATAGTTCTTCCATATGGTTTTAAAATAAACGTTTTTAGTGGAAAAACATCTTCGGCGACCAAAATTTAATTTCCTGGAAAATTTAACATATTTGCTTCCAAAACTGCATTCAAAGGGGTATTTGAAAAAACTGTGTCATCGTTTGCACGGCCATTTGCCCTCATATCAATATAACGGAAACAAAAATTAGCATTAACAGATGCGAATAAAATTATGCTAAATGTTCCTTTGTAATTAAAATACTCGGATTCACTATGGGGCGCGTTACGAACAACAACATGCTTCCCATCTAGAGCACCACAACAATTAGGAAAATTTCATTGGCTATAGTAATCATTCTGAAATTATTTATATTATTCTTTTGCTCGTGGTACCTGTAATAATAAAATAAACATAATATTATGTTTCTTTATTAGATACTGTCCGTGAATGAATCTGAACAGGAAGAAACACATGAGACACATGATGAACAGTTTCATCTGAAAACGCAACAGTTATTAAAGTAAGACTTCAACCTAAAAATAAGCCTACAAAACAAATTTGGAGGCCCACCGACCCCCAAATATAAGCTGTCGTCAGCGATTAACAATATTTATAATACACATGCCGCACTTGATAGACAGGACAAAGTTTCACAAAAAACAAAACTGCGGGTGATGATGAATTTGATGCAAGCTTATTGCAGTGCAGTTGAGGCAATTACCTATTTATAATGTACTCTGATGTTAAACAATAATTGGTATAGAACTCCGTATGGGCTTTCTCACTTCATTGTTCAAAAATTGAGATATTTACTCATAACTCATAATATATGTGAAATGAAATAATATACACTAGCAAACCCGAGCAAAAACTGCGCTATACTTACGTAAAGCATTTTTACTCCCAGTTTTAAATTTTATAATTTTATTTTTAAAGAATTAAAGTCCTCATTTGTATATTTAGACCAATAAAAAAGATCGTAGTTAGATTCACAAGGGGCAACCCTTCGTATTAAAATTTTGACTTACGGTTACAGTTTTCAACATTTTATTAGGGGTTTCACATCTTAGGGTTATCGCATTGCTATCAAATTCCTCATTTATGAATTTAGACCCATAAAAAGGTGAATCTTTACTAGTGAGTCTAAAATGATTAAGATAGATCATTGCTGTACAAACATATTTTCCCATAACAGGTTAAAGGGAAAATACACCAATTTTTTTAGAGACAGACTTATTTACTTACTCTAGACATTGGCGTTAAACCTTAAGTAGAATCTCTGTACAAATTAATATCACAAATGTGTATTATTATATTTGCCAATATCTCAGAAACCATTGGTCTTATAAAGATATATTTCAATTAAAAGTTTTGTATTTTTATTAGTACTACAATTTTGAAATGACAAGTTATTTAGTATCTCAAATATCTACGTAGATACGGAAATTTCTGCCTCTGTAAAATACTCAAAAAGTCATTTTCACGGGAAAATAAAAATAGCAATTTTATTTATAATCTTAATCAACACTTAGATACGAATTTTAACCAAAATCGTTAGAGCCAATTTTGAGAAAGTGTTTTTTTTCTTTTCGCCTTTCATTAAACTACTCTTAATTTTAGCTTTAAACAGACATACAGATAGACGGTATTTTAAAAACAACTTTTTAGGGTTCTAGTGACATCCATCAACATCTCGGATTAGATTTTTTTTATGGTTGCAATACTTTACCTTTAGTTCTTGATAAGTTAAAGAATATTGTATATGTTATTTCTTACCTTAGTGAATTCTTGCAAACCCATATATCTTTCTTCACAGAAGTGCTTTATAAAATTTGAAATTATATTTTTTGGCACTCTGTACTTAAAATCCAGTGTAGTGAATGAATCACCTGTTGCCGAATACCTTAAAGTTGTTTGTAGCTTTAAAGCTGCGGGAAGATCTTTTCGCATAACTGAATCTTGTTTTTCAATTTGTACAATTATATATACATATATACTTGTACCTAGGTTTGATTCACGTCTATATATTCAAAATTCTGTCTGACAATAATGATTCTAGATTACTGTTCAGGATCTAATATTTAAAATACTTCATTTATTAATTGTACGGTCCCGGCACAAATTTATCTGATTGCCGAACCCTTCCTTCACCTCTGACAAGACGTGTATTAATCACAACTTGTGAATGTGAGGAATGCCAGGCCTCCACCGTGGTTCGGATTCCACGTTAAACTGTAGGTCCTCCATTTCATCTCGCAATCACCCTACCATTACACATTAGCGTAAGTGCGTATAACCCGCACGGGTAGTAAGACGCGGTGCTAATAATAATAATAATAATAATAATAATAATAATAATAATAATAATTAATAATAATAATAATAATAATAATAATAATAATATTAATTGTATCTGGACTTACTTTAAATTGCTTGCTGAACATGGATAATATATATAAGTTTGCACGGCTTAACCGTACGATTTATTTAACGTCACCTGGTGATCTATTGGAAGAACTCACATATTTGTTAAAGGTAGTTTCTACTTCTTCCGCTTCACGGATGGTCTTATACCTTAGAGCGCCGCCATTTTAGGTCCAAGATTGATTCTTGCGGTGTCTTAGCTTGTTTAGTCGATTTCATTATATTTAAATGTTTATCTCTTGTTCTTCTTTGAAAATTAATTTATTAGTGTTACTATTTGAAAGATTACATGATGTTAGTTAAATGTGGGGCCAAGTTGGCAAGTTTGCTTTCTTATATGGGCACTATAATTATCGTAAATGATGCCAGTAATGACATTTGTTTGTAAATTAAATCATTGTCTGTTTCTGTTAAGCCCAATTACGGCTAGAGAGAAATTTGTTGTCAAGAAGTCTTTGTTTACTGTTAGAGGATCGCCGGCAGTGGCGAGTAAATGCCTTCCACGTAACTAGTGCTTTTGGATATATATTATTATTACTTTAATGATGTTTACGAAGGTCAATTTAACTTCTGATTGTAAGATGTATTTTACGCCACCATTTAAGAGCATGGGATGGAGTCTCGCACGTTCCATATTTTATGGTTCGTTGATTGTTGTTTGCAGATCCAGCACCTAGCGCTATTCATGCTTCACTCTCTCTCTCTTTCTTGTTATGTTGTCTTTGAATAAAATGAACTTTCTTGTGACCAGCCTGTCAGTTATTATTGAGTGATAACCAAGGGGTGGGTACCAAGAGAGAATAGTTTCTAATTTATTTATCTGGTTAGTGTATATAACCATGCTGCACGCTTTACTCTTGGGATATCCTATCCAGGATTTGTCCACCCGTTGAACGTGTTGTGGATTGACAGTTGCATTAATGTTGTTGATAAACAAACTGCTGTCTTGACGTACGAATCCTTTACTGGTGGTCAATATCTATCAAATCACTCACTTGATGTATGACTATATTGAATTTGCTTGGTGGGAAGAACATATACAATATTATATATTTGCAGTCAACATTGACCATCTCTAGATCACATGACTTGATGTATGAATATATTTAATTTAGGAAAAACTGTTGAGAAGCAACAAACTTGGAACAGCAATCAACTTTGACCATCTGTAGATCACATGACTTGACGTATGAATATATGTCCGCTGCAGATCACATGACTCTTGACGTAAATTTGTTTTCCTGTCAAAATCCTACCATAACCGTCCTTTACTGTAGATTATAATCACATCGTTAATGATACAGTGTGGTGAGTTAGGTTGTGGGAGGCACGTGTGTTTGATCAATTACAATGGTGTGACACAAAGATACGCGTCATCAGGATGTACACGTTACGTGATAATTAGTTTATTGATGTCCCTTTAGCCTTAACACCCATCGAGTTATAACATGGGGCCTCCGGGGATTAACGGTAAATTTCTCACGGATTTGCAGTGGAAAATCACAACGCTGAACAAAGCCTGTGTTAGCCCGTATTTTCTTATTTGAACATGTTTAGTATAATCACCATCGAGTAATTATCTGGGCCCCAGATGGAGAAAGGCGATCAAACTTGGAGGGGTGGAAAATCACAGCGAGACATCACTTTATGTTTGACAGTTAACGAGAAAGGATGTTCCCCCACCCTCACGAGCCAACACGTCACGGAAGGATACCGGACGCCCGAGACTGTACATTACCCCTACCAATAAATAAAAACTACCCTTCCCACAGTACATACAATCATGAAGAGTGCCCGAGACTGCACACTCCCACTCAAAACCCTGGGGCACACATTTAAACTAAAGTGCACACATTAAAAACTAAAGGGGCACACGGGGTGGAGGAGTGCCCGAGACTGCACACTCCTACCCAAAACCCTGGGGCACACATTAAAAACTAATGGCACACCCAGTGGGTCCCTAGCTCACTGGGGCATGGTAGCTGATCCCGGCCTCCTGGTTTGTGGATTGGGTCCCTAACCCAATGTGGAGGTGGGAATAAGTGTTCTCACAAACCACTAGGATGTATTTAAATCATAACACCTAGGGCAGTGTAATCACAATACTTCTCTTTCCTCATCAACTAGAGGACGTGGGGGAATAAACACCCTTATGTGAAAAGTAGATTAATTGAAATTTTAATATCCCTCTCACGGGGAAATAGCCTTGGGGGATAACAGTAAACCACCTGGATGTGGAAATTAGGTCAATTGACATCACAATATCTCTCTGTCACGGGGAATAGCCTGGGGGTGGAACGAGGTATCTTACTAGAGTACACATGTATATTTACTCCTATCTTCTTTACCATAATTATTAGTACTACTGTAGGGAATGGTTACAAGACTAGCAAAGATGTGTACCTTGCTAGTAGGAAGTGACGACGCAAGAAATGAACAAATACTATGCTTCCTCAACAATACAACGTTACCTCAAACTATTTGAAACCTGATTTTCTAAATGGAGAGTTATAGTTAATACGGCAAAGTTAACGTCCTTGGCTGTAACCAAAATAAGACTTCTACCACCTGCAGACTTTACTCTCTACCCAGAAGAAATACTATTACAAAAGATGTAAATACCTAGGTCTAACCATTGACGAAAGACTAACGTGGGCAAAAACATATAAAGTCTACAACAAAAAGCAATGGTAGTATTTATTCGATCATATCTCTTTCTGAAAGGACATACACTCAACCATCAAACCAAACTAACCATTTACAAGAGGAAAATACAACCTATTATCCTCTACAGCTGTGTAGGATGGGGCCACGCATCCAAGTCACACATCACTTATCTACAGACGACTCAAAATAAAATACTCAGACTGATAATGGGAGTGGACATAAGATTGAGAATATATCACCTCCACATCTTGACAAACAGAAAGACCCTGACGGAAATATTCAAGGAGAGAAGAAAAAAAATTCAATAAACAAGCTGCAACACACGATAATACTACTGGGAAACTATGATCCACAGGAAGTAAGATCGTACAAGCTTCCAAGTTTGGAATAAAAAAAATTCCAGGAACCAAACCTCCTCATCCCAAAAAAGAAAATCTTTCTTTACATACAAATTCTCAAAACCCATACCTCCCTCATCCCAGGAAAGAAAAATCCATCTTTCACATAAAATAATAAAAAAAAAATCATTTCACAAACTCACATTCATTTTAATAAGTAATAAGGTGTAATATTTTCAAATCTAAATGTATTTTCTTACAGCAATTCAGAAGTGCCAGTCATGTATTTATTTAACATTCACGCAATGAGAGTAAGGTTCTGTGAAAGCAACTTATAACTCGCATAACAAATCAACCAGAACTTCCTTCACTTGTCATTGAATATAATGGTGAGAAAATAAGGCAACGGGGGAAACTAGTGATTACTTTAATGTATCTGGGTTTCGAAATGGGCAAAAGCCGAAAGGCGGTAATAATAACTTCATGGCTCAACATTGGATCGTGGCAGACGACATATAAAATAATTCATGATTTAAGAACATTGTTATTTCATCTTCGCCGTAATCTTTGAGAGATGACTAAATATATTACTTTTTGCGGACTTTGAGGCAATTTCTTAAGCATTTTGAACTTTAACCAGTTTTCAGTCACATTTAACTATTTTTTAGTCAATTTTGATTTAAACTATTTTTCAGTCATTTTGGACTTTAACTAATCAAAACTTGTGTTCGTGTTCCCTGTCCATTCATTCATGTAAATTGCTATTAAACAACAGTTCACAGAACTTTATTATTGTTTACGTGGTGATGCCATGCAACATTTTATCTAGCTGAGATAAATGTTTTGTAAGAATGTCATTTTGAGCAATTTAATTTACGGTTTGTTATTATTAAAACTAAGTAATTTTGCTGATCACTTTGGCTGTTCTTGATTTGAAGGTAAAAAGAAAGTCAGAAATGCACAACCTAAAACAAAAAGAAAAATGATGAAAGGTATTGTGTTATTTTGTAGCATCAATATTATTAATTCAAGGGACAATGGGTATTAATCTGGTATCTCACAGTTATAATCCAGTTCACGGTTTAGTCATAATTACTCTCATCAAGGTTTTATCCATATCTATGAATATCTGAATTTTTACAAAATATACATACAATGTCAATAACCAGCAAGATGAAACTACTTAAAAATTAGGTGGTTGATTTGAAGTTTGTCATCTTGCAATTGGTGAACTTCTATAATTTAAATAAGCAGTTTATCTCAATTAGTGAATAATCTAACAACATGAATTGCATGGTGATTGGTGGTGGGTTACTTTCACTATCAATAATCCCATTCTAGTTTGCTGTCTCCCCATTCAAAGATTTTGACAAACTTACCATAACAAATGTGAATAATGGTTCTTTACTCAGTCTGGCTGTATTGGTATACAGAAACTGGTCTATACAATCGACCGGTGGCGTTCAGTTGATCACGTAACAAAACTACATAGTTATTAAAATACGTGCTTTGATTATTTTAAACTCGAAAATAAATCAAGAACTTTCAAATAATATTTAGTGTGGCCAAAATAACCTTGGTCAGTCACTATCGATCATCATAAAAAGAAATAATTTAAAATTATAGGATATATTGTACATTTTAGTTATTCTGTATTTTTTTATAATAGGGTTGAGATATAAGTTGGCCCTATTTGAGGAAGTTTGAGTTTAAGAAATAAATATAAAAAGTATATAAACAAGTAAAATAGAGGAGAGAAACAATGGATGATTGTGGGAGCTTGGGCAAATATACAATTCAATCGCGGCCCCTTCATATGAGGCGCTACTACAATACGTTAATAGAGGAAAAGGGTTCACATCATAGAGTGAAGTGAGATAAGGGACATAAACAACTTACCAAGAGGTATTCCTCCAAGGAGGAAGAAGGTGGAGAAACAATTAACCTCCAACAATGTCCCCACGACAAAGCTGCCGGCCACTATGCCTATTCTCCCAATCATGAGGGACAAGCTGACAGCCATACCTCTGAAATTATACATTTACAATATAATATGTGTATGATGTTGGAGTTCATAAACACTTCATAAACAAATATATATTAGCACTGAAAACATAAACCAACCTAACCTAGAACAGAACACATAGCTGTATACCAAGCCCTGATGCCATGAATGCTAATATCTGGGTATTAGTACGACCATAACAAGCAGTGAATTGTTTCAGACCATATTTAGGATTGAACCAGGGATCTGCGATTCAACTCTATAGCCACTCGACTATGAAATAGGTCAGAAATTTGGTGAAAGAAACATCTTTTAACTGTGATCGGGGGAATTTTAAACAATATTTCACTGAAAAACATTTAATATATTAAGATATAGCTATCAGAGAAGATGGAATCAGGAGGCAAAATATTGAGACAATGCACCTGGAACATCTACTTACTGAGAAGATGGGTAGATATATCATTGAGCTATAAAATATCCACAATACTTCCAGTAAAGATCGAATCCTGACCTACTGAATCTAAGTCATTCATATGGTACGCTAATAAATCTACCAGTATTGTTAATATTGTAGCGAGATTCAGTGTTCGACTGCGGGGCCAGCACGCTTGTTATATGTTTACCTTCTCTTCACTCTTTCTCTCTCCATCCTTTTTTTAGCAGATAGCCACCCATCCTCGGTGCCAAGGGGCTTATAGGTGGAGGAGGGGGAGCTTAATTAAAAGGAAAGTCACACTTTAGAAGAGTTTGTCGTCATTTTATTCTAACCCATTACAAGATGTGTATTAATCACAACTTGTGAATGTGAGGAATGCCAGGCCTCCACCGTGGTTCGGATTCCACGTTAAACTGTAGGTCCTCCATTTCATCTCACAATCACCCTACCATTACACATTAGCGTAAGTGCGTATAACCCGAACGGGTAGTAAGACGCGGTGCTATATAATATAATATATAATATAATAATAATAATAATAATAATAATAATAATAATAATAATAATAATAATATATAATAATATAATAATCTAACCATTGTTTTAGAAATGGAGTATTCCAGACTCTGACGGTGACCTTTATTATGTACACAGTCAGCGAACCGTGAAGGACCCCCCAGTCTGAGCTGAGGTTAGTCAATTGAGTGGACTGGCTTGTCCGGGAGTGGGCTGGCGTGCACGGGAGTTAGCTAGCGTGCCCAGGAGTGGATCAGCAAGACTAGCATTCGTGTAATGCAAGTAAAAGCAGTGTTTCGTGTGCGGGGACCACTGGTGGTGTGATGTAGGTGACTTATACTTTGAATGTGAATCGTACAGTGACTGAACATTATAACAGATTGATGTAAAAATGTTTTATCAGTAATTTAGTATTTTTGTCAATTAGTTATTTATTTAATTTAATCCTATGTTATGTGTTCTCTTTCGCTTATTTAATTAAACAAACTCAAATATTACTCTTATTATTTAATTCAGTGATTTGTTTAGCTGTAGTTAATTTAATTACATAAGTGTATGTGTTGTTTTATTTCTTAGTAATCAAAACCTTGAATATTCCGTATGCGTTTTTAAACGTGTCTAATCAATAGCGTACCCAAATATCCTGAAAATAGCTCATGTTTCGCACAGTGCCGTGTGGACTTCCCGCTACTCCTAGGTTGCACCCAAGCTACAATATTTTACACTCAACCCAAAGTAGTTTCTTTATTTGATTGATGGAGAGTGTTAAAATATGAAACAATGATTACTGATCACTAAATCAAGGTGTTTATTAGACTATTGACATTCATTTAATAAATATAATTTAAAAATACTTAAGTATAGAACAACTTAAACTATCATATAAGCAAACATAA
The DNA here is from genome assembly GCA_033556935.1 of Timema podura. Taxonomy (NCBI): domain Eukaryota; kingdom Metazoa; phylum Arthropoda; class Insecta; order Phasmatodea; family Timematidae; genus Timema; species Timema podura. The sequence continues at coordinate 73,059,808 of JAVRXN010000001.1, forward strand.
GAATCCTTTTGATGATAGCTCTAACCATACTCAATAAAAATAACGTTACATATCTGAAACCGGTGTTTGATTACATGTACATACATGTTCCGACCAAAGCTGAGACACATTCTAACGTACATATTTTCTTCTAATGCTTGTCATTGTGATCCTTGGTGTCCCGGTGAAATATGGCGTGTTGACTGACCTGAGGTGAGTGGGGAAGATATCTACGATGAAGGCACTGAGAACACTGATGCAGGTGAATAGCAAGGAGACAACGAGACAGGAGAACCCGACCACAGCAACAGAACTTGACACGAAGTCCAGAGCTATCCCGGATCCTGATGCCCCCAATAGGGTCAACCCTGGAAAGGTGGAAACTCCGTTTACTTAGACACTTCCAGTCACTAACAACCTCAACACAATAACAATAATAACATTCAGTACATTCAGTTGATGAAACGAGCTCACATAAAACATTTCTTTTTCCAATGTAGTCTATGATGAAACCATAAAGAAGGAAAAGTACAGCAGAGACTCCGCCGACCACGAGAGTGTTCTGGAAAGTCTCTGGGTTGACCACTGAAGAGCATTCCTCCGTGGAGTGGTTACCAGCTGAAAGAGAAGATCCAGAGGAGTACGTTTCGTTGAGTTTGGACAAAAATCCATCGTATAAAATAATGTTGTTGGTTGCATTTCCAGACTTAGTGTAGGCCACACATATAGAACCTGACTCTTCAGGATGGAGCTCAGAGAATTTGGATATGGTGTTGAACATTTCTGGTAGCCACATGTAGAGACCATATGACCTGTAAAATAATACAAGTTCTTACACTTTTGATACATAATTTGAGAATTTTTAATATGTGTAAGCACTAACGAAAGTAAAACTACTTTTAAATATTGATTTTTTTAGGTTTTAAAAGTTCAGATATAGTTGCAGGCTAAAAATGGCAATAATTGTACACGCACATTTTTAAAACTGGTAACCATTTAATAATCTAAAAATTTAAAGTAAATTACGGTTTTTAGATGACAATCAAAGGGCAAAATAAAGTAATTTAACAAAAGTCTCATAAGAGTATAAAATAAGTATAGCAAAGAATAAATAAATAAACTAGAACCTTGCTACAATGCTACTTAAGAGATAAATACCTATAAATTTACATAAATTGTTTGTTAATAGTGCGCGGAGTAACTAAATAAGTAGAGTGCTCTTCTTCCATGCCCTAGTATCACTATGCTAATGTGAGACCTAAGTATCATCCCCGTGCAGGAGAACTACCACAGCATTGTGAAGGGCACTAATAGTATTAGAGTAGAAAAATACTTGGATGCATCATAGCTCCGAATTGCACTAAACATCAACCGGGCATATTCTATGGACGCATTAACTTAGTAGGAGTATGGGTCTGTCTAAGTTTAATAGGAAGGACAGCTATTAAAGCTACAAGATCTACTCTCACTAATCCAAAGTCAAGTAATATGTTCTATAGCTGTCACATTTGACAAATATACATATAAATATATTAATAATATAGTAAAATGTCAGCAATGTTTACTGAAAAAAATATCGTTTAATATTTCTTCATACCAGAATCCTACAATACTGATGTTCTGGTTTTGTTTGTCCTGAGGTGTATTTGTTATGTATTTTCTCGCAATGTTCTGTGTTTTGTTTGTCTGAAGTTATTTGTTATTGTATTTTCTTGCTATGTTTGGTTTTGTTTGTCCTGAGGTGTATTTGTTATTGTATTTCTCTCGCAATGTTCTGTTTTGTTTGTCCTGAGGTGTATTTGTTATTGTATTTTCTGCAATGTTCTGGTTTTGTTTGTCCTGAGATGTATTTGTTATTGTATTTTCTCGCTATGTTCTGGTTTTGTTTGTCCTGAGGTGTATTTGTTATTGTATTCTCTCGCAATGTTCTGGTTTTGTTTGTCCTGAGGTGTATTTGTTATTGAATTTTCTCGCAATGTTCTGGTTTTGTTTGTCCTGAGGTGTATTTGTTATATCATTTTCTCGCAATGTTCTGGTTTTGTTTGTCCTGAGGTGTATTTGTTATTGCATTTTCTCGCTATGTTCTGGTTTTGTTTGTCCTGAGGTGTATTTGTTATTGCATTTTCTCGCAATGTTCTGAACTTCAGATGACGGGAGATCGAGTTTTGAATACTTATTGGAAGTACTTCTGTTTTTATCCTTCGAAATGGTCTCCTTCCCCGCAAATATAGGTGCACTTATTTTAAGTTCTACCTTCCTAATCCCTAGAATATTAGGGTAATTAGTACATAAGTGTATAACACGAACGGGTAGTGAGACGCAGTGACAAAAATGTATAAAAGTGTAATTTCTTAAAGTTCCCCGTGATATCCTCACTATCTTAAGTCAAATAGTCCAAGTGTCTGATAGTCACTACAGGTGATGTAATTGTACTATCGGTGCTGGTTATAGTCTTGTTGGCAAGGCCGTGGGGCTTGTTCACAGTGTTACCCAGCACACAGGACCTCCGTCTAGTGCACACAGCAGCTTACTAAGAATGTCAGTTAGAATAGACTATAGTGAGAATGCCTGTATACTGACACGCCGAAGAAGGACATCATCATTATGAAGCAGATGACAGTGTGGAGGAGATGTGGTTGTTTGAACAAAGGAACAGTCTGCTGTCCCACGCTCTTCATTGTCTCAACAAATGAGCTGTTTGTTTTCTTTATTTTGTTCACAGCCTCCAATGAATCCACCAACAGCACACGCTTCACCTGAAATAAATCACTCGTGACACTCTTCAAGTAAGTTGAATCAAAAACAACAGTATAGAATGCACTCGCTTAATATTTTATTGATTTTTATACAAGTCAAATACGAGGGGCATTGGCGAAGTAAGAACAGTTTTGTTAGAAGACAATAAAACTTTACTTATCAAGATAATTTTACTATCACGACTACTTACAAGATTTATTTATTTTTGAACACAGTCTCCATTGAGATTCAGTCATCTGTTCAGAAGTGGCAAGAGCTTGACGATCCCCTCATCATAGAAGTCAGCCGCCGTTTCATTCAACAAACCCATAACACTTTCTTTCACTTCTTCATCAGTTTTCATACGTATTTTGCGCAAAACATGCGAAAAGATGGAGTCTGAAGGTGCTAGATCAGGACTCTACTAATAGTAAAATTATTAGCAGTGGCGCAGGAACGTTTTTATTTAGGGGGGTAAAAATAACCCTGACCTTTTATAGGGGAAAAAAAATTTGAGATCAAAAAAAGTACAAGAAGATGTAATACAGCTGTCCCTCACACTATGCGAGTGATTGGTTCTGATAAATAATCGCTTAACACGAAAACGTGTAGAGGGAATTGATTTTAACATGAGTGAGATAGGGATTACTCCAAAGGAAATAAAAACCTAAAACTTGCAAATGAATGCCATTTTTTAAATTTATATAACTAGTACAATGCATTAGGCAGCCTACACCTATTGTCAATCTTCAATCCCCTAAAATTTATAAACCAACACAATTTTTAATCAATGTATTTAATTAATACAACGCTACAGGTACACTTACTGTTAATCTTAAATTGCATGATAAAATAACTGTATTTGGCAAATCTGAATTATCACTATCTTGCTCTTGACGGTAAGCTCTTGCTCTCTTGACGGCCATTGGACGGGAAGCTCTTGATCTCTTGAAGGTCCTGGGATGGTAAGCTCTTGATTGCTTGAAGGTCCTGGGACGGTAAGCTCTTGCTCTCTTGAAGGCCTTGGGATGGTAGGTTCTTGCATTTTTTAAGGCCCTGGGACGGTAAAATCTTGCTGGCATGAAGGCCCTAGGATGTTAGGCTCTTGCTTTCTTGAAGGCCCTTGGATGGTAGGCTTTTATCTCTTCGGAAGACCCTTGGACGGTAAGCTCTTGCTCTCTTGAAGGTCCTGGGACGGTAGGCTCTTGCTCTCTTGACGCCCTTGGACGGTAAGCTCTTAATCTCTTGAAGGCCCTGGGACGGTATACTCTTGCTCTCTTGAAGGCCTTGGACGGTAGGCTCTTGCTTTCTTGAAGTTCCTTGGACGGTAAGCTCTTGCTGGAATGAAGGCCCTAGGACGGTAAGCTCTTGCTGCATGAAGGCCCTGGGATGTTAGGCTCTTGCTGGCATGAAGGCCAGGATGGTAGGCTCTTGCTTTCTTGAAGGTCCTTGGGTGGTAGGCTTTAGTTCTTCGAAAGAGCCTTGGACGATACGCTCCTGCTTTCTGAAGTTCCTGGGATAGTAAGCTCTTGCTCTTTTGAATGCCCTGGAATGGTAGGCTCTTGCTTTCTTGAAGGCCCTGGGATGGTAGACTCTTGCTCTCTTGAAGGCCCTGGGATGCTAAGCTCTTGCTGACATGAAGACCGTAGGACAGTAGGCTCTTGATTTCTTGAAGGCGTTTGGATGGTAGGCTTTATCTTTTCGGAAGACCCTTGGACGGTAAGCTCCTGCTTTCTTAAAGGCCCCGGAATGGTAAGCTTTTGCTGTTGTGAAGGCCTTGGGTGTTTAGACTGACGATTTTCAATTTCTTTGATGAAATGGTAAAACTCAACTGACGGGCAGCATTTTCCCTCTCTCTATAGAGTTATTTGTAGCAAGCTAAAGAACTCTGGATCTCTCTGGCAACTTCGGTGCTTCTATCCATGTTAGGGTCATTCTCTTCAATGATTCTAATTGCACTGTCAATGTGTTTAAATAAATCAGCAAATTGTTTTATTGAAAGTTTGATAGGCTCAACAACATAAGGCTCTTCCTCTTCATTATTTATGCCACTATCCATTTCTAGAAGATCTTCATTGGTGAGTTCTGTTGAGTGGGATTGGAACAATTGATCCAAATTTGCCTTATCTATGTCCCCAAATCCATGCTCTTTCAACAATGTCATGTCTTGAATTGGAAAGCTCGTGGTCAAGATCAAAATCATGGGGATCAGAAACTTCAGGCCAAACATTTTTCCAAACTCCCTTCATACAGGACTGTTTAACTTCTGCCCATGCATATCCAATGCTGTCAATACCACCCCCCTAGCACCAAACTGTACAGTAAAGATCAATGCTTTCACTGGAATGTGTGTACACAAGGTCACACCACCACAGCACAGGATTACTGCGAAATTCCAGCTGACCATGGACTATTTTTTGTATTTCTTTGAATCGTCTTATAGCGAAAACGCGCAAAGTGATATCACGTATAACGAGGGATACTTGTATTTAATGGTCCCACTGTGCATTTTTCTCATTTATTTTTGTCATTCCAAACATTAGAATTAATACATACAAAACATATTAAGAGAAGTGTTATCTGATGCAGCTCTACTAAAAATTATGAAACACTGAAAATTAAAGTATATTTCCATACACCTTTGCCTTATATTTGTTACTAGCTATAAAACCACTAACCAGTTTTGCAATTTCAATTTTGTTGAGCCTCTCAGGTGATTTAGTCTACATTGCCTCATCATGGAGCGAAGATAGTTTTTAATGCATCCAAGCATTGAAAAACTTCTTTCTGCATTAAATGATGTAGCTGGTATTACTATCAGAGTTTTCAAAATCTCTTCAGTGTATGCTCCAAGCAAATTTTATTTTTATTATGTTAACATAGTGTGAACATTGTATCTTGCCTCAATAAGATGTTTACATGATCTAAAAGTTTTACTATATTATTTTGGGGGGTAACATTATACTTTTTACCTCCATCAATTTATTTTGGGGGGGGGGGTAAAATTTACCCCCGTACCCCCTAGTTCCTGCGCCACTGAATTTATTAGGATGAATTACATTTTTACTGTCATATTCCAAAAGGTTCTCACTTAACAAATTACCCTTGTACTAATAAATATAATCAAATAAATTTGTTTGGACTTCTTCCAACCGATCCTATATTGGAAAACACACACGAGATATAATTAGGCCTTGATTATTAAGTACCAGTTAATTTTTTATAGAAAAACTACTACTAGCTCTAGAATAACTGACTCTAATGTAGATCATACTTCTTGCTATTGATTTATTTGCACCAAACATGCTTGGCTTGGAATTAATTTGTTATCACAGCCTCTAGAACCCTACCTAATACGGTTCTTGAAATATAATGAACCTTTATACTTGTTACCATTATATTTTAATTTTTCATTCGAGAGGAAATTTTTTCCTATCTATTGCTTCATACATTTGTTGAAAATTATGACTATTTTAAGATTAACACAGGAGCATCCAAATAATGTTTGCTATTCTTCATTTACTAATGCTATGAGCTAAATATGAAATGTTGGAAATGTTAGACATACACTTATTTGTAAACTACAATCTTTGTTTCGTATCTGTAATTGTTTATTAATTAATTTTAACAATTATACTTTTATATTTTTAGCAGTACAAGCTCTGATGAAAACCTCATAGAATTAATTATCTATGGGAACGAGAGCGGTTGTTTATAATTTGTCTAAGTCTGTGTAATAGGTATATGCCAAATGTCTGGTAAACAGGTTATCGATTCATAGAAAAGGGAAGTTTATGTCTAGTTTATTTGAAACTATTCTGGAGATTAGAATACATCCTTACCAGCTATAATTTTTAATTTTCATTGGGGACACATATCATACATTACATATTTGGCATCATCTACTAGTCTGAATTCCGAATTCTTATTTTTAATCAGCATCAATATTGCACTACATTCAAAACTAAAATGATTAGGAATGCTAGATGATGTTATAGAATTTAAACCAAGCCTCTGCTTCCACTGAGACACCATCACACAAGTTCACGAGCCACGACTACTAACTATTCAGTACCAATATCAAACTCAGTAGCCTAAAGCTACTGTAGTAGCACATCTAATGCTCGAAATAAAACCCAAATTACCGGATATGTTTCCGGGCTCTTCCCTGTATTGATAGCGTAAATACGTCTCAAAATCGCTATGCACTCCTGTTCTTTCCCTTGGGAGAGCAAGAACTTGGGACTTTCAGGGAACAAACAGTAGAGTATGGAGGTGAGGAGTCCAGGTATCGCTGTCAGCACTACAAACACACGCCATGTTCTGTAGGTGTAGGTTGGCATCTGGAAACTCCATGTCTGGGGAATCACCAGCCACGCTAGACCTGGAACCAGAGGAGTGTAAGTAGTTGTTCAGGAGATTGTATCACCACAAAACAAACAAAGAGATGCGGGTATAAGTAGGTAAATGGCTACTAGTGCCTCACCTGCACCATAGCTCTGGGCTGAATATTTTGAGCCGCAGCAAAAGTATGGTTGTAAACCTAAATATCATAGATTAGATATGAGTGATTTTTATTTATTTATATTTGTAGTTGTCATATACACGTAGATTTTAGTTGGTAGTCATAAATTGTTTAAATTTAATCAGTACTAACGAAAGGAAAACAAGGGCCTTTGCTGATAGAAAGCCAAACTTAACGTTTCACTTGTGATGGTAATACTATTTTGTCATAAAACATGTGTTTCTGTGTATATTTCCAATATTCGAAATAACATTATTAACATTTCTGTGTTGTTTGAAGTCAGAAGTAGCAGCAGAGAGAATGCAGGGTCCCCGTTAAACTGATTGCACCTGCCGCCTCGTGGCTCCCTACGTGCCAACATTATTACGACTTAGCAATGATTAACGTTATTTTTGCCTGGTTCAACGACTCTTACACTTACCGTAACTCATTCATTTTCAATTTTTTCAAGACTAGTCTCAATGATTATTTTTTGTCTATTTTTTAAAGATCTAGATTTTTAATTTTTAGACATTATGTAAGAAATAAGGTGAGTTCAGATGCTTAGTATATTTACATACTCATTTAGTATTGTGTGGTTTATTTATAAGCAAATTTCTGCCAAACATGTCATTAAAATGATAAAATTACTTAGTACTTGTACGTAAAATAAGTCCAGGAGAAAATATTCAAAGAACAAAAAATAACTAACAAAATATAAAATTTAAGTATTTTTAAAACCAGAAATATAAATGCAAGAAAGGAGGAAAAGGAGTGTAAGAAGTAAAAGCATAAACACAAACAAGTATAAACAAAGTTGCAAGGAACTTGCAAGAGTACATATATTTCTGTAAAATCAATATTTAACAAGATAGATATTAGTAAATCTAAAAAAAAAAAAAAAACTTTGAGGAAATTATAGATAATTTCGCAGATATCAAAGAAAGAAGAAACAGTTTTAAATGTTAATATTTGTTTAGCCTCTGTTTAAGTGTTTATATTGTTTATGGTTTCATTTATAAAATTTATTAATATAGTCTTATTCAATTCAGATCAATTTATTATATTGCTAGCTATTTATTATATTGCTAGTTTCCATTTTTCAATAGCAATTTTATTAGACAAAATATAGACCTGTATTACGAAATTATAAAATAATTCCCAAAATAAATGCTAATGTAATTCATCACAATCTGCAATTACACATAACATTATTTTTTGGGGGCAAGGGAGGCTTTCTTTTATTGGAGGGGGGCAGTAGGGTACATTTCTGGTTTTCAGGGCGAAAGTGACGTAATAATGGGGGGATGGGTTATTTTGGGTATAGGGCCTTATACATGGATACGGTTTTCAGGGCAGAGAGGAGAAGGTAGGGGAGGTATCGTGATGATGTGGGGATGGTGGGGGTGGGGTGGGTGGTGGGGTTGGTGGTTGGTGGTTGGTGGGGTTGAGGGTTTATAGCTCGCGTGTGTTGGATGGTTCTGCGGGGGGGAGGGAGGGGGTGGCAAGCGACGGCGACCGCGGGAGGGTGTTTTCTCTCTCTCTCTTACAGAGGAAATTAGGAATTAAGGTTAAATAGTATGGATTCAGGGGGGTGGCAAACGACGGCGACCGTGGGAGGGTGTTTTTTTTCCTTTCAGAATGTAATCTAGAAAGGATGTCCTTCTCCCTCTCCCTTTCTTACAAGGGAAGCTGGGGGGTTAAGGTAGATATTTATTGATCCTGTAGGCTAACAGTTTTCTCCAAGACCTCATGCACCTGCAGGAATCTTGATAACATCTGGAGGGTTCTCTTACACTGATGGATGACTTCCGCTCTGCGACAAGAACGTGTGGGGGGACTGTGAATATCTCTTCCTAAGGGTTGCAATATTTATTATTTCTCTCGGCTTGGTGAAAGACGACTTCCGCCCTGTGACATGGGAGCTGCGATAATCTTTAAAGAAAATATCTTTTCACACGTGAACATCTGTGTGAGTTGTTGAACTATGAACTTTCCGGCATCCCTGAGAAGATCTGATTCGGTTAAAGTCACACGCTCAGTAGAGGGCGTGGCTTGGAATACTCTCGAGTCATACGCTCAGTAGAGGGCGTGGCTTGGAATACTCTCGTTCCCTATATATAGAGCTAGCCCTTTCTAGGAGAAATCATTAGCTACCATCTACATTCTAAAGATTAACAATGTCTAGTGAATACGCACCAGTATTATTAAGTACGGTCGGGTCGAGTGAGATTGTATCGAGAAAGTTGACGGACTTAGAGATTGGTCACGGCTATCGTGTAACTAGTATAAAAGCTTTGAACACGCGCTTCGGCTGGAGAGTGCTTACAGTATTAGACGGGATGTATAATGTATGGTTACCTAACAGTTTCTCACTGTTAACCGACGCGCAGCTAGAAGACATTTCCAAGGCGGAGTTGCTGCTCGTATACAAGGGTATCTCCAAGCTTAGCAAGAAGGCTATCTTAAACTTTGAAGGTAAGCGTACATTCAAATCACACACACACACCCAATGTTATAGTTTTATGAATACCTACTCTTCATTTTTTAAATGTGCTTAGTTATCAACCTTTACGGTTTAAACTTCTCTAGCACCGTTTTAATGTTTTAGTTTTGTATTGTTTACCATATAGTCTAACTAATAATAATTGTTAATTCTTTTTATAGATTCCTAGACTTATACTCTAATCGATTAAATAAAAAAATGTTTTATAGATTCATAGACCTATACATACAAAGGATAAAAAATGTTTTATAGATTCATAGACTTATACTAGACTTATACATTTATTTCCAAAGAATAAAAAAATGTTTTTATATATTCTAATTGATTAAAATACTGATGCATTCTTAGACTTATTCATAAAAATTAATTTTTTCTTTTTTAACAAAAAAAAAGAATTGCTCATGAGTTAAGACATTAATTTTTTACTTCAATGTTTGTATATCATAGCTTGTTATATTATTAGAATACAGAGAAAAAAGTATTAATCGTTATTTCTTTTTATTTAAAAAAGTTTGTTATATTATTAGACTTATATCATAAAAAAATATTTTTTTCTTTTTTAACAAAATAATAATTGCTTACGAGTTAATACATTAGCTTTTTTTACTTCAATGTTTGTATATCATAGCTTCATGATCTGATATCTGTAAAAAAAACAATACTAAAAAGGTGTTCCTGTTTGTTTGTTTTATAGCTGTCTCAGAGTCACTCGATGAGATCCTAGAGCAAGCCGTGCAGAAATGAAGAGAATAATGCGAGGAGAGTAGTGCCTGCTTAGAGCATAGCGTGCAAACTTAGAAACATGTCAGGACCCACGGAAAAACGAGCTCGCCTGTCATCTCCTATCATCATATCTAGACAGACTAACGGTAATAAGGTGTATACCCTCGATGAATTAACCTCTAATGAACAACTTTTAATTAAAAACCTGAGAGATGATATCGCTCCTCGTGATGGGAAGGTATATAATGCTTACATAGAACATATACCCGGACAGATTAAGACCTCGAGCGTACTGATATTCGGGCAGGACGATATAAACGTACAGATCCAAAGACTTATGACCCTGTCACGAAACTTAGGTATAGGATTTACGCAGTTTAGGCTTTACCTGGAGCCGCTAGGACTATCTATCAAACTTATCGAGCAAGCGTACGCCCAACGCATAAAGACGTACTCTATCATCAATGAACTACCCTATAAGGATCCTGTACAGTTTCTCGTTGCGTGCGGGGATATTTACGTAAAGACGGTAGAAGAATCAATTGCAAATAACCCGATAAAGGTAAATTGTACCCTCATCTGCGAGTTTAGGCATCCTACCGAAGATAGAATTGAAAAGAGTTATTTCAACTCGACTCTATGCGATATATTTACCCTGATAAACTTGGAGGAGCTATATGAAAATAATGTGATCTTTCCACTCCTTGCTCAGATTTAGGCGTTCGTTTCTAGAGACTCGGGATGGATATATGACGGCACGTTGGAAATGAGAATAAATTTCTCGAAAAACTCGGCTTTCTCGATCGGAGCTCGTGTTCAAATCCCTGAAATTATAGCCAAACGTAGAGCGTTGATAAATGTACAGTCCGAAGATGGACTTTGCTTCCCCGTATCCGTATTGACGTGCCTCTTTGAACCGACGGGAAAAGCTCAACGTTTATCCTCTTATCCTAATTTTCGAGATTTGCTGAATCTAGATGGAATCCCGTTCCCGTTCGAAATGAGGTATATCGAAAGCTTCGAAAGGCTTAACGATATATCCGTTAATATGTACACCGCGAAACACGACGGGAGTGACTCTTATATTGACACAGCAGACAACTCTAAAACACTAGTGATCGTTCCCGTGCACGTCAGCGCTAAAGAACGCGCCAGACATGTTCATTTATTCATGATAAGAGTGCATGGAACGGGAACATATAATTTCAGCGGAATCAAAAATCTCTCTCAGTTAATAAACCCGCAAATATCGTTAACGTCTAACGAAAGACGTAGGTACTTTTGCGATCGATATCTGACCGCTTTTCTGACCGAAAACCAACTTGTAAAACATAAAGATACGTGTATAAAATTTGGCGCGGTAAGGAGTACATTCCCTCAAGGAAAGGATAAATTCCTTACGTTCTCACAGTATAAGCAGCAGGAGAAAACAGGATTTATCGTATATGCGGACTTGAAGAGCTTACTCGTGCCGATAGAGACGAGCGATCCCGACCCGAAATTTTCTTATACCGAGAATGTACAGCGTCATGTGGCTTATTCTGTAGGTATGTACACTAAATGTAATTTTGACGATAGTCTCTCAGAGTACCGACGCTTCACGGGAAGAGATTGTACAGATCAATTTGTTGACGCTCTTGTAGATACAGCAAAGCGCGTACTAGATTGCTATAGTACCGTCGTTCCGATGACACCACTAATGCCTGCTCGAAGAGATGCTCATAATACGGCCTCTCATTGTCATATATGTGAAAAGCCTTACGCGAATGATGATATTCGTGTTATGGATCATTGCCACTTGACGGGACTTTATCGCGGGAGTAGTCACGCGGCCTGCAATATTAATTACAAGAACCCGAGCCACCTGAGCGTAGTAATCAATAACGCGCGTTGCTACGAAATATTTTCCTTCTTGAATCACTTGTCGAACGTAGAGAGACTGATCCGTTCACGGGAGAGAGCGTTCTCGTCAATCCGGGAAAAGTCAAGGTTATTGGAGAGACTATGGGAAGATTCAAAGTAATCATGTAATATATTCGGCACGGGTTTCGAGGGATCACGATTAAAATTATAGATAGTTTCAGCTTTCTATGTACGTCCCTAGAGAAATGCGTATCTTACCATGAACCCGACCAACTTAAAATCACCCGTAAGTGTCATCCTGAGGATGAACGGTTCAAACTAGTCACTCGTAAAGGCGTGTTCCCCTATGACTATATAGATTCATTCGAGTGACTGAACGAGACTCAGTTACCGAGCAAGGATAAATTTTACAACGGGCTCACAGATAGTCATATCGCTCAGGAAGACTATGATCATGCTTGCGAGGTTTGGCGACTATTTGAATGTAAGAATCTTTGGGACTACTCGAACCTCTACCTGTATACTGACGTAACGCTACTGGCTGACGTCTTTGAGAACTTTCGCGATCTCTGCATGAAGACGTATAGACTCGATCCCGGATGGTCTCTTACAGCACCTAGTCTTGCGTACCAGGCTCTATTGAGAATAACCCGGGTACGGCTCGAATTAATCGATGATGTGAACATACATCAATTCATCGAGGGAGGTATCCGAGGAGGGGTATGTTTTGTGGCTAATCGGCACTCTGTAGCGAATAATTGGTATATGGACTCATTCGACCGTTCCAAGCCGGAGTCTTACCTTGTTTATATAGACGTGAATGGACTCTATTCATTTAGTATGCTGTCCTCACTACCCTATGAAAGGTTCAGGTGGCTCGAAGATGATGAAATTGATTGTTTGGATATGCGAAAAGTAGAGGACGATGCGGTGACGGGGTATATCTTGCAGGTAGATCTCGAATATCCACGAGATGTATACGATGCTCATTCCAACTTGCCGTTCTGTCCCGAGAAGGGGATTCCGCCCGTAGGTAGGCACGATAAATTTGTAACGACTTTAGCTGATAAGACTAGGTACGTCATTCACTACCGTCATCTAAAGCTATGTTTGGCGAATGGATTGAAACTGACAAGAGTCCACAGGGTTCTCAGTTTCAAGCAATCGCCATGGATGGCTCCGTATGTCAAGCTGAACGCGGAAATGAGGAGTAAAGCGAGCAATCAGTTTGAAAACATGTTTTTCAAACTGATTAACAATGCCGCATTCGGTCGTCTTATATCTAACAAGAGGGCCTACCGTACGATAAAGATAGCTACCAGGTGGGGAGGGAAATTTGGAGCGGGTAACCCATATCTAGCCCGAACTTTAAAAACCGTACGATCGTGTCGGAAAACCTGGTCATCATCGAGATGGAACCGCAAGAGATTTACTTTGATATGCCGATTTATGCAGGATTCGCCATTTTGGAAATCTCAAAGGTAGTCATATACGGTCTACATTATCAGGTTATGGTTCCCGCCGCGTTAAAACTCCAATACACGGATACGGACTCACTTCTCTACTACATGACTGTTGAGGATGCGTACTAGCGACTTAACCTGTTAGCTAATGACTACCTGGACACCTCCGCCTACGGACAAGACAATGTTTACGGGATGCCTGTACTAAATAAAGGGGTGCTCGGTAAACTAAAAGATGAGACTCGAGGTCGGATCATCACCGAGTTCATAGGTTTACGTCCTAAACTCTATTCATTCGCGGTACAAGGAGATGGCGAGACGCTCAAGGCTAAAGGGGTCAAGAGTAGCGCGTTAAGAACGCTTTCGTTAGAGGACTATCGTAATTGTCTGAACGATGCGACGATAGTCATGAAAGAGGCTCGTTCAATAAGAGCTGTAGGATTCAAACTTTACACTCAAAAATTCAATCGGGTCACCCTATGCTCTATCGACGATAAAAGATATATAGTACCCGGTACGGTCAATACTCTACCATGGTATCATTACTCTATAAGTGAGCAGGCATCTACTTCCTCCCAAGAGGCGCCGATCGATACTGAGCCGTCGTCTCTATGAAAAAAAATAATTTTGTCTATAGTGTAAGTGTTAGTGATTAAGAAAATATTAATACAGTGCTTCTAAAAGTAACAATGTATATTCAAGATTTACAACTTTATCACTATTCGATATAAGATATAGTACTCGGTACAGTTAATATTCTATCATGGTACCATTACTCTATAAGTGAGCGGGCATCTACTTCCTTCCAAGAGCCACTGTTCGATACTAACCTGTCGTCTCTATGAAAAAAGTGTCTATAGTGTAAGTGATTAAGAAAATATTAATACAGCGAATAATTAATGTCGATGTATATTCATGATAAAGAGAAAACAAAAAATTTCAAGAACTATACCTTTATCACTATTGTCTAAAGAAAATGTTAGTACTTCTAAAAGACTTGAGAAAATATTTATGTTGTACCACATATTCTGTAACTATATCATTATTAACTGAAGAGGAAGAAAATACTAATTTAGTATGTATCTGTGTGTAAAAAATAGTATATCATTATATTCATTAAATGGGGTTATTGTGTGTTGTTTATTATTATTATTTCTTTCCTCCCTCCCTCCCTCACCCTCCCTCTCCTCTAAGACTTATATTCCAAGAATAAAAGGTTTTTTTAGATTCATAGACTTATACATCTCTATCTAAAGAATACGAACAAAGTAATAATCGTTAATTCATTTATTTAAAAAAAAGTTTTGTTACATTCTTAGACTTATACATTTATTTCCAATGAATAAATTTTTATAGATTTCTAGACTTATACTCTAATTGATTAAAAATGTTTTACAAAGTAATAATCTTTAAAACATGATTAATACATTACAAGTATTCAAGAAGGATAAATGAAAAAAGTTTGAGACATTCTTTCCTATACTTATCGTCTAATCGATTAAATACAAAGTAATAAATGATACATTACAAGCTAGGGAGTATCCAAGAACGATCGATTAGACTTATACATTTATTTCCAAAGAATAATTTTTTTATAGATTCCTAAACTTATACTATAATTGATTAAAAATGTTTTATAAAGTAATAATCTTTAAAAACATGATTAATACATTACAAGTATTCAAGAAGGATAAATGAAAAAAGTTTGAGACATTCTTTCCTATACTTATCGTCTAATTGATTAAATACAAAGTAATAATTGATACATTACAAGCTAGGGAGTATCCAAGAAAGATCGATTAGACTTATACATTTATTTCCAAAGAATAACTTTTTTTTATAGATTAATACATTACAAGTATTCAAGAAGGATAAATGAAAAAGTTTGATACATTCTTTCCTATACTTATCGTCTAATTGATTAAATACAAAGTAATAATTGATACATTACAAGCTAGGGAGTATCCAAGAAAGATCGATAAACATAAACGGGGGTAACTGCTCCAAGTAATGGCGAATATAGAAAGGCTCTAATATCTAATAGTATCTAATATAATTGAAGCAAATTCAACTAACACTTTATAATGGCCTTTCCCCGAATGAGGACTATCGCTAATGATAGTATTATTGATCTGGCTAACACGCGGCTCTTTAACAAATGGAACGCTATTAGTTTAGCGACCTGAATACAAAGTAAATAATCGATGATCAACCATAGTAAACAACGACATCTTCTATAAAACAATACGGCCAGTACCTTTGTCAAAACGCCTTTAAGAAAGAAAAACCACTAAGCGTTGAAACAGACAATTAATTTTAATTTAAAGTTTGAGAGAAACATTTTCCAGAATGAGTTTAAGTCAAGGATGAAAAATGGCTTCATACTAGCTGCATTAATTAAATTTGAAGTAAGTATTCAAAGTTCAAAGCCAAAATTTTGATGAGTTATTAATTTAACGTCCAACAGATAATTTTGAAAATATTAGATAGTCAAGAAAAAGGGGATTTAGAAAAATGCCCAGAATATATTTGCTAAAATCTTGTCGTCGCTTACCTCGCTGAAGTCGGTGAAATAATGATTGCCAATACCGACAAAACATGTCAATATAAAGTACTAAAGCTTGATCACATAGACCCAGAGAGTGGATCCAAGGACGGGGAGGTGGTAGGTAGAGAGGGCAAAGGGGGAGTAAAGCATAACACAGAACTGGGAGTGACCGGAATGTTCGGCGCTAGAGTAGATGCTCTGAGAACAATCTAGACGGAGAGGGGGCAAGGAAGGCCAAACCCTTCCTTACTCTTTCTAAGGCGTGGCGTCGTGGTGGTGATGTGTGGCCTCGCGACCCACTTCAGTATAATGTTGACGTATGTCCAGGCAACTCTTAGGTGGCAATGGCACTTGGATGTGAAGGTCTAAGTGGGCTGACAGGTGAGTTTTACTTTCCAATAATTGTAATCTAGTAAATTGTTCTTGTAACACCATTACATTGGTTGATTAACATTTGTTTTAAAGTTCGTCTGTGGTATGGAACACTATGGTGTCACACATGACAGACACAATTTATGTCCATTCCCAATAATACAGAAAGAAAATTGTCTCGCATTGTTTAAAATAATTAAAATGATGAATTTTGAGCAATGGAAGAACACTTACCTCTTTATTAAACAAATTTATCCTTCTAAGAAGTTTGTTGACTCTTTATTATTTGTTCTCGTGTTCAGCCATTTTACCAGGGCTGAACAAGTGAATAGCGCGTCTCATACGAAATGCGTGGATAAAAGAAGAACAAGGAAATAAAAAGGTTATTTTTGCCTCTAAAGTGACGCGCGTTTCAATTCTAACAAATGGAAGAAAACATTTTAACTCTCTTTAAAACATATTTACAATTCGTGGCCATATCTTATTTTCAACTTTTATATTAAATAAAATGTTATATAATATTTATCACTAATTCATGGCCGACCATTTCACTTTTGTTAGAATGCATGAATAGTCTCTTTAGACTTGAAAAAAAAACTTTTTAAATTTGAATCTTGGAACATTGTTTGAAAGATATTCGGGTCCTCTTCTTCGGCGTCCTTAAAACATGGAACCAAATATGTGTAGTTCCTGTTCAAATTTCTTTCAAAAGTGGAAACCAAGTTTAAAAGTTCAATACAAATATATAAATAGAAAGCTGAGTTTTTGGGCAAGAACTAGAGACTGTTGATTTAATAAATTGTGGGGTAGGTAAAATTCAGAAGACATTTTGCCTTTTCAACACGGAAATATTTCCTGATGATATCTAACAAATCTTCAACTATATATACATATATATAGTTGAAGATATGTTAGATATCATCAAGGAATATGTCCGTATATATATTATATATATTATATATTATATATACAACGTGTTTCTAAACATTGCATCAACTTTGGCAGGATATCCTTGGTGAAATTAGAATATTATCATAAGAACCTAGGTTCATCTGATATTGGGGGCGGTATACACCCCTAAAGACAGAGCTAAAATCGACTGTTGTGTGAAATATTATGAAAACTGCTTAGGGTATTACAACGAATCTTTGTATACTACTTATTGAAACCTTGATCATTAATAAACTAAATGTTCTGTTACCGTTACCCACCCCCATCATGTAAAAAAGGGGGGTTGTAACACTTTTTTCTAAAATAAAATATGTCAGAGTAAGTATTACCAATTTTTACTTAAGATTACAAAACAGGGAATCAAAATTTACAAAAAGGTGTCTTGGAGAAACTGTCTAGCTTTCCCCGTTTCTGAGATAATCATGCATGTTTAATTTCAAAGACAAGTGTTAATTCCTGCCAGGTAGGGAGCCAATAAGCTGTGTTGCTTCACCCCCTCATTTCCCCCACTCTTATTATCACTATCTTCCCCTCCCTCCACGAGCAGACTGCATCAGTCCACACGACTTCATTGCATGTTGCGCGTATTACTAGTCAAATGGCAAAGTACACAAACGCAGAAATGACAGACATGGTCATGCTGTACGGTGAATCTAGAGGAAACGCAAGAACAGCTGCACGGTTTGTACCACGATAGATATCCTTCGCGACGTCAACCTTATCACTGGACCTTCACCGATGTCACTCAGCGACTTCGTGAAACAGGTACATTTCAGCTACAATGGGGATCTGGTCACCCGAGGAATGTTCGCACTCCAATTGTCGAAGAAGAGGTACTGAATTATGTGGATGATAACGCGTCAACAAGCACACGTGCCATTGCGCATCAAACGAATGTGTCCAATTCCACAGTATGGCGTGTCATGCATGATCAGCTGCTGCATCCGTATCACATGCGCAAGGTGCAGGCATTCGGGCCAGCAGATTATGCTCCTCGACATGAATTCTCCGACTGGTTTCTTCAGCAGTGCGGAGTGGTTCCTGATTTCTCCACTATAATATTGTTTTGCGATGAGGCAACATTCACCAGAGAAGGGCTATTTTAATAGTACAAATAGTCACATTTGGAATGACGTGAACCCTCATGCAACTATCATCATGGGCAACCAGCATAGATTTTCTGTCAACATCTGGGCAGGCATTGTGGGTAACCATCTCATTGGCCCTTACCTGATTCCACGACGTTTGACTGGCCACATCTACTACCAATTTCTGAAATTTGCATTGCCACAGTTCCTCGATAATGTACCGCTCTACGTTAGACAACGCATGTGGCTACAACATGACGGTGCCCCACCTCATTTCACAAGAGCTGTGCGTGACTTTCCTCAACACTGCATTTCCTGCCCAATGGATAGGAAGAGGTGGGCCTGTTGTGTGGCCACCACGCTCTCCTGACCTAAATCCGTTAGACTTCTTTCTGTGGGGCTTTGTCAAAGCTTTGGTGTACGAGACAGCTGTTGAATCTGAGGAAGACCTGTTAGCCAGGATAGTTGCTGCATGTGATAAGGTTCAAGAAACTCCACGTGTTTCGAAAGAGTACGCCAGTCATTGATACGTCACCTCAATTATTGCAATAACGTTAGGGGCCACCATTTTGAACACTTGCTATGAGTCTGCTTTTGAAGCTATGAACTAAAACACGCAATAACTATAATTTGTATTTCTTAATGTAGCTTTCAATATTCCAGTGAGTGTAATGAATTTAATCCCACCCAAGTGTGAACTGTGTAAGCATAACTCACTAATGTAATAAATAGCAACACATCGGAGCTTATGAAAAAGGAAAAGTATCAGAGTTTCTCCATCATAACACAAAAACCAGCCTTGTTTACCAAATGTACGTGATACATAGTCACACGTGCCGGTAAAAATGGTTAAACGACTCCATTGCGAAATAAAACTGGGATTCTGGCTGCCTACCTGGCAGGCATTTGCACTTGGCTCTGATCTCAAACTTGTGTGATTATCTCAGAAACGGGGAAAGCTAGACAGTTTCTCCAAGACACCTTTTTTGTTAATTTTGATTACCTGTTTTGTAATCTTAAGTAAAAATAGGTAATACTTAATCTGACATATTTTATTTTAGAAAAAATGTGTTACAACCCCCCTTTTTTTACATGATGGGGTGGGTAACGGTAACAGCACATTTAGTTTATTAATGATCAAGGTTTCAATAAGTAGTATACAAAGATTCGTTGTAATACCCTAAGCAGTTTTCATAATATTTCACACAAAAGTCGATTTTAGCTCTGTCTTTAGGGGTGTATACGCCCTTAATATTGAAGATGGACCCTAGGTTGCTTATGATAATTATTCTAATTTCACCCAAGGAGTATCCTGCCAAAGTTTGATGCAATGTTTTAGAAACACGTTGTATATATACATATTTATATTTGAAGATTTTATTAGAACTCACTAAGGAAATATGTAATTGAAATATATAATTATATATTCTCTTTCTCATCAAAAATATAGGATTTATTTAAAGCTTTCAGAGAAGACCAAATAAATTAATTCAGAAACTTTACTCATTCTAAAACAATAATTCATATTTTATTATAAGTACAAATATTAATACAACAATTGATTATTTTGTTTTGTCAATAATACTATTTTTTTGTTTTGCTCAAAACTTAAATAATATATTTGTATGTATTATATATGTTTAAATATGTATTTTTTTCTCTGGTATTATATTCATTCCCAAATTCAACCATTATGAGATTTTGTTTCTATTCATTAGTTATGATAATGAAATATTATATTATATGCTAGCTTGTAAGACTAGAATTATAATTAAGAGAGGAAGTCCATTAGTAGGTTTGGAATGTGGACACAATGAGTTATAAATGTCAACTCACATAAAGTTTTAGTAATGGAGTATCCCTTCTTTTTAAAAAAAAGTACAATTCATTCAGCGATCCATTTTATTTAAAATGTTCATGTTATATTATATGTATTTTCTTTGAACTCTTGTAGGTATTTGGAACATACCATTGTTGTAGGTAGGGTAGAGTCATTCAATATTAACATAAAATCGTTCAGAAAGAGTTCCCAATCACAACCAGTGGTCTCGAGTTTTAGGAGTCATCGTGCCACTGTCAGGCTTAGTCGAGATAAAGTTTTTTTTTTATTTTCTCCTAAGTGTAGTTCCTAGGAGTGGCACCTATAAAATATAGTTTAAACTCCACACAATTATTTTAATATATATTTTAAAATATATATACGAGGCGCGTCCCCAAGTTAAGGTCCAATAAATTAATTAAAAAAATAGTAGGGATATAAAGGTTGTATGGAGGGCTAAAAATACATACATACCCCTTTATTTTTCGACATAGTCCCCATTGACTTCGAGAAGTTTTTATATCTTGGCACCAACCATTTAAACCCTTTCAAAAAATCTTCGACCAGTGATTTGAGCCAGTGATTCACACCTTTCTTCAGTTCATCGTCTTCTGCAAAACGTTGGGAGGGCAGCCACTGCTTCATGTCCAAAACCAAGTGATAGTAGCTTAGAGGAGGTCTAGCCTATAGGGTGGGTGGTCCAGCAGTTCCCATCCAAACTGCTGAATCAGCTGAACAGTTTGAGCTGCAGTCTGGGCTTGAACATTGTCGTTCAAAATAAGAATCTCTGATGTCAGCATGGTCTTTTGTTCTGAGTTGCGTGTTTGAGTATTTTAAGGTTTCACAATATCCTGCAGCAATAATGGTTCTTACTCGTTCAAGAAAATCAACAAGCAAGACACCTTCTGGTCCCAAAAAACATAAGCCATTATTTTTTGACGGAGCGTTCCTGTTTGAATTTATTTGCCTTTGGGGATGTTGAATGACGCCAATGCATTGATTGTGGTTTTGTTTCAACATTGGTAAACGAAATCCAAGTCTCATCGCCGGTTACGAATTGAGAAAAAGTTCATCTACTTCCTTTTCAAAACGCTGCAAAAACATTTGAGCTGACTCCACGAGTTTTTGTTTGTGTGCTTCAGTCAGTATTTTTGGGACCCATCTGGCCCAAGTTTCTTGTAGTCTAGCTTTTTTGTCGCAATTTCGTGAATGAGTATCCGTGAAACTTCTGTAAATTCAAAATAATGTTCCGTGAGTGTGAAACGACGGTTCTCACGAATTCTCGTGTCCCCATGTTTCTTAATTGAGGGGCCTAAACGGAAAGGGGTACAAGTGCACTTTTCTTACTTCTGAGATAAATGGCTTCAAAGTTGGTTGGTTATTGTAAATTCTGAGTAAAAATGTTGTTTGGTTTGTATACTTAGGTGGAAAGCTGCATACTTTAGCTGTTTTTTAATGTAGTTAAAACCAATTTATATCATCATCTTTTTAGTATATCATTCAATTCTTTAAGCCCTTGCTTTCACTTATACCCTTCTGCCTTCAACATGTGCACTTGTACCCCTTTGCTCTAAGGAGTTGTGCCAGTTAATTTATAAAAGTGCTGCATTTTATCACATTTTTATTGATACTATTATAAGCACTTAAAAAGTAAGAAGTTTTACAAAAGTACAAATACTAAAAATAATTTTTGAAAAAATTGTCTTCTCAAAATTCTTGAAAATTGTTGTTTTCTCTTCTTTCCTAGTGAAAAATAAAATAATGGGGACCCTAAGTTTATTAATTATGTGACGCCTCTTTTTGGATGATTTTTTTTCTACTCATCATAGTCTGATTGTAAAATGTCATCATCGTTGTCCTCGATTTCTTCTTCTCTTTCGCTCAATGATGGGTGGTCTGCCAGAACTTTTTTTAAAATAAAGCCATTCAAAGAGCATTTCTTCATTTAAAGTCTCTTTGTAGAAGAATGAGAATGTTGTGGACTTCTCAAAATGCAGACATTGCATTTTTCGGATACCAACTATGTTATCTTTCATTTGAATCTTCACTGCCTGGATTGATCTAAAGTCATTGAGTTCCGTCTTTTGTACTTTGAATTTTCTGCTGGCTTTGGAAACCACTGAACACCAGTCATCAGGAACAAAAACATTAGAACATTCCCTCTTTACCTTTTCTATAACAGCAAAACCCTGATCACACTCCATGAAGGAGTGTCCTGATACCAACAATCGATGATCTACCGATGCTACAGGAGTATTACTAATGACAAGAGCCCAAAATTGGACAATATTCTTATTCTTGTTTTGCCCACCTGCATTGTCACTAAATACATCTATATGGTTAACTGTAGGTGAAAGATCTGTGATAAACCTCAGAAGGCATGATATTATCTTCTGAGAGTCTCTTGAACCCTCAGTTTCTGACCACATAAACATTTTGGCTTTTCCAATCACAATATCGTGTACAGCAAGTTATACACCCAAGGCTGACGAAATAATACACTTTACTGCATGTCAACAGAGGTGTTGGTAGTGTTTTTGGTAAATCAAAAGAAATTGCAACACGACTTGGTAACTTACTTGCTAACTCTCTGGCATTTTTCTTGCCTGTTCTTGCTGAGTCAGCTTTACGTAAGTGAAGTTCTTTTCTATCCTCTTCCTCAGTTGCATTTTTGATTGTGTTGTTAATGTATCACATGTGGTACATGTATCGCTGTGAGGATTGTGGAAGCTTAGATTAAAGCAAGTATTAAAAATCATCCTATAAGAATGAAGTTTCACTGGTAGTTTTCCTTCAATTTGACACCTCTCTAAATATAGCTCAAACATTTTGTTTACACTAAGTGAAAACTCCAGGTACTGTCTATTAGGATTATTTTTCCTAGCGTAGTGAGACTTAAATTTTGGGAATGACCTGATATGATTTTTGACAAAATCAATCTGAGAGGGTGGCAGTTTGTTTGACGGAGACTGACGGCCTCTTTTGTCAATTTCTATGATACCCCTAGTAATTTTCCTCCTCAGAGCATAAATAAATCGTTTGTTACTTATGTCAAGCATTCTTAGGAAAAACTCTTTGCATACACGTTGACCTTTCAAAGTTATGCAACTGCTTATAGATTTTGAATACTGGGCGTTTGAATCATGTCTTTTTGGGTTCAGTTTTTCAATGCAAGAATTCATAAATGCTGCCTGCAGATCCCATGATCCAAACTCCAGTATTTCTCAAAAATGACTTTCCTGTCATCGTCAGAGAAATTGTCATTACATTTATAGCGGCATGCATGGACATAATCTTTAACATTAGCTCCATAGATAAAAGAGTATTAATGGCAAAGAGATATAAGTGAGCTTATACCCATTTGCTTGTAAGCAGATGAAGGTTTCTCAAAACAGTATAATTTAATGTCACCAGAGAGCAGCACAGAGTGGGAATTTTTGTATCCCTTTGCCATTATCTAAGTTGGTGTATCTAGTTTGGATTTATGCACTTAACTCATTTTTCACTGAAACGTCACTTGTATCCCTTTCCTTTTAGGCCCCTCAATTGTCAGTCACCACACTTGGTCGGCCACTGCGCTCCTCATCATGAACATTGGTGCGACCTTCTTTAAAAAACGGACACATTGTTTCACCTTACTTTCACTCGTGATATCAGGCCTGTAAACCTTTCATATTCGACGATAAATTTCTTCAGCGTTAAGGTTTTCCGCTAACAAAAATCGTATGATACAACGAACCTCACAACTAGCGGGATTATTTATGACATAACTTATTTTATATCACTCTCACATAACATCAGATAAGGATAAAACTGAAATAAAGGGATCAACAGAAAGTTGACGAGTCAATCTATACTACTGCTCATGCGTGACCCCGCTTACGAGTCTATTTTGGTGGTGATATTTCAAAGGACCTTTCTTTGTGGACGCGCATCATATATGATCGTAATCGTTTTCACCCAGTTTGTGAGAATTTTACTAGCACCTTCTAAAATCAGCTCATAAAGCAGTAAAGAAGATTGACTTACACTTTACATGCTCGGAGTATTTGTCCTATGTCTAGCTATTTTCACTGTAGTATCTTATGACTATACCTCATACCAGGAATCTTAAAATCAGAAATTTATTAAAATTAGTGTTTACCATGATACTTCAGCGCTGTGTTTGGTTTCCATAGAATAGTTCTATTGAATATTGTGCAGGAAATTTTAAACAAAGTCTTAAAACCTTTAAGATTAATTTCACACTTGTAATTTTCGGGTTAGTGTTGATGAAAAATATCGGATTTATCCCCATTATTATAAATAATTTACGTCAATGATGTCCCCACATATCCGAGAGTTAAAATTATACTTTATGGAGACTATACTATGTTATTAATGACACACAGGTACCGTACGTCCACAAACACCTATAGCTATATCTAGTCTTGTTCAAAAGGTGGTTATAAAGGTACCTATAGGATTAATTCAATTTGAACAAACACAGTGCGATTGTTAACACACAAAGAATAATAAAAGCTTTAGAGAATTTCAGTGCTCATGGTGAAGAAACTCTATTAAAAATGAAAGTGAAGTATTTAGGAGTGCTACTTGACTTTAGTCTGTGGACAGATAAAGCATGCACGAATTAAGGCAATGTGGACCTTCATGCAAACCAAAGGTCTGTTCAAGAGTCAAGTAAAAACTATTAATACACAGAAGCGTCAATCAGCCTCAGTTTGTATACAGGTGTGAGAAGTGGAGAAATGCATTTAATCCCTCTGCGAGTATCACAAAATAAGTTGCCAAGTAGTGCTAGTAAGGCTATCTGTAGAGTGGACACGAGGGGAAAAAACATTCAGACTCATTCCATGAGTAGAAACAGGCTTCTTCATGAAATATACATGGAACGAAACATGAAATTATAAAAATAAACCAGAACCAAGGCTAAAATATCATCATCAAGCACCGTGGATAGTACAATCCTAGAGAATAGAAGTCATATAAAAAAGCCTATATTGGCGTTATAAAAAACTGAGTCGAAATTTTTCTCAGTCCCTACATCTGGCAACATATCTTTATTTTATCTCTCCCATACAAACATACTTGACAAATCCCGTGTTCCTAATATTTTACACATACGTAAGAAGGTTTCTATATGATTCAATTTCATCCTAACCACATTCAAATTTCAAAAGTTGTAAATTTTCTTTCGGTCTTCTCAGACACGCAGTACAAATCATAATCAGCCACTAAGTTCAACTAATCGTGTGCTTTCTATCAATATGCACTATAATTCGATTTAAACTCAACTTTCC
This sequence comes from Timema podura, assembly GCA_033556935.1. Lineage (NCBI taxonomy): Eukaryota > Metazoa > Arthropoda > Insecta > Phasmatodea > Timematidae > Timema > Timema podura. The sequence continues at coordinate 73,085,660 of JAVRXN010000001.1, forward strand.
ATTGCACACGCACACACACACACACACACACACAATATTTCGAATGTACTATGAATTTTTTATTTGTATCTTTCTGCACTTTCATTAAACAGCCACTCAAATTGGTTATGGTATGTGATTAGCAATAGGCACTTTTAGGAATTAACGATTCACCTATCCTCATTAATAGCTATGACTCTCGGAATGACTAGAAAGGCAAACTAGGGAGGGCTCACATCTGTTTATTTGTATGCTTTGATTCACTCGCTGGAGATATTTCACACACATTTTACTGCACTCAGAAAGACTGCCAAACGCTCGATAATACGTTTGGGCCATTTATCACACAAACCTAATGAAAACTTAGAGAGAGCTAATGGCACAAACATCAATTAATGAAAATACAATCGAGAAACTAGTAAATATATAAGTGGTGAGAAATTTGTTAAATTAACATGTATAAGTGAAAACTTTCATTTAAGTGAATATGTGAAGTCTTAAAAAAATTGAAAATTTATTACAGGCACATTATTAGAACAATAGTTGAATTAGGCGATTCCTCTATTCAATACTAACTAATATTCTTAGAGCATAGGATTTATTTCAATATACACCCCCAAATAATCAGCTTGATTAACAACGAATACCCATACTAAATGTGCCAGACATATTAACAAGTAGCGTATCGAGTTGAGGGCTAAGGGAAACTTGATGAAAAATAACTAGTCTAGAAGAAGAGTATTTTTGCCCTGTAAAAGGTTGGATGGTTTTTGTTTTTGGATATATTTGAAAGGTCAAAATCCTAATGAAATTTCCATGTTTTCAATCTTGGCACACTAGATCTAGGATAAAAATAGTAACTATAAATCTTAAAAAGGACATAATATCCTACAAAATTTGTCCAAACCAACTTTTTTAAGTCCAGGAGATACTGTGCTGCAGCGCTGTAGAGTGGAGTGAATTACTAATAATTTCCAAGAATGCTTTGTTCTGAGCTGACTTTTCCATAATTATTGGTTATTAATTACATGTTAATTGTTGCTATACATACTATCTACTGTAAAAGTTCTGTTTACTCATTTACACACCACCATGAGGCAGAGTTGACAGTGTGTAGTATCCCCAGTATCCTTAACCCACAGATGTAATTGAGAAGTTGTACATTTTTGGTCACTTCGATGGTCCTGGTTGATTGATTTTTATTCATTCATAGAAAACACGTCTTTTAGCGTCAGTATGTGCTTATAGCTCTTCATTCCCTTCAGTCCTGAGATTCTATTCTCAAATTAATAAAGTTTTTTCTACTTCATCTTCAATTTTTATCAGAGCCTCTAACACAATTTTGCATAATTTTCCATTGCAAAATCTACAAATGGTGGAACCATTATATCCAGATTTTCTGCAGACATATGTTGCGCTGCATTTTTGTGGTGATATAACATTGAGCAAGATGTCAGGAGTTGGATCCTTTATAGTCCTCACTGGAGTAAGTCCATTATTGATACGTATCCAACCCCTCTCCTGTGGACAATCCCAAATCATGTTTGAACTGAATACGTGATACGATACCATGCAGCGTCTCTTGTTAGAGGCAGAGTAGAAAGATTAAATTTGTTTTATTTGTAGATTTTGTAAAACGTTAGTGTAGTGCATCTAATATTTCGTTTTCTATGTCACCACCACACAAAGCGACCAAACAAATGCTATCCTGCCTCTGAAATTTCCTATAGCTCTGCGACCTGTTCTTTGAAGACTTTGTCAATCTCGTTCAAGTGCGAGTTTTTCTGGCTAATGGTACTACGTTATGTTTTCCCTTAGTTCAAAAGGGCAGATGTTGTATCGCAGCCATTGAATACATTAATACACATATTGCTGTTTAATACCACATTGTTTTAGTGGAATAGTTTTTCTGCAGTTTTACCTCTCCCAGGGGTACTCTCATGGCAAGATGCTAATCCTATCAGCAGAACCCACAAGGGTTCTTAGCCAAAGAGGTCAATGGAATAAAATTCTGAGACAGTAGAAATGGCAGTGCTAAAGATCGACACATCAGCGTCTTATAAAGCCTATTTCACTAAAATATTTGACTGTTCAATTTTTTGTTTAGAATTTAAATCAAATTTATATTATTAGTTTTGTTCAACAAACATATTTATTGTGAAACTTTGGCAGTCATTGATTCGCCCAAGAGAACATCCATGGAAGTGTGTTATGATGTATTTCTGTGTACTTACTGGTTTTTGCTGCATCATCAACTGGATATCCATAAAAAATAATGAATGAGTTTAAACCATGGTACTTTTGTATGTATCACACGTAATTTGCACAAAAGAATACAAAATAATTGTTGCGCTGCCATACTACTCTGTGTGGATGATATCCTCTAACCACTACATCAATGTTGCTATCTTCAAGTCTCGTTACATCCGAAAGTGACGTGAAGCAGTGTATAGAGATGTTTTGTGCGACCATGCAATCCTTATTTTGAGTACAGTAACAAAAATTTAAGTTAGTTCAAATTTGAGATATTCTTTTGATTCATGATCGGATTGTTTTGCGATGCACTTTCTATGGAACAGCACGATCAGGTTAAAATACATTGCTTTGTTGCCCAATCCTATGTTGTTGTGACTGCGAACAGTGACATAATTTTTTTATTGCATTTTAATTTAACGGACTTAAAATTTTTGTCACCAGTCATTTTAAAAATACCAACCATTGCAACAAATGACAGTTGATTTGTTTATCCCCAGCGAATTCAGTGCTTATTGACATTAACGAATCAATTTTTGGGAAGGGACGATGTTAAGAAAACCAATATACATGTTTATTTCGTGTTCTGGTTGTACCAAATGACACGCAAATCAATCTGAATGTTGCTCGCACATTGCTAAAGTAATGGCACAATATTTCTCAACTTCATCACAGATATTGTTTAAATAAATTATTCCTAGATTCCATAATCAAAGCACGTTATCTGTGATTCAACGCCCGTTAGTAGGTTCTCCAGAGCTCGTCATCACAAATTAAGTTCTGCTGAGTTGACATATTACCCAAATCCCTCACCAAAACTTGTTTGAACACCTGATAGTAAAATAAGAACAACACACTTAAATTAGCTATACATCAAAATAAACTTGGCCAAAGATTGCTCTGAAATAGATAAAATAATACCTGATTTAATGAAGCTGTCCCTAGTTTTCGGTGTGTAATGATGGCGTTTGTAGAAAACTTCAATTGACTATTAGAAAATAATTAATATAAGTTTCACACTTAGTTCACTTATTAAATCACAATTTAATAATACTATTACAGTGGAAGGCAATAGGAAGCAGCCCTTCAGTGAGAGAGGGCGTGAAAGAATGTGCGACCCTTCTCTTCTTACTTTTCAAACATTAGAATGGGTAACCAGACTACCTGTACTACAAAAACAGCTCGTTAACAATTACTATGGATAGTGTACAATTTAAAGTACGTACGATGAAAATACCGCATTCATTTACTACAAAATGATGGCAAGAAAATATCTATGCCAGAAGGAGGATCCATTAAGTAAGGTTTATATATCCAGATTTCCTTATGAAACTTCATAGTGGTGTAATAAACAAGTTAGGAACAGTCAATATGTGATTAATAGCTAAAGAAGGAGTCAGATTAAAATGGAGCGTTCTTGAAATGTTTAGTAATCTGCTCCACTTTACAGCTTGGTATCTATTTGACTTATAAAAAGTGTGTTTGACAGTAGTTGTAGGAAACTATGTCATCTAGAGAATGTTTTTATCCTAGGACCCACTGGAAAGAAGATGTTACGAAAGAACTGGTTAAAGATAATAGCGCGAGCGCCGGTGTACTTAGGTCGAATATTTGGAAATTGCATTAGGACTGCGAACTCTCAAACATACATAAAGATCAAAACTACCTGACATTTTGCACTCGTGCCCTTCTACTGGATTAAACAGCCTAAGGTGAGAAACTATCGTGTGATGACGGGCTGCCTACTTACGGAGTTGGATGAGCTCAGAATCTCCTTAAATAATTTTTACTTTTCTTCGCCTTAAGAACAATATCTACAACAGAATAAAAGTGATCACAGGCCTGTAATTCTACAAACTTTTCTCGGACTAATTATATTTCCAATCAATAGGCTGTACTCTTTTTCATACTCTCTTTCATCTTACAAGAGGCACCATATTCTATGAAATATAAATTATTTCCAAAATCATTAATGCTTTCAATTTTGTAGATTCCAAAATATGAATCACACGTAATTTATTAATTGTAGTACACAGTATGCATCTGTATCTTTAGCTTATTTTACAGCTATTGAGCTCTATCTTACAGTTGTAAATGTCACTAGACCTAGCTAAATGTGTACTCAAGAAGAGAGTCAAAGTACACAACGGTAGATCACTCCACCTGGATGGTGAATACTTGATCTCAGCTGTAGTAGTTATAGGGTCGTATGCAAGTGCTTCAATAAGTGGATGCTTTGTTGACACTAGCGTGGGTTTGCTTGCCTCATCATTGGTTAAAAGGTGGAGTGATATTGTGCTCAGGACCACACTATTGGTCCACTAAGCATTCACTATACTTTCTTACATACCGCCCATAATCCCTCTTGTAATAACTAAACAATATATCTTTCGGACTATACTGGACCCCAAACTATTACCAGCCAGTCTGTGCTAATGATCAAATATCACAACACATGGCTGACTGATAATGATCCAATGCCACCAACAAATGGCTGACTGCCAAAGATCCTATACCGAGACAATATAATCTGCACTCACGACCATGACAGTGGCTCTTATCACGACGGTTGTATTTGAAGGGTTTTCAAGTTTTACTTGCATACTTGCATGGTCCTACCTGGCATCGTGACTGTCGCTACTGAGGAGAACACTCCACATAACATGATGGCTTTCGTGCGTGTTGGTGTGGAGTGGAACTCTCCAAGATAGGCGTAGTTCACCGCATGGGAGGCGCAGATTCTAAACGTGGGAGAGAGATTCAAGTTATAATGTATGGTAGCTATTATTTATGTAATTTTTCCAAACTTCGGATTCAAGAGTAGTTTATTATAGTTGTACAATTATGTTTTGAGATTTTACTTAATTAATTTGTTTCTTTCCTCCATTGCTACATTCTTTGGATGCACCACTGTTGTTGAGAATAGTTTGTGAATTATACCTTATACATTTCAGATACTTGAAAGTGATTCAAAATAAAACATATGATAATGATTTTTGCTAAAGAGAAATTATCGCAAAACTAACTAGTCCTATTTCAAATCCAAAATTATCTAGATTCATGATATTCTTATATTTTTACTTAAAATAGAATCAATTATCCTTCTTTTTTTTTTATTTTACTGGCTAGCTAGCCACTTATTTAGTTACACTGTGGCTTTAGGAACTCGAAAGTTCATTACCGCACTCACAAAAGTAAGCCGCCTATCTCTATCTTAGGTTAATTATATCCAGTATATCTCATTACAACCTATCTCTCTCAAGTCTGTTCAAGTGTTATCCTCCCATCTGGGTCTAAATCTTCCCAGTGGCATTTCTCCATTGGATTTGCCATTCAATACCTTGAACGCAGTTCCAGATACTCCCATTCACTTTGCATGACCTGCCCACCGTAACCTGCGAGATTTTACTACCCTAAGAATGTTTGGTGACGAGTGCAGAGTATGCAGCTCATCATTATGTAGCCTCCTCCACTCCCCACTATTTTCATCCATTTTGGAACACATATATTCACAAACACCTTGTTTTCGAACACCCTAAATTTCTTTTCTTGATATAAAGTAAGAGACCATATTTTGCACCCATAGAGAAAAACAGGTAAAGTTATGGTTTTGTATATTCAGAGTTTTACATTCTTTGAAACCATGGGAGACGCCAACAACTTACTGACCAAGTATTAGCAAGCATTTTCCAACTGTATTATTTTCCTAGTTTCCAACCTAGTGTTTTTATTGCTAGTTAAAAATTTTCCAAAATGTTTTAATTTAATTAACCCTGTGAGATGGCGCTCGATGAAGTCTTGATTGCATGTGACCTGTGTGAAAGAATTATCTTGTTAGAAGATATGAATAGATGAATGGGTACACAAAGAGGAAATTCAGAAAGAGTGTTAGGAAGGTATGGTGATGAGTGATGACAGGGTAAATTAGAATGGTAATAAGTTAGTGAGTCTGTGTTTAGAACAAGGTTTATTTGTGTCGAACACATGGTTTAAGCACAAATCTATTCTCTTGTATACATAGCAAAGGGCAATTCGAGAAATATGACTGCTTTGGTGATGTATTATGAGAGACTTAGAAGTTAAGTCAAGAATACCAGTACGGTGAGTGGAGCTGAAAGTGGAACGGATCAATTCCTAGTGATCTCAATAGTTTAATTAGGTAGAGATTTTGTGAGGAAGCAGAAGCAGTGCAAGAGTATTACGTGTTACGTGTGTGAGCGCAATATAAAAGATTTCTGGGCAAAAATTTTAACATTAAAATAGAATGAATGGAATTTTGAAATAAATGCTAGTGGTACAGAATGTGTTGGAATAGAAAAAAAGAGGCCGTAATTGAGTGCGTGAAATATGTGTGTCCCACGGGGGTGGGAAACTTAAAAATGGATGCGTGGTTGTATCGACAGGTGAAAGAATTTATGAGATAAAATAAAGAAACCTACAAATGAATTAGTGCTGTAAAGAATGAAACAGGACGTAAGTAGCTGTGGGACTAATAGAAAAATAGAAAATGATTAATTCACAAAAGTAGTAAGAGAGAGTAAGGTGCAAATGAGATTAAAAGAAGGAGAAGAGAGTAAAGCGCAAATTAGTTTTTAAAGAAGGTGAAAGAATGAATAATGATTTTGAAGTAAATATGAATCCATTCTAAAAGTGGAGAAAGAACAAAACAGAATGATGCAAGGAAAGACCTCTGATATTAGGAATGAACGTGGGGAGATGATTTGGGATGATAACAGTATAAGAGAGCGATGAAGGGAGTAATTTTTATGGCAAAAACGTAAAGAAAGTAGCAGAAAGTAGGTAAAATATTATGATGAGTGAAATATTTACTAAGACAGAGATGTTAAAATATATGAAAGTGTTAAAGATTGGCAAAACTAGGGATGTGGATGGAATCACAATTGAAATACTTAAGTGTAGGGACATGGTACTACTTACCAGATTAAGGGAGTTGATCAATGTGTGTGTTCCGGGATTTCGAATGTTCTTAATGACCAGAAGAATGCTGTCACTGTGCCTTTGTACAAAGGCACTAAGAGTAGATGTAAGAATTATAGGATAGTTAATTTGTTGAGTATTCAGTTGAGAGATTTTGGAAGAATCTTATTTGAAAGGATGCGGGAAAAAATTGCGGATAAGATTTGTGGTGTGCAATGGGGATTCCTGCCAGTAGATGTTGCATGTACCAGATATTTGCATTTAACAATGATTGAGAACTATCTGGATGTAAGAAAGAAAGTTTACTGTGCACTGGTTGATCTGGAGAAAGTGTTTGATTGTGTGAAAAGGAGTATGTTATGGAATGTTCTGAGAGTATGGTTTGGATGCATGGTTAGTAAATGTAATGATGAGGGTGTATGATGGAAGTAAAGCCTGACTTAGGATGGATGGAGCTTTGAGCGAATGGTTTGACATTGAACAGAGTTCTATACAAGGTTGTGCTATGTCTCCTTGATTGTTTAATGTATTCTTGGATAAGTGTATGAGAGTGAGATTGTTTACATATGAAGATGATATCATGATAATGGCTGAGAATGAGAAATACTTGTCTAATATATTAAATCGTTTGAATGTGATGACAGGCATAACGAATTTTCATATAAATGTCTCCAAAATTATAGTGATAGTAAGGACGGGTAAGGAAATGATTGTCAGCTTATTATAAATGGAAAATAGAACAGGTGAATGATTTTGTTTATCTGGGCAGAATGTTCGGTAGAAATCAAAGGATGGATGGTGAATCGACAGATGGATGAATGCATCTCGAAGAGTAGTTGAAGTATGTAGACTATTGCAAAGAATGAAGTAGTATCGAAAGAGGAAAATATGGCAGTACATAAAAATATGTTGACGCCAATATTGTTTAATAGATGTGAGGCGTGGGTCTGTCAAGAGAAACACAAGAAGAACATGAATGTGGTTGGAATGATATATCTAAAAAATGTATGTGTAAAAACATTTATGGACATAGTAATGAATGGGTGCAGAAAGGGTGCGTTTTGAAAGGGAATCTAACAGGTCAATGTGAAATAAACTATGTTAGCTTGGGCTGCATGTTGAGAAGGCGAGTGTGAATCGAGTGACAAAGCAAGTATATGAAGGTAGATTGTTTGGATCAAAAGGAAGGGGTGGGTCATGTAAGACGTGACTAAATGTTGTAGATAAATGTGTGAGAAAGTGAGACATTAAGAGTGTTAAGAGTAAAAGAGCATGCATCTCTGTATGGCTGTTGTTGATATGAATGAGGAATGCAAGGATAGGAAAGTGAGGATGGAGTTAGTGAGGATGGATTAAGTATGGAGTGTTTTTTTAAAGTTATATTCGGTTTATTGCCTACCACGTAAAGGAACGGCGTTATTAGTTATGTATGTATAAACAAATATTATCTTGAAAATTAAATTTCTTTATATATAGTTGAGGAAAATTCTATAGGTTCAATATGGTAAAAATTGGTAACAATAGTGTATACATAGATTGTGGAGTATCAATTACTCAATTAAATTCATAGTTTAGCAATGAAACGTTTTCCAAACTCACGCAAAACCGTTGAAAAACTTGAATACGACGAAGATCCAATAGGCGTGAGAAAAACTGCTGATGATGGTGATGAAACTGTCCATTACCATCCCTGTAATGATTATCTTTTTCCTACCCCTTGTGTCTGCCAGATACCCCCAAAAGTGAGAGCTGCAGATAATACCTGAAACATGAAGTAAGTCATTGTAATACATACTTCCCTCTCAAGTACATATCAGGCCTCACAAAACTTTGGAGTTGAATTTTATACAGAAACTTACAGTATATAACAATATTTACATGCTTCCTCATCAAATAAACTAACCGAAATAGCATTTAATTTTCTTTATCTTCTTTAAATGCATATCACTTTACCACAGGAACTATTTACCTTATTTTCTATAAGTATAAATAGAGATCATTAATAATTACTCTAAACAAATCAACTCATTAAAATATCAAATAAAACTATAGATGATATACATGAATCAATATTTTTACTTTCTTGAAAGCGTACTGTATCCAATAACTGAAAATGTATCTATAAAAAATAAGTAGCAAAATAATAATAACGTTTTAAGAATGTTTTGTAAACAAATTCCCTACAGAGATTAAAATCCTTGACACCATAACTTTATCCAGAACATATTTTACAAGTCAATAAAATAGCTTTATGAAGTTATATCCAGGAGGAGTCACATAAAGTGGGGTTCAAATTAATATATCAGAAAGTGCTGGTGGTAATATAAATCTACAGCAAGTGTATCTTGTTTGATGACAAGACGGATGTAAATTGATGGTATGAACTAGGCTATATGTACTTAAGGAACATGGTGAGGCAAGTTCAAGGTCACCACTATTTTGTTAGTTCTTTATTGGTATTATAACTGCTATTTATACGAATACAAGGCTCATTGTCATCAGGTCATTCAAAGTTTCTAGAATTCAAACAAGAGTGTGACGTGCTCTATGTTTGTAATTTCTTATAGACATGAAAATATCAAACAAAACTCTAAGCTCACTGATTCTTTCAATATTTACGTAGAGTAGAAAGTTATAAGGGTGTAAGTTACAAAAATCTTTCAGTAATTAAAAAAACTTTTTATTTTCTTGGACATTCAAAAAAATTCCCAAAGTTAGTATTTTACAGCATTATTTTACTTTGGAGAAAAGCCTAACTCATAGTATTAAATAGAAATTCATAATTAATCTTTCAATATAATATACCGGTAATATACTGATTAATATATATATATATTTATATCATAGTAGTTAAAGTCTATGAGTAGGCTAGATAATAATATATACATATATAGCTACAAATAAAAAGAGACTTGGTATAGCTCAAATTTTACATTTAAAAAAAATTATGTGGCAATATTTGAGTGTTTATGAAAATATTATTTAGAATAAAAGTTGTAGAGTGTAGATCATACGCTGTCGTATCGAAATCATATATGTTAAGAACAATGCCTACACCGAGTCCATCCATGCTCCCAGCAGGTGGCACAACGCGTGGCGCCCGCTACAGTAGCTGGTTGATAAGTGTGATCTTCTACCTTCCTACGCACAAGCGCACGAACATGGAACGTTCCTGTCCAGACGTGTCTGCCTAGCTTACGACAGTTAGCTATCTGCTGCAGTCTGTTGCGTGTGCGTTAAGACTGTGATGCATCCATGGAATCTTGTGTTATTTGTGGTAGACGTGACAGTGTATTGGAAATTGTCAGTAGAGGCGTTGATAGAGCTGTTCAGTACAGTTTGTTACCGGAGGGTGGGGTGAGCAAACAGATTAAAGAAAATTATGTACGAGTTTGTAAAGAATGTAAAAGACTACACCCAGCGATCACAAAAAAAGAAGAGGTAAAACTTTTTTAAAAGAACAATGCATATTTTGTGGCAAAGCAGCTGTTAAAGATTATAAACACCCAGATGAAAATATAATTGAAGCTCGCACTTTACCAGTTTCATTTTACCAGTTTTAAATAAAGTCAGAACACACGCCAGAGAGACGAGGATCGCTATCAAACAAATTGTTACCAGCATTTTTTCCGGCTGGATTATAGTTTGTTGGGCGATAGACAAAGAACCGATGGCCACCTTAAACATAAGCAGAAGAGTGAAACTGTTAGGAATCTATGTGATTATATAGAAGAGCAGGAGGAATGTTAATTTAGTACTGCAGGTTTAGTCAAAATGATGCACACGTTAGAACCATCAACATCTCCATACAGCGAAAAACATTTGAAAAGAAAATTAATAGAACGTTATGACTATGACCGTTACAGAATTGGCATGTCAAAATAATGAGGTAGGTTTTTCAGGGCATAGAGACGCAATTTTAACTGAAAAATGGAAGGAAACCAAGCCGTTTGAAGAAACAGAACTGTACTACTGGTGGATAGAATTATAGGCGAGGATATCAGTTCTCGTCCTTATGATTGTAGATCTCACCCCACAGCTGAAAATATTGAATTGGGTGCTATAGTTTTAATACCAGAATCTCATTCAATGTTTTTAGATGAGATTAATTTACCTAAAAAGGCACAAACAATGCTTCCAAGTACAAACCAAAACCACAGGCTATAAAACATTAAATAGTAGGGGCCACAAGGCCTCCATCATCCGCTTCCCCAATTTTGTTATTACTAGATAATTATTATTTCAAACCTTGGATTTTAAAGTAATTATAAAGAGACGATGTGGTATGAATCCTCAGTAATCCTAGATGCTAATTTTTAAGTTGACAATTCCTCCCATGTTCACATTTTTGATAATTCTGACGAAAATATCCGTACTCTAGATGGATACGGGACGTTTCATGTAATGGGAGGCTTAATGTGCGCTACCCCAGCATCATCTCTACCCATTGAACCATCATTTTCCAGGGATCTGAATTCTAGTGCGCTCTCAAACATGGGTGGATTTAGCAAGTATTGCCATAATTTAGTATAAGAAGCCAACAGGAACAGCTGGATTATCAACAGTTACAGTACAAGCTGTCAGTGCTCTACACCTACACATTGAAGCTGAACGTACACAAACTACTTGACTTTTAGATGTCCCATGATTGATTTATAACAAAAACATGCATTTTATTTTTTAGTTATTCACTCATAACCTTGCTAGGTTTATTCTGAATTTGAAGTGCAGCTGGAACTTATTTTATTTAAGTTAGAATATTATTGAAGTAAATGTGGAATACCTTGGAGCAATAAATTAAAATATATGTTCAGCTACAGCACATAACAGCTGTAGTGGAACGCACTTTACCTGTGTAGTAAGGTTTAATGAGTTTGAAGTAAATGTTGGCAAGACTGTATGCCTCTTGTTTAGATAACTACACTAGTGTATTATATAAATGTTCTGTGGATGTAGTCTTGGTGTATAATTATTGTGTTTCGCAGTGTAGCGTTAAATTAGCGTTAAAATAAAGATTATTTCTTTTAATCGATGGAAATTAATGGGTCCACACTTCATCCCATAACAAAAGCATTTAAATAGAGTGTATTATGAACAAACGTGCTGCTGTTATGTGGCCATGATCTTAACAGCTCAACCATTGTGAAGTGTATCAAATTGATGGCAGCAATTACCAAGATAGTGGATGCTGTAGAAACACTATCTGGAATATCCTCAACAAATACAGAATAACATGTAGAGCTATGAGAGAGTTTTATGAAAAGATATCAAGCTAGTGCTCGAAAAGTACTTGGATGACTAGAGCTACACAATCGTTTCCAGCTTGACATGAATTTAATTGTTTCTCTAAGCGTTGGGAACGTGGCAGACTCCAAAGTAAATTGCGATTCCTCCAAGGAAATTGGTCTCCAAACACAGATCTCTATTACCGGCAAACCATTTAATTCCATACATCTATAAATAAAGGATATTGTTGTTATTATTATTAGCACCGCGTCTTACTACCCGTTCGGGTTATACGCAGATATTGTTGTTAATTTTGCTACAGAGCAAAAGAGAATTCGCATTAGAGGATATATCGTTGAGATTAATTATATTCGGCTATTTCAACATATGGGGTGTGTAGTTAGATCTGACGAAAAGTTAAAAGCAGCTCTCCACTTTGAACTAGCAGCCTGACCACCTAACCTCTTCAATGATTGTTCTATAAGAAGAGCTGGGAAGGCGAAATTGACTCCTATGCTAGAGAGCTACTGCTGACCAGCAAATTGTTTGCCGGATAACGTCTGAAATGTTACTTGTACTATTGATGGAGGTCACTTGTTGCATAAATATATGTGGCAACGACATGGACGATATAAGGAAATAGTGAGTAAGTATGTGTCATATGTAACCGATAAAACCAATTACCCAAAGTTACTGTTGTGTTTGATGGATATGGCAAACTTCCGACAAAAGACTGTGAACACGATCGTCAAGGCCACTCAACTGAGGTACTGGTCGAGGAGAACTCTTATGCAGCTTTATCTCAGGGAGATTTTACGCCCAATCAAAACAATAAATGCAGACTCATATCGTTGCCATCCAAACATTTGAAGTCTAGGGAAGTTAAAGTTCTCCAAATTGAAACAGATGCTAACACACTGATTGTTTCTAATGAAAAGAAAGAGGCAGAATATGGAAATACATCAGCGATTGCAAGAGAACTAGTTATTCTTATCACATTAGCTGGATCATATACTGTAATGATACTGATTTGGACCGCTTTCATATATTTAAAATGTCGTTGATGAAGGTTTTTTCTTCAATAAACTTTATGTAAATTATCCTTTCAAGACTTCATACATGGATAATCACGCGCTTTTCAGAAATAATTTCAAATTATTGCACCATTAAAACTTATTTTTTTCTTTTATCATTTAACTCTGTAGTATTTAACAAACAAGCAAGTGACGTTAGCTCCCTATACTAAATAGAAAGCTAGCCTTCAAGACACCTGTCCCAGGGATGCTTTCAATTAGTTGGTTTCGACACTGGTCACGAGAGATCCAAGGGGCAAGGGGTATATCATATATAAGATGTTTGTGCGTATGAACACACAGAGTGCCGGTGACAAAAACCTAGGGTAGTCACATAAATCTACACGTGCTGGTAGGAGAAATAGTAGTAATGTAACTCAACAGAGAAAAATATTAAGAGTGCCGGCGACATAAACCTAGAGAACGTGTAATATCACGACAGTACTACTAACTTAAATATAAAGAGTACACAGAAAATAATCTGTAGTTCAAGTAAAATTGTATAATTTTACATAATATCTTTGTACTGAAGATAAAATCACTTCAATAAATCGTGTGCAACATAAACAGTAGTATTTATTCAAGTAAAATATCATAATAATTGGTGCTCGATCACGGGGCTATAATTACCAATTATCACGAATTAAATCATAGCACTTCAATACGTTCATGCTAAGACCAAGTAAAGGCAATCGTCCCCAATAAATATTCTATAGTAAATTATTGCAAGATGCTTTGGGTGAGATTTAAAACTATTTACTATTCATACATGCATTCAAGATATTATCAAAGCTATAGAAGCGTTTATGTGTGTGTTGTATGGTGGGAAATGTACATATACACTCAATTAGTTGCGTTACAAAATGTGTGAAGAGTATTGCCAAACAACAAATATATACCAAGCTCAGACTAGAATCACTTTCTCCCATTTCAGATGCGGCAAGACAACACACACTCCATGTTTACCTTCAAGCACAACTTTGGAGACATATGAAACTGGATCCACTGGAGTGGGGATGGAAAACAAACAATGGCTAATTTAAACCTATTCCAACCTTACAAGATCCGGCACCATAACATCTTCTGTGACTGCTGTCTTGCAACTGTTAAAAAGGATGTGATAGCCGGAGTTGGGAATGTTTAAGAAATAGCCTGAAACGTTGCAACATGTATTGCTATTGTTCTGGCTATGGTTGAACCAACCGTTTACAAACCATAGATGAAAGCGAAACTAATGAAGTCAATTTGGGGCCAGAAAAAACTTTTGATTAAAATATGGAGATATTTTTAACAGGTATAATAAAATATTCCTTAATCTTTTAGTATATTTTAAATTAATCAAGTACTGTTGATTTCGAACATCACAGTGTGACCCCACCGATGACACTTTGTACACTGAGCCCATTTCTCACCATGTTTGTTATTGGAGAATCATTTATCACACACAAAACACAGAGCATCTCATCATTTTCACCGTCTTCATCATCCGTTTCTACAAAACTCAGGTTGTCATCTTCGTCTTCTGATGATGATGATGATGAGGAAACCATGCTCCGTTTATCACAACGTTTCTGTGATCCTAGTTTACCCCTCTTTTCTCGCTTACCTCTCTGAGAAGTTGACGGATTTGGTAACGTAGTCCCTGATTTATTTTGTAAGGCAAATTGTCTTTTCTCGCCTATCTCTCGCTTCTTTTTTTCATTGGCTTCTTTTCGAGCACGATCATCCATTACTTTGTTTTTGTGTGATGCTCCTGTGACAAGAACTGCAGCACCCTGGTGAGAAATCTGGTCAGCACTTTTGTTATTTTGTATTGTTGGAACGGGATTTATTTCTGCTGGTAAAGTGAAAGTAGGGTCACCGTTGTTGTTCTCTTTTTCCTGTAGATCTTCTGAAATGAAGTCATGATTTTTGAAAACATTTCTATTCATGGGAAACAAGCCAGTTTTCCTGAATACATTTACTGCTACTTCTACTGTAGCTGATATCACATAAGCTTTCCCCATTAGGTTAGCAATTTGATAGCTTGTTACTACTCGACCAGGGTTGTTTTTAAGCTAATTCTCAAATTCTTGGGAGTAATATGTTTTGAACGGATTCATGAAAGCTACATCTAACGGCTGCATACGGTGTGTACAATGTGGTGGTAGGCACACAATTGCCATTCCGTTAGCTCGAGCCATATCTATAACGTCTGGGTTTCTAACATGTGTGTAGTGCCCATCTAAGACAAGAACCACAGTGTTTGTAAGTGAGGGATTCACAGTAGCAATGAATTGTGTGAACGCTTGGTAAAACTGTCCCCTTGTATCCATCCAGTCATGTGAGTGGCACCAATTGTTCCAGGGGGAGCTCCTACTAGTAGCTCTTTATTCATATTCTTACGAGGGAACACCATTAACGGGGGAACAAATATTCCAGAGGCACTCAAACACGTGACCACTGTCACAAGAGCACCCCTTTCAGCGGATGATAATGATGACACTTGTCTCTTACCCTTCAATGCCACAACTTTGCTTGTTTTGTGTTGAACGACGCTGAGTCCAGTTTCATCAAAATTGAGTAACCTATTGGGTGAGAAATTAATTTTTAGCATTTTGGGTTCTAACACATCAAAAAACTTTGATACTTTTTCGGGCGTGAAGCCCTTCACTCTGGAAAAACTGGTTGGTTGAGGCTTTTGAAGAGCTAACTGAGGATGTCTTTTAAAGAATCGTGAAAGCCATTTCTTTCCTGCTGCCTCTTTTTCGTTAGAAAATGAGTGTGACAGTTTGTTTTTCATGGCTAGTTGGAGTGCCATGCGCCTTATGTCCCTTGTCGTTAAGCCAAAGAAATGTTTCTCCATAATTAAACAATATTTCGCCAACTCATCTTCAAGCTCATTAGGAAGAACCGGCTTCCTGCCCAAACTACCTTCAACAATTTTTTCAACATTTTCTTCTTTACTTTTCACACAATCTTTGAATGTAGATCTAGGTACATTATAAGATTTTGACGGTTTCTTTAAACCCATTTATTTTCTTCTAACTGCTGCAACAGCGGCACACATGTTGCCTGCATCCCAGGTTTTACGTTTCTTTATATTTGGTGAAGACATCTGCAATATAAAGGTAAAGGAATGTTAAAAATGTTGTAATTTAATTGGGGTCTTAATATCGTCCCCTGGGCGAAATTAGGAACTAGCTAGGGGACGATGATGCGCATCTAAACACATTTCAATATGGTTGCCATACTGTTAAAACAAATAAAGATAATTCACTTTTGGTTAAACAAAGGCAAGCAATGTTCCCCACACTCTATGATCAGGGTGAATAAGAAAGAAGAAAAAATACCTTAGCTTGGTTGGCTGTTGATCAAACTAATGTTATCAAAACTCTGATACTGTGATTTCAAAAAAATTATACAACGACACACTTGCGCGTCTTACAACTGCACTATTCTCACACAACATGGCTGTTTTAGCTCTCGGTACAACTTCCACCAGCTACCGGTAGGTTACAGCACTTAACAGACCAAGAATGATGGGGACAAAATTAGGAGAGGGGACGATATTCGGGTACTTTCCCTTAATAAGCCTATAGGAAAAAAAAGAATTATTACATAAATAAAACCAGCAAAGTGCTAATTAGTCGCATTTAATATTAAAATAAGAAAAAATTAACTTTTATTTTTTTATAGAAGTTAGACCATTGTTTCAAGACCACAAAAGGCGCATCAAGACAACATTTCCCTGATTTAAAGGAGTACAAATTATATTCTATATTACATGACAAAATATTATTCTTGGATTATTGTTGCAATTAATATTGTATTAATAAAAATAATAGTGATTGATTTATAAAAAAAGCATACATTTATTTTATAGTTGTTTTTTCATAACCTTTCTAGGTAACAGCAGGTTTTATTCTGAATATGAAGCACAGATGGTACTTATTTTATTTCAGTTAGAAGATGATTGAAGTAAGTGTGTAATATATTGAAGCCATAAATTAAAATATATGTTTAGTTACATCACATAACAGTATCTAAATAAAGTGTATTATGAACTGACGGGCTGGGCTGCTGTTAAGTAGCGGGCGCCGCACGTCCTGCCCAATACACACCACCTGGTGGGAACAAGGCTGAAGTTCGGGCTCGGGGTAGGCGTTGTTTTTAACAAACATGAAATTAACAAATATAACTTAGATACGCCATCCTACGCTCTACAACTTTTATTTCGTTTAAAATTTCATACGAGCACAAATAACGCAGAAAAATAAACAAAAGTAAAATTTGAGCTATAACAAGTCTCTTTTTAACTAAGCCCCATGTATATTATTATTATTATTATTTAGCCTTGTAACCTAGTTACAACAAAACGTGAAGGAAATGGGTACGCTCACCCAAGGCTGCCCATGTTGACCCGATACGGGCCCCTGCTGACGCGATACGACTGGACTTCAATTCCCAAGAAACACTCCGCAGCACTAACACCATTCAACTGAGCCAGCGTTCCTGCCTCGCCGCTCGCCATGTCAGCTGACGCCCCCCTCCCTCTCTTCCTCCAAACAAGTGAATTTCGCCGAGCATGTGCGGTGCGCATTCTGAAATGCTTCTAGACGTGTGTTCTACGTGTGGCTGTTGTTCCTTGGGCCATCTAGTAGGTTCTAGATCCCCCCACCCCCTTGTGCGCTCTGAGAGCACTAAACCATCTTGTGTATATAATATACGGAGTCTAGTGAATGGGGACGCATTTGCACTATGGACTTTAGGAGGTAAGGGCCTTACTATCACGTAGGCTCGCTTTAGTATTCAAAATTCCCTTTGGATATAACTTATTATCTTTCTAAATTAAACGTCTCGGATTAATATTATCTTATCATGCATATTCTTTGGTTCAGCGATTTATCGCGATTATTTATTTTGTCACTGGCCGATATGGCTAAATCAACTTAGAGGGGACCGCTCCGGTTACCCTAGTTCACATGTTGCCCGCTTCACGGGAAGTCTGTTGGACTGTTATATCTTATAGATATTTATGCTAGTTAACTTAGGGGCCGCGAGCCAGTTAGGGCTACCGGTTTTGTATAACAGGATTGTTGTTAAAGTTAGAGTAATTTATATTGTTATATCTTATAGATATTTATGCTAGTTAACTTAGGGGCCGCGAGCCAGTTAGGGCTACCGGTTTTGTATAACAGGATTGTTGTTAAAGTTACAGTAATTTATATTGTTACATCTTATAGATATTTATGCTAGTTAACTTAGGGGCCACGAGCCAGTTAGGGCTACCAGTTTTGTGTAACAGGATTGTTATTAAAGTTAGAGTATTTTATATCGTTACTTCTTATAGATATTTATGCTAGTTAACTTAGGGGCCACGAGCCCGTTAGGGCTATCAGTTTTGTATAGCAGTATAGTTACAAAGGTTATAATATGTTAGTATTGTCTTGCTACAAACATTCCATGTCTATTAATCTTGGGCCGCGAGCCATATGGGCCCGTGATTTTTGTGTAGGAAAACCATTATTATGGTGAGGATATCTGGGCATTATGTCCTGAGTAATTTTCATACTTGTTTACAAGGGGGCCGCACGCCATTAAACACAAATGTCTGTATGTGGCTTTACCACTACATTATTATTTACTTGTGTCCCTCTCCCTCAATGAGGTGTAATATGTTTTTGAAGAATAAATATTTATAACTCTCTTGTACCTGCCATGTGTGTTATTTCTACAATAGAGTGGGGGCAGGTTACAGCCTACTCATAGGATTAAACGACTATAATATATATTAGTATTATAAAATAACTCAATAAGAATGCCTTGACCTAAATTAAGCTTCTGTATGACTGACGGTACTTGTGAAATTAAATTTTAAGTAAAACCTTACAATCGTGGGGGATTTTCCAGGAACGGGTAAACCTTGGAGTTTTCAGAGAATGTACAGGGACACATACTGAATACATTCCAGTAGGTTTTATTTTGTTATTAAATTTTGTCTAGGTTCAGGATTTTTTATCTCGCTAACCGCCTTGTACCATAGATTATGGTACGCCAAAGGGTATAAGCCCCATTCTATTTATTTATTAAAAGGGCTTCCATTTTGCCTTTTGAATGAGTATAATTAGACAATATAAATAGGAGAATTGTTAATAAATCATACACAAATTCTATATTAATATTAACGGTAATATATAATTGTAAATTGGATATTGTTCTTTATCTATGTACTCCATCATTTTCTTTTTCCTCGATCGAAATTCTTTTTTTTTAATCTTCAGCCCATGAATAACATATGACTCAATGTCTGCCATGGTTATACCTTTTTTCAAAATATTAGCTTTACTCCATTCCTCAATCTCACATAAATTTGTTTCTTCATTAATTCGCCAGTATATTGTCTAGATACCTTCAACCGCACTGCCTTAGAACTGTGTAATTATGTGGTATTCAAACAGTCCTTGGATGCCTTATCAAATTCCAACCGGACCTTCAAACATTTTGACAACGCTAAAAGGCTGAGATATTCTAGCCGTTTCAATAACCTTTTTCGGCGTGTTCTTTCTTTTTTTCATTCAATGTGAAATCCCCATCGGAGGTAGAGAAGCTATGGCCAACTGACAAGATTTGTGCTCAATACCTCAAACAAGCCAGTACAAAACAAAATACATGTATCAGAATCAAATCATACGATTCTTATTCAGTCCTGTGTTGTTGACACTCCAAATGCTTACATTATTATTATTGTTATTTATAAGATATAATCAATTTAGGGCTTTTAATAAACATGATGCACTTTGATTTGCCCCTCTCCCCGAACCCCCTCATGCCATACACACATCAAACCGTCATTCGGATTGACCACATGTATCCAAAAGTATAACAACCAAGCTGCCTTGAGTAGTTCAGGACAGAGTGTGTTAACATGGGTATAAAAATAACTTGCTGCAAAGGGTGGTTTTTTCACTACCGGACATACTAGACTGTATGATATTAAGTTTAAAGTGTTCAAATTCTACTTCAGTTTTTCAATGATGCAGTTTTATCTCTCTCTCCTTGCCTCTGCCTTTTTGCCAGCACTGGTAGTATTATTGATCATAACATTCAAACAATCACAGATTTTACATGTGTATGCTTGAGGTGCTTTGAAAGATAGATCTGGAAATTCACCACGGAAAACTTTTTTGTAGAGTTGGTAATTTACATGACTGTTGAGGCACTGCTTTTTGAACACGTTGTAAAATCTGTTAACATTTAGGTCTTGACTCGGGCATTTTTTGTGGTCTTTTCTCTGGTGTAATGGATCACATTTCTCAGACGTGAATCATCATTCTTTTTCCCTTGGTTTCTGCCAGCAATGGCCTACTTGATATGTCCCACCACGTTTATCTTTAAACGTTGTGTCATCTCGTGTTTTTTTCTAATATAGTCTGCACTCTTTTGGCACTTAATCAAAAGTTTTAGTAAAAGTTTGTTTGCATACCTGAACATGTAAACCCTTACTATCCACTATGTGTAAAATACAGTAGTTTGTCTTCGACTTTGCCCAGAGTATTCATATTTGTCGTTATGAAGTCGTTGTACATGTTTTGTTTGAATCAATTCTAGAATGATGATCCTTGTACTTGTAAATCCCAGTGTGTGCAATTTCTCACACAACTGTGTTTTAAACTGATGCCTGCATTTGCATGCTGCCTGGAACCAAAATATAATAACCACTCTATTAAAGAATATAAATTGACTAAAATAGTTCAGACATTAAAGTATTTTATTTCATACTGTAGCTATGAAAAATCCGGTCGAAAAAAAGCATACAAAATAGTGCTAAGTATTCTGAAAATACTGTTATCTATTACCTATTTGAAAAAATCTACCTTCCATATTTTGAGGTTAGTTGAAGCCTGTTACGGTGTTTTTCACCTCATAATTGCATTTATTTAATCCATAGCAAACACGAGAAACTAGCAAAATTTACAAATATAATATAAATTAACACAAGACCTACTGGTGAATAAAGAATAAAATAAGATAATCTAACCTGTAGTGAAGGCACTACATTTCATAAAACGATTTTACCACCATAGGTTTTGGATTCTTTCCCACTTTATTTTAAGTTTTTTTACTATTGGTGTTGTGGCATATAACATACACCTTCTAGTATTGAACTCACTCAGAAACATAAACCTAACCCCATCTGTTGATGACGATAACAAACAACCAACAATGTGAGCACATATATCCGTTAACAAAGGCCTTGGCACTTACACCATTTTGATGTTTCAAACTTATTTTTCCAATACTTGAAATGTCTTACACGTAATGACTTTCTATTCTACAGCCCTTACTATCACCATACAAACCACTACAGTTGACTATCAGCATAAGGAGACAGGTCGGACCAGCAGGTCTCATAATAATAAAAAAAGCTTACACTGCCTGTTTGAATACCACTGGTGGTGGCGAGTAAATATCATTCACATTACTAGAGCTGTTGGCTATTATAAACGATTTTTGACTTCAGGCACATTGAAGGTAACTCGTGACAAAGTTGCTTAGATTCATCTTAATACATGTACAAAATAAACACATTATTATATTTAACAAAATGATGGTAATCTTGACATGACCTCAGCAAATCCACCAATAATGTAGTTTATACTAGCACGTAAAATCCATTCAATACTAGTAAATAGTTATCTGGAAGATTTATTTATATTACCAATATTTCTGCATGACCTAAATTTTAAGACATTATGTACATCCCTCTGTATTACAATTAAAATTCAATCCAAAGATCTAACAGTATCATATATGGATAATTTTATCTTCTTATTTATTAAAATGTATTACTCAATCGTACTAATAGATTTACCGACATTTATCAATCTAGAAAAAATAAAATTATATTTGAATGTGTTTTAAGCCTATTTGGTTCTTCACGATGATGAACGAGTCACATTGTAGTATTGTGCTAGTAGGTAGTTTGGTAAGTTGACTCCTACCTATTTGACACATGGCGTTGAGCAGACCCTTGTCTTGCGCCGTCATGCTGAAGTCACAAGCTGCAGAGGGCAGCAGGTACGATGTGTTGAGGGTTGAGATGATGACAGACGTCAGGCAAAACCCGCAGCAGATTAACAACATGTAGTGGAACCTACCATGTCCTGTCAAACAATAATTAAGATAGAACACACATATTTTGAGCACCTGTAACCACTCCTAATACAATTTAGACAAGCTATATAAGTTTGTGCATGTAAACCTGTTATAACATTTAGAAGAAAAAGAGATTGTTTGGCTCACCACTCCGGTCCCAGTTGACCTCATCTCGGCAAGACTCCGCTCCACTAACGTATCACGGCAATATCCACATTGAACTGGCTAGAAGCACCATGGTTCATTTCTAGCCACGAGTACTGAGCCACACCCGAGAAAATAGAAGGACGATATGCGCAGCTTAGATGCGTGGCGTTGGCAGCACTCAAAATCTATCAGTGCTATTGTTGGGTGCGCTTTTAAAAAAGCATATACTATTGGAGTGTGTTCTGGAATGTTGCTACCCTTTACCCCTCTCCCCTTCCTTTGGTCCGCGCCTTGAGAACACATGGCTTCATTTGTCGGGTATATATACGGCATCGTTCTGTAATGTCGGTACACATTACACTACGAACGCTAGGTGAGAGACCTTGGTCCTAGAATAAGCTTACGTCTGTGCACTCTAAATTTAGTTTGGCTTTAAATATTAAAAATTATCATTCAGGATTTTTATATGTACCTGGTCTATTTTAATTTGCTTGTAAACCATGGGAAATCTATATAACTTTGCACGGTTTAACCTAAATGTTAATTTGACTTTACTTTATGATCTTTTGGGAGAACTCTCTTATTTATTTAACGTAGTCTCTATTCCATCCGCTTCACGGTTTTGTAGTGCCACCATGTTTGATTTTGGCAACGTCATACTTTGTTCTGCTGATTTTATGTGTTTAAAGATTCTATCTCTTGTTATTAATTGGAAGATTATTTATTATTGTTACGTTTTTTAAAGTTTATACTATGTTGGTTAGATATGGGGCCTAGAGTTGGTAGGTTTACTCCCTAATATGGTCTTTAGGATTTAACGTTAATGCTGCCAATTAAGGCTTATGTTTCTCAAATAATTCTTGTTGATTGTTTCTATTATGCCAAATTTGCGGCTAGGGAGACTTATGTTTTTGGGGAACTCGTTATTTACTGTTTGAATACCGCCGGTTGTGGCAAGTAAATATAATTCACATTACTAGAGCTGGTGGCTATCGACTATTAATATTTTCTTGAAATGTGTACGAAGGTCAATTTATCTTATGTTTGTAAGGTTTATTTTGAGTCGCCATTATAAGCATGGGAAGGTGTCCCACTTGTTTTATATATTATTGTTCCATCTTTATTGTTGTTTATGGATCCTACGCCTAGCGCTAGTCATGTCTCACTCGCTCATAGAGCTGTACTTGTTATATTGTCTTTGAATAAAATAAACTCTCTTGTGACCAACCTGACTGTTATTATTGGGTGATAACCAAGGGGTGGGTTACATACATACTTGTGTTCGCTTATAATTAAGCTGTAGAAGCTGGTTAATGTTTGTATTCTCTTGTAATTAATATCTAGAAGTTGGTTAAAACTTGTACTTTCTCGTAATTAATATATAGAAAATAGTTAGTACTTGTGCTCTCTTGTAATTAAGCTATATAAGCTGGTTAATAATAGTACTCTTTTGTAATTAAGCTATATAAGTTTGTGAATACTTGTACGCTCTTGTAATTAAGATATATAAGTTGGTTAATACTTGTACTCTCTTGTAATTAAGATATATAAAATTGTTAATACTTGTACTCTCTTGTAATTAAGATATATAAAATTGTTAATACTTGTACTATCTTGTAATTAAGATATATAAAATTGTTAATACTTGTACTCTCTTGTAATTAAGATATATAAAATTGTTAATACTTGTACTCTCTTGTAATTAAGATATATAAAATTGTTAATACTTGTACTCTCTTGTAATTAAGATATATAAAATTGTTAATACTTGTACTCTCTGTAATTAAAATATATAAGCTAGTTAATACTTGTACTCTCTTGTAATTAAGATATATAAAATTGTTAATACTTGTACTCTCTTGTAATTAAGATATATAAAATTGTTAATACTTGTACTCTCTTGTAATTAAGATATATAAAATTGTTAATACTTGTACTCTCTTGTAATTAAGATATATAAGTTGGTTATTACTTGTGTTCTTTTGTAATTAAGATGTAGTAGCTAGTGAATAATAATGTTACATCTTGTAAATAGGCTATATAATATTCTTTGAAATTAAAAATGGCACCTGGATACGGGAATTGAACCCTGGGCTTTTGGCTTGGTAGGCCAAAACTTTGCAATGGAGAGTATTAAATTACGATTTAATTTCAAATGATAGTGCTCGGTAGAGATAGAACTATTTTAGAATCAATTACGTCTCAGTACGCTCTTTCAGAAAATATTAATTTTTATGTGATTTGTATGTGAGCTATAATATAAATGTGACCTTTTGATTAATTTTAATTATGGATATTGGCGAGAATGAACTTAGTGACACTTAGTGAGAATAGAGCACATCTAGCACTTAGTGAGAATAGAGCACATCTAGCACTTAGTGAGAATAGAGCACATCTAGCACTTAGTGAGAATAGAGCACATATAACACTTAGTGAGAATAGGCACATCTAGCACTAGTGAGAATAGAGCACATCTAGCACTTAAGGCAGGTGATAGAGGTGTGCCACTAACCGAGTTGTAGAAATACTTTTTAAGAAGAGCTTCAAAATAATTTGAATTGAATTTAAATACATGTTAAGAATAATATAACTTTTCTTATACTTGGAACTCTCCACACATCATACAAGCTAAGTCATACAAGCTCACTGGATGTCAGGTCATACAAGGGCGTGGATTGTGATTCAGACCACTACTTGGTAGTAGCAAAACTAAGGGAACGTCTGCCTAAAGGGATTTCTGTCGGGCAAGTTAGAGATATACCACGTAGAAAAACCGACAGCTGAAGAGTGTAGATATCAGGTATAAACTGTAAATAGGTTTTCTGCTCTAGAGTGCTCAAAATATGAGAAGACAACCAATAATCTATATAAATAGTGGGAAACTGTCAGGAATATTATTAGAAATGCATCAAATAAGTAGTGCACTTCCTCCATTACTCTTTAATCTATCCTGAGAGTGTGCTATTAGGGTACTGCAACAGAGTAGGGAAGAGTTGACACTAAACTGTGCATTGCAGCTACTAGGGTACACAGATAATCTAGCTTTGTTAGCTAATAGTAAGAAGTGAACTCTGTAAAGACTAGTATAATATTAACAAAATGAGAACACAGATTGAGGACAATAATTTAGATATTACTGTGAAAAACACATAATTTAACAGAGTTAATGAGTTTAAATATCCAGGAACAATTATTTTAACCAGAAAAAAAAAAATTAGATTGCAAATGAGGAAATCTGGAAATGCATACTATTACTTGGTTAGTAATTTAACCGTCTGCTGTCAAGGATTGTAAAACTCAGAATTTACAAAACAATAATTTTATCCGTTGTTTTCTATGGGTGCTAAACGTGAGTCTCTTACCTTATTTGACAAAAACAAAACTAGTGTCCTTGAAAACAAGGGGCTTGGAAAGATTTCTGGTCCAAAGAGGGGTGAAGCTACTGGGGAGGGAGCAGTATACATAATGATAGGTTGCATACCCTGTACTCATCACAAGACTTTGTTCGGAAAATCAAGTATCGTAGATTATGCAACGTGAATGGGAGAATCTAGAACCGTGTCCAAGGTACTGACAGGCAAACCTAATGGGAAGATACCATTGAGAAGATCTTGACGCAAATGGGAGGATAACATTATAATGAACCTAAAAGAGAGAGAGAGTGTAGTGAGGTGGACTGGATAGAACTAGCTCAAGACATAGATAGGTGATGGCAATGAACTTTCGAGTTCCTAACTCCATAGTGTAGGTGGATATTGTAAGTAATACCTAATAAATAATATTAATCCCGTAGTGCTGAAACATTTTATGATGTGGGCCTATTTTATCTTTTGCCCTTCATATTAATGATTTTCACTCCCATTGATATAATTATATGTTAATTGATATCAAAATTCATTATTCAGTAATAAAACAACATTTAATACATAGTTCACACTTGCTTTAATCCTACCTGTAAGGGCAATAGCATCTTCAAATAGGTAGGGTTTGTCTTCCTCCTTGTCTTCATTCTGACCTTAAACACACAAACAAAGATCACGCTATTGGTCAAGCTAGGAAAATTTTATTATTATAAGTATTCATTCAGTATACATTTAAATTTTATATGGACTTAATAATGAACGTTTGTAATATTTAATGCTATCCCAAAAGTCATACAAGTGTTTAAAGTACTTCCTCGCAGACCACCCACACTGTTGTGTTTCAAATCGTTCGAGTTTGGAACTTTTCTTATATTTAATAATATCGTTTTGTAACTTATATTGATATAGTTCAATATTTGTAATTACAATTAACATACCAGCCTTGTTAATATAAATCTCAGTGACAGTAAGATAAGATATGCTAACTATATCCTAATATAATGTAAGCCAATTTAAGATAAAATAGTTTATTTTTGTTGACATTTTGGACCCTCTCTTGCAAATACCAACATCAACACCAGGAAACGAATAATATTATTGATGAAGTTTATAAGTTTCATGTAAATTTGTTCCAGATCGATTTAAATAACATATTTTACAAAAATTGATGTATCTCGTAATTATTTTCAAAAATTATTCTATAAAATTAGTCATGTTTAATTAAAAGTGAGGAGCATCTATTGTAAGTTTTTTAACTCACACAAGCTTTCTAGGGGCTGTGAGATCCCTTATGAACATCAAGTTATGATGTATTTTTTAAACAGTCAACATGTTGTTTAGAAACATATATATATATATAGTGTACTGGCCCTAACGAATTACCTTCTTCATCTCACTTTTTACCGTTGTTTTTAATCCCTACTTTGGTCAATGGTGTTTTTTTTAATGGTGTGGGCTCCTGCGGGGGTCATTAGCCTGGTTTATAGGGGTTGATTCTTGCCCAAAATTGTTCATTCCTACCCATTTTGTTAGCGCTGTATGCCCCATTTGATTTTTATGTGTGCCCCATTGGATTGAAATGTGTGTTCCATTTAATTTTATTTGTGCCATTTAGTTTTTTAATCTGTGCTCCATTTGCTTTTTAAAGTGTGTTCTATTTGATTTTATTTGTGTTGAATTAAATATCTGAGAATCGGGGTTGGCGTGGGAATATTTTTATTGGTAGAGTTGTGCTGTCCCTGGCGTCGTGCACTCCTCCTTCAACGGTGGAAACAATCACAGGCCACATCGTTCTCTAATGGTTGCCAAACACACTATAAATTAAGTCAGAGCGCTACCCCAGACGCTGGCCACTCAAGAGACCCCTAACTTTCCACCACAAGTAAGGGCACTGTATCATATGCCCTGGAGGATGCAAGTGTCATAAGCTAACATGCGCGAGTAGTGTTTGGAGGATATCATTGACACTAATGAAGAACCATTCACACTCAACCAGTGTGACTATTCGTGACTATTTTGTCACATTTGCCCTTGGAAAGTCCTCTGGGGGTGTTTTGACATCAAGAGTATTGATCCAACTCACAGGAGACTCATAATGAACGGGTAGGGGCTCACCACCCTTCAGATGTGATTCCTAATGCTCAGTAAGGGGCTGCTTTTTTCCAGAGAATATAATAAAACATGTTGTTGGATATACCTTTGCCATGTTCGGACAGACCTTTGCCATGTTCGGTCAGGTATCCACCGTACCAACATGAATTTGAAACCCAATATCTCCAACGGGTGCATCATGCCCTGTAGTGGCCAAACCCAAGAGCCCAACACTTTTCCGATGGGCTTTTTTTTAGCACCGCTAATGTATGTTAGGAAATTCATATATAATTCTTACCGCTCTCTATCTACGAAAATGCTTCTTTCCCGTGTATTTATACCAGTGTGTCTGAAGGTTTATTGCACCCGCATTTGCGTGGAGTGAGAGTGAAAACTAACTCTTGATAAGACGAAATCAAAATGGTTTTACGCACCTCCAAACGATCTAAAGCACCAGGCAGATATTGCGGCCGGGATTTGAACGCAAGACAGAAATAAGCTTCTCACCTTATTCACACAAGGTGTTGGGGAAACATTCATCCCACTTCAGTGACTTCACTCTCGTCTGCCGGGAGATCGATAGAAGTATGCATTTTTTGACAGGTATGTAGGGTTGAAAAAGGAAGTGAGAAATATACCTGCATTGGCATGGTAGTAAAGTGGGAACCAAGAATAAAATATGAAGTCTTACTACCCATCTTGGCTCACGTCCCCAACCCAAGGTAACATTGCTGAGAGACAGCTTTATGTGGTATTTCACCCAGCAACTACCTTAACGTCTTACGCGCGATGGACACTGGGAAGTCACTCTCACCAAATTTAAATATTCTTGTTTTTTACCACCGTACCTGAGGGCCAAACCAATATATGGTACAACTGGGTGGACGATTATGGCGTGGAACAAATATTCAAGGATTACATCCCACCTGGAAATAACAGCACTATTCATGACTTGGTCAAAGACATAAACGATGTAGAGGTGTTTAAAAGGTATTCCGGACTTACACTTAAGTACACAAATCCTAAAAAAAGTGGGCACTGTCTCTACTTCCCCAAATATACAGCTGCTGACTATCTAGTAAAATAAGTCTACTGTTCGGTCTCGAACCTAAGACTGATCTGATCAAGGTTCAAAAGTCACCGTATGCCACCAACACTCTACCAGGATTACCCTTACAGATGTTAATATACATCTATATCGTCAATCCACAACCTTTGGAGGACATTGTGACACCACCTTTACGTATCGTAGTTATCAACAACACCAACTATGTCTACAGTACACATAAGTCCTTTAGCTATACTCCGTTACACTACTTGCCCGTACTTAGAAGGGAAATTGAAAGCTTGGAAATCAATATAAGAACAGACACTGACGAGACTGTGCCATTTGTGTTTTGAAAAGTGTGCGTGAAATTTCATTTCAGACGCTGTGTAACATGAACTGTCCCTACCAAAGAAACTACGTCAACCAGGCTGTAACCAGAATATCGTGGTGTTCCTTATCAACGTGGGCATGGAATATAAAGTTTTTTAGTTTCTTACTCAAGGGCGTCGTACCGTTGCTGAGAAGTGGTGCTATAGCCATTGGAAAACAGACGCTTCGTATGAGTATCAATGTGCTCTCCAACGTTGCCAATCAGCGTCCCCTTTCAAAGAGGCCCTACGCCAGCGTTCCAGCGAAGTTGAAAAAACCTGAAACGCAAGGCGAAACAGAAGATCGGAATACTGATGACCGGATCAAGCTATAAAGGGCGTCGTAAGAAGCACCAACGTCAGTCTTATGTCGTTGCCCGATGTAAAAAGGTAAAAAAATGTTGCGGTAGATATTTTCAGTTGAAATGTGGTTTCTAAACCCCCAGTCCTGCGAGTGTGCCAGCAATGAACTCGATCTCTTTTCCATCCCACACACACAAACCAGTCTCTAAAGCGGACAATGGATCCAGTACAAACCTGTCTCTTCCCTCACCGATGATTCACCCATAGAATTTACCGTTACCGGTCAAGGCGAGTTCTATATCGATCTTTCACAGACTATGTTCTATCTCAGGGCGGCTATCATGAAACCCGACGTAGGTGCTTTCCCTGAGGTGGATCAAATCCATCCCGTCAACAACTGGTTGCATTCGCTATCCACACAGGTGGATGTGTTTTTAAACCAAAAGCTAGTCTCACCACTCAGCAACACGTATGCTTATAGATCGTATATTGAACAAATTGAACACCAAATAACACATTTGACTTGCGGTCTGTGGTTCGCAGACAGCCCTGAAACCTTTGAAGATGTTAACGCCAGCAACAAGGATATGAGGCTCGTCAAAGTCTCACTGCAAAACGTAAGAAGGTGAATCTTTTGGGTTATCTATACGGTGACGTGTTTAACCTAGAGAAATGCCTTTTGAATGGTACTGAGCTCAGAGTCAAGTTGGTCCGTTCCAGAGAGGGGTTTAGCCTTATGGCTGGCCCTGGAATCACACACTTTAAGGTTCATATCGTTGAAGCCTGTCTTCTAGTGCGACGTGTCAAAGTAGCATATTCTGTACTGTTGGCACATGCTAAAGCATACCATTACCCACGTGGAATTAAAAACATTCACTATTCCTACGGGTGTGCAAGGGAAATCACCTGACAACGTATTCACGGGACATTTACCCAAATAATGCATGTGGAATTCGTATAAAATGCGGCGTTCAATGGAGGTTCCACAAAGAATCCGTTAAATTTTCAAACATACGGCGTAAATAATTTCTCGTTGTACGTGGACGGGGAGCAATTATCGCCAAATCTGTTACAGCCAGAGTTTTCGAACGGCAACTGTAACACACACTGTTTTTTGGAACGGGTATCCATTTCATGAATGAAGGTAGTGACATCACATGGGACGCCTTCCCTAAGGGATATCATCTAATTGTTTCAACCTCACACCTAATATGTACATTCACATAACAGCACATTTGAATTTGACATGGCATGAATCTTTGAGTATCGAAGGGACCTTCATCACGGCCCTCACTGAAACCGTTAACTGTATCGTGTACGGTGAGTTTGCCAACATCATAACCATCAACAAGGATGGAAACGTTGTGACTGATTTTGGGAATTATATAAGCAATTTTCCTCTCTTTTCCCAGTCATTTAAATCATAAACGTCATTGTGGATTTCCAGAGCTACATCGATGACAATAAAGAGTTTATCGTCAAGAAACTGAGTTCTCTATCTGAATGTCGTACAATACCTCAACATTGGGTGTTAAAACCTCCTACTAACCAACTATATGGTCAAAAACTGCATGGCATTCCCTCGGATAGCTGTGATGTGGGCTACAGCCTGCTCGAATCCCTCATCTCCCGCACCACACTGCGTGGAGAAACCGTCTACGTCAAGGGGGGCTGAAAAGAAAATGTTTCTAGCCAAATAAACGTCTACGCTGGTCATATATCTGTACGACAGAGGTTGTTTGTCTTTGAAAACACCTAAATGGTACATAGTTCTGTTTGAAATTTCTTTTCAGCCTCCATCATTTGGGGGCTTCAAGATTTTATGATTGAAGATGCACACGCACACCATAAGACGTGCACTGATAACAAGCACGTTTGCCGTTCTGTATGTTTGGTGTATTCCCTGTTGATCAACTACCCTGAAGAATAGCATGCCCTACATTTCTCGTCATCATTACGGATCCACACACAAAGCCTGGGAATCATAGAGTCACGATTTTTATCGACAAGAAGGGCGTGGAAGAATACTTTAAAATTTAAGGTTTTCCCCCTCATAAAATCGCATTTGGTAATTGTACTTAAAATCTCTTCACGTTGGTCTCATAAAGCAGCCCAACTTCAAGGCATAGCCTAAGACCTTTGTGGCCATTACTGCATCATGTACCTTCTCTATCGCGTCCAATGAAGACTTTCCTGGCCCTATTCTCACCTACCAATCATAGATACAACGTCGCGAAGGTTATTAGATATTACTACACATTTTTCAAGATGTCAGCGCCCTGCCAACCCTCAAGAAGCTGCGTCCAATCATCGTGCACCCTGTCTTCCCCCAGCGGATATAAAAGATTGTCCCAACGGCTTTTCAGCCATAATCATGACAGTCGTTGAAGAGATAAAACATTATGGAGGTCCAAGACGTCTGCATCCGTAAAGCAAAGCCAACGAAGCTGATCACCATAACCATTATTTCCACCACGCTGTTTTCCCTGGATAAAGTCGATGCCAAATGAGTCATCGTTGGTATAAGTGTGAAGAAAAACTCCACGCTCTTTGTCTAGCTAGAAAAATGTGGAGGAAATTGTTCGGTATAAACTGGACAACTACAAGTCGGTATTATCAAAGTTTTCTAGCAACAAACACCCTCATCACAAGATTATTCTGACCATCAAGAAATCTCTCTGAGACGCATGTGTGGTGACCGTATGGTAGTCTACATTGAGAAACATGACACTGGCTCAAATGAGTTGCCTAACTCGCAACCAGCTGGGCACGTCTTTGCAATGTGTGAGACCTCATCGACGTTTCCGTTGACCACCAGGATATACTGTTTACACCCGTCACCCGATGTTGCAACGATTTGATTGACACACTCGTCGTGGATGTATGTAACACGATAATAGAGTCCGTGGATGTCATCGATCTCGAACAGCCAACGGTGGAAAAAATATTAGTAACCTGGATCTTATTAGTGCTACCTACTTTACGCATCATGTTGTCGGTTTGGACTAATACTTGCTGGATTGTGAACTAAAGACAATTTTACTAAAGCATCTAAGAGACACTGTAGAAAAATGTATGCACGATTATATGCTACACTCGTGTAAAAATGTATAGTGCTGGTTTTAAATAAATATATCTTAATTAAATTATATTTTATTCACAAAAAACATCCTCACCAACATCAACCATTATTACTTGATCATTTTATTAATGTTATTATCATAATCTCTAGTACCTAGTATTTCATACTCAAATACTCAAATGGCGCTTTACACCAAAACAGTTGCAAATACTAATTTACCATATTTATAGTAAACATTTGTAATATTTCCTCAAAACACATAGCTCTTATCATTTTACAACTGGGTTATGGCTTCTGTCCACAGCTGACAAGCTGACAAAGGTAGGTATATTACTTACAAATAAAAGTGTACCACACTGTTGCTAGAGGCCCCCTTATTGAGAAACAATACTGGACACTTAGCAAGCATAAATTAGGGCTGAGATATTCTGGCTGATGTAAAACTACTGTTTTCCTGTCTCAATATATTAGCCCGCCTTACTGGCGCCAAAATGAAGGCACCAGAGTTGTAACAATGCCATCTATTTGGCTACTTGAATTATGTTTCAGCACGTCGAGACACCATACTGGCACCAAGAGGACGTCATCAGGGTTGTAACATTCTGCAGGTAGGGTACGAAGATATATTTTAGATTGTAAAGGCATCACGGGAAAAACAATTTCACGATCGTTTACGTCATCACGCAATGAGGAGGAGGAGGGGGAACTGTGGCTACACAAAAAATGTCAGATCACTTCAGACATTTGTCAGAGAAGGAGTACAGCCTGACACCCACCACAATGTGTTCAACCTCGGAACACCCCTAAGCCAACCCAAATTACATTAAAACTAGGAAGTCCCTAAGCTAAACGACTCGGCACAAAGCCATATGACCTGGAGGAAATCCTCAGCAAATATCGCGCTTAGCAAAATATTAATGTGGGCAACGAGGGCGTACCTACTACCAAGATATTAAGTGTACCTTAGGTGTCAGTCTCACTACCAGTTAAAAGTAGATCCCACCTGAGGGGGTTAAAGTTCCCATTGACGTCAGTGGAAAAGTCACAGACCAACATGTACCAACAAGTACAATGGAAAAATAACCCCTATGCGATGTAAATAAATCTTTGCAACATTGAAGGAAGGACAGAGGACACCAGTTCGTTAAACCCATGTCACCATAGAAAAAACAAAGGGAAAGAAAAGAGGGGAAAGAAGGGTGAATTCAAATTAGTAACCCCATTGCGATGGAAATAAGCCGTAGCAACATTCAAGGAAGTACATTACAAGGAAGTTCATTAGCCCCTATGTCATCATGGAAATAACCAAAGGAGAAATGGAGGAAGTAAGAGAGGTGTGAATAGGGGGAAATTCAAACCACCAGGTCAGTAACTCCCATCACGACGTAAAAACATCAAAGGAAGTGGTGGGGAAGCTAAACAGACGTAGGCGTATAGAGAAAGTATTGTGGGGGTTTAGTCCCCCCCACTAACTACCTATATATTATATTTATTACTAACCAATACATTTCAATATGTATTGGAATTAACTATAATTTATTTTGTTCCAAAATTTTCTGCTTTGGACATTCTTCTACAAGTAAACACATACGCAAAAAACAAACAAAAAAAACTATAATTTACTAACGATCCTTGATTAAGTTTTTTGAGTAAATTGCGCTAGGTTGAGATATATAAAACAGAAATAAATAGTATACATTTAAATTTTTTTACATACATATTGAACATTTGTTATATTGATACACAGAAAGGTTAATGCATTAACTGTTCCATTTGAAACAACTTAATTTGGTTGTCAAAGAACACAGCTTAACAGTGGAGAAGGTGGTAAATAGGGAAATACCCCCAATTAATTTTTTAAGATTTTCCAGCAAAGGACCACTCCAAATAGATTATATAAACAGCCAAAATTCAAAACTTTTTTGAAATATTATCATTTCAAATTGGTATTGTATTATTATTATTGTAAATGCATGTAATTTTCAAATATTTGCCAGATTAAGAGCATAACTAGTGGCTTCTAATAAAATGTATTTTCAAAATATCTTCAGGCAAAGACAGTTTCAAATAACTTCTTGAATCTATTTTTAGTGAATGATTATTTTTTAATTCCAAGAAAGACTACTTTAAATATTTATAGAGGAAACTATTTTTTTTAATTTCGGGAATAAAACTTCTTCAAAACTGTTCTAGATTAATTTAAATTTTTAAAATTTTAAAGAAAGGCTCCTATGAATAGTTTATCGGTGAATCAATTATTCTTGTAACATTTTCATGGAAAGTATCCTCGAATCCCTATGGGTTTATAGGGCAAGTTTTCTCGTAATCCCTATGGGTTGTAGGGCAAGTATCCTCGGAATCCCTATGGGTTGTAGGCAAGTATCCTCGGAATCCCTATGGGTTGTAGGGCAAGTATCCTTGGATTCCCTATGGTTGTAGGGCAAGTATCCTCGGAATCCCTATGGTTATAGGGCAAGAATCCTCGGAATCCCTATGGGTTGTAGGACAAGTATCCTCGGAATCCCTATGGGTTGTAGGGCAAGTATCCTCGGAATCCCTATGGGTTGTAGGGCAATATCCTTGGAATCCCTATGGTTTAGGGCAAGATCCTCGGAATCCCTGGGTTGTAGGACAAGTATCCTCGGAATTCCTGTGGGTTGTAGGGCAAGTATCCTCGGAATCCTATGGGTTGTAGGGACAGGGTATCCTCGGAATCCTTATGGGTTGTAGGGCAAGTATCCTCGGAATCTCTTGGGTTGTAGGGCAATATCCTCGGAATCCTATGGGTTGTAGGGCAAGTATCCTCGGAATTCCCTATGGGTTGTAGGGAAGTATCCTTCGGAATCCTTATGGGTTGTAGGGCAAGTATCCTCGGAATCCCTATGGGTTGTAGGGCAAGTATCCTCGGAATCTCCATGGGTTGTAGGGCAAATATCCTCGGAATCCTTGGGTTGTAGGGCAAGTATCCTCGGAATACTTATGGGTTGTAGGGCAAGTATCCTTGGAATCCCTATGGGTTGTAGGGCAAGTATCCTCGGAATACCCTATGGGTTGTAGGGCAAGTATCCTCGGAATCCCTTCAATAGGGTGGTTGTAGGGCAAGTATCTTCGGAATACTTATGGGTTGTAGGGCAAGTATCCTTGGAATCCCTATGGGTTGTAGGGCCAGTATCCTCGGAATCCCTATGGGTTGTAGGGCAAGTATCCTCGGAATCCCTATGGGTTGTAGGGCTAGTATCCTTGGAATCCTATGGGTTGTAGGGCAAGTATCCTCGGAATCCCTATGGGTTGTAGGGCAAGTATCCTCGGAATCCCTATGGGTTGTAGGGCAAAGTATCCTCGGAATCCTATGGGTTGTAGGGCAAGTATCCTCGGAATCCCTATGGGTTGTAGGCAAGTATCCTCGTTATCCCTATGGGTTGTAGGGCAAGTATCCTCGGAATCCCTATGGGTTGTAGGGCAAGTATCCTCGGAATCCCTATGGGTTGTAGGACAAGTATCCTCGGATCCCTATGGGTTGTAGGGCAAGTATCCTTGGAATCCCTATGGGTTGTAGGGCAAGTATCCTCGGAATTCCTATGGGTTGTAGGGCTAGTATCCTTGGAATTCCTATGGTTTTAGGGCAAGTTATCTTCTGAATCCCTAGGGTCTCCAGACAAATATTCACCCTGTTAACCTAAGTGTGTATGTGGGAAAGATATATCCCTCGGAAAAATTACTAAAAAATGTTTGTAGGCTACAGTATCTTGGAATTACCTAATGTTTAATGCGGCTAATAGTTCCTGAAGAATCTTGGTAGTTTTAGGGCAAGTATCCTCGGAATCCCTATGGGTTGTAGGACAAGTATCCTCGTTATCCCTATGGGTTGTAGGGCAAGTATCCTCGGAATCCCTATGGGTTGTAGGGCTAGTATCCTTGGAATCCCTATGGGTTGTAGGACAAGTATCCTCGTTATCCCTATGGGTTGTAGGGCAAGTATCCTCGGAATCCCTATGGGTTGTAGGGCTAGTATCCTTGGAATTCCTATGGGTTTTAGGGCAAGTTATTTATTTTTCTAACTGCCCCCTCCTCCCAACACAAATAGGGTTCCACCACAACTGTTAAACACTAAAAGTGTACGGTATGTGGGAAAATATTAAGTGCCCCAAAAGTTACAAATTGGAAAAATTACTAGAAAAAATAGCTTTGCTAGGCTACAATGTATTTAAAACAAAGTTTACCTACAATATTTAAATGTCTGTCGCTAATAGTTACCATAGAAAGAATAATTGAAATAGTTATCTAGAGGGATTTAGTAGAAATACATTGTTTTGCCTCCAGTGGTTGTCGAACTGTGACCCTTAAACCCAACTCCCTTCTCCTCTGAAATTTAATCATGGACATAGCCTTAATTGTTTGGCCACCCCCCTACTAAAAGAAAATGTCTGGGTGCGCCACTGCAGCTTAACATATGTTTTTGACAATTGGTGAGCATTTACTTTTAAAAATATTATAGAAAAGTTCCATACAGATATTTTTATTGAAGTAAAGCATAAAAACAATCATGCTTACGCTGAAATCTTTATTTAATTAAGGTTTTATGCTACATTTATAGCTTTGAAATGAATTAAACATTTATTTTTACTTTCTCATATCAATAGAAAGTATTGTGATCGTGAAAAAAATAATCTAGATATTATAACGAATCCTTACGTTTTATGTGAACACTAATCCAAAAAAGTGGATTTTACAATTTTGTCTGTTCCCATGTTTGTTTGTCTGTCTGTCTGTCCCTGGCCATGGATCCAAAATTGTTTTATGGATTTTGTTTAAAACAGTTATTTAGATTTTATAGGGCTATACCACAATACAAAGAGCAGCAAAGACGACACTGGGAATAAAGAAAACCAGGGGGAAAAAGCAAATTGTATTATTTTATCTAGTGGCCTGCTGAGGAAAAAAAATACGATGGAACCGTGAGTCTCGAGGTATCCGTGGGCGTGACTATTGAGAATACCCTCCTCCTGGTCGTAACACATAAGACAACAGCTTTACTGAGGTTCCTTTAGCAACCGTATGACAGGCAGTGACTGTGGTGTAGTTCCTTTGAGTTTACTGGATTGGGCGCCAATAGACAATCCGTCTATAAAATTGTCGATTGCTGCCTAACGTTAATTAATACTAAGTGCAACAGTGACTTTAAATAAAAGAAAAAGTATCTCTAACCACATAATACATGTCCATGATGTTTGTGTGTGTGTAAAGGGAGGAGGGGGGGGGGGGTGGAGGACCATGTAATACAGATGATTAATAAAAACAATTTGATTTGAAGATCTTTATAGTTATTATTCTTAAATGGTCAAAGGTAGGTAAGTATCCCTATGGATATCCATCTAAAGACATTGCTAATCAACAGGTAAGTAAAACAAATATTTAATTAAAAAAAATAGAGTCAAAACTAGGTGGAAAATGATTACTTGGATTCCTTTTAGGTTTGAAAACTTTAAATAAAGTATATTCCTGAAATAAAATTAAGTGAAATATCAACAGATAAAAAGAATAATTATCAAGCAAAACAAGTTTGTATTGTTTATTTCAAATGGCCTCCATCGAATTTGGTTTGAAAATGTGAAGTGTTTTGAATGTCAGTCTTAAGTATGAAAATAATAAATCTAGCAGAAAACCTTGAAGTGAATTAATTGGTAGGAACATTTGCCTTGCAAATATTTATGCAGTGTAGTCAGTAGTGAACATAGAAGTCGATAGTATAGGTTGAAATAGAAATATATTGTATTGTTCTCACCAAATGTCTGGATCTCAAGGTAAATAAACATAAAAACACGGATTTAAAATGATACATTACTCAGACTCACAGTGCGGGTAAAAATTTGGAAGTCGTAATTAGAAAATAGAAGCTTCACCGAAGATAATTAAAAATGGTTGTAGTAAGCTTCCTTTAGTGCAAACTAGTAAGAAACTAGTTAAAATAGTTGGTTTTCTTTTCCTTTCACTCGGAGATATTCGGGGTATTGTTGGCCTCGCTAGATGGCAGCACCGTAAGATTTTGTGTAACAAAAACTATATTATGTAACATATAAAAACCTAGCCAAAAACAATGTTTAAATGCTATCTCAGTGCACAGTAAAAATATTTTCGTTGCGTATATGATTATTTTTTTAAATGAAGGTATTGTCTTGTAAAGTCTAAATCATCTTAAAGGAAATTATTTCAAAGATTAGAATGTCCTTTATAATTATAATGAGATCGTAGTTACAAAAGCAGGGTAGCCAACTGCTAAAATTGTCCAATAGAGCTCTTGACAACACAAATAATATAGTAAAACTAGAAATAAATATAATAGACGAAAAAATAAATAAACATATATTAGATGAATTAAAATTGTTACAAAATGGCTTAACAAACTGTGTGAAGAAACAGTGAGTGAGAGTAAAAAGGTAAGGGAAGAATGGTTACAGGACACATAAAAGTAGAGAATAAGGAGACGTACCGCAGGTTAAGAAGAGATACAGCAAAAGTGATAAGAGCGATAAAACTAGTGCACAAGAGGAAGATAGTGGAGCAAGTTGAAAATGATCAAGAGAGAACAAATAGTATAATTATGTTAAAAATGAAAGTTGGGACAACGAGAGCCACAATGTTCATTAATGACAATAATGGGAAATTAATAGCTTATGAAGGAGATCTTGGAACGCTGGAAAGAGTATTGTGAAGTGTTACTGAATTGTAGGGACCCAAAATACATTTCGAAAGAAACAGAGAAGAAGAGGGGGAAGAGAAATAAGCAGGTGGTAGCGAAGGAGGTAAGTGTCAGAAGCGCTACTAAACGGCTCAAGAACTGGAAAGCAACTGGGAAGACCAAATAAGAGCAGAAATGATAAAGGAAAATGGCAAACACTATACACAGTAGTATATCAGCTGATTAAAGCCATCTAGAAATAATATGGAACACAATGGAATGTAACAACAACAACAGAGGTATTTCACTGTTGGATGTGACATACAGCTGGAATGGACATTTACAACAGGAACAATAAGAACAATTTCAATTGTTTCATTTGACCTCAACATTATCAATGGTTTTATTTAAGATGTAAGGATGAGAGAATCTGCTTAGGTGAAGTGCACTCGCATTAGCGTGTAAAGAAGACGGGAAAACCCCAGTGATAACAAACATCCGCAGTACACCCAACCTTTCAACAACAGTCTTGATTGTTGGGAGACTGACGTCACCCGCGTGTCCACATGTGCAAGTAGCACGTGAGATGTTTCTGTGTGTGACTATACACGAGCTTGGACGGAACAATGTTTTATTTATCTGTGATGTTCTAGCACCACGTGCTGTTCACAAACACACGTGGATATCACTAATACTACACCGCAGTACTACCCGCATATGTAGAAGTTACTTACGCTAATGTTTCAGGGATGTTCAATATTGAATAGAAAAGAAATGCAAGCCACATTTGCGTAGAGAGAGAGAGAGTGGTAAACCATTTAGTTAAAACCACCTTCAATACACACAACCAGAATTCGAACTCCAATCCCCCCGTTATCGGCAGTCTAGTCTATTGCGAGAGTGACGTCTTAGACCATGTGGTCACCGAAGCGTGTACTAAACAGTTACATTAATTCCTCTAAAAAGGTAATAGTTTGTTTAAATGTATATTCTTCTTCTTTATATATATAATTCTTCTGTACGTGTGTATGTCACTGAACTCCTCCTAAACGGCTGGACGGATTTTGATGAAATTTTGTGTGTGTGTTTGAGTGGGTCCGTGGATGGTTTAGATTCACAATTGGACCCGGTAGGTGGCGTTGCAATCGGGTTATAGGATTTTTTTGATTTTTTAGGGATTTATTTTTTAAGGAATTTTTTGGGGGATTTTTTTTTTTTGCATATCAGAACATGTAACCTCAAAATTTCATACCCCCCTACCACCCCCCAATATTTATAATAATGAATATAATATTAAAAATTGATAATATCGGTCTAGCTTCTCACATGGCCAATTATATGTTGCGTGTTCTTGCGTTGGCAAACTATCAAGTTTGTTAATTTATACACCTAAGGGATTGAGGAAAAACATTGTTCATCTACTCGCATTAAGATAAAAACAAAATAAACTTTATTCATTTTGTCGGACCGTTTTTTTGAACTTCTGAGAATAATTCATAGTTATGTTTGTGTAACATAGGTGGCGTTGATGTCGAATTCTGTGGTATTTGACGTACATGCGCAAGTCTCTTGGGCCGTGACTTGGCGTTGTTTGGACATTTAAATTTCTGTACTATGTGTTTCGATATTCCATCTATCACAATTGCGTGAATATTGAGTGTATTTTTCATCAAGTGTACTCAGATACATACATTGGGCAAATGTGTAAGGTGCTGTGTTGAAATTAATATCTCACATGATCTTCCATAAATTTAAATTTTATATATATGCGTATTCAATAACAATCAATCTAACCTGAACATTTTAATATAAAGTGCTTATTTGTGTCGATGATTTATAAAAGTGTTAAACGTACTCATCGAAAATAAACATTATTTTCCTTTAATTTAAATTATATACATGCGTATTCAATGACAATTAATCTAACCTGCAAATTTTTTTAAGTGCTTATTTGTGTCGATGTTTCTATAAAAGTGTTAAACGTCTCATCGAAAATAAACCTTATTTTCCTTTAATTTAAATTATATACATGCGTATTCAATGACAATTAATCTAACCTGCAAATTTTTTTAAGTGCTTATTTGTGTCGATGATTCTATCATATTTACGGAGTGTAATCCATAAAATTCAATATAAGTTACATATATTTAGGTGTTGTGTGTTTATTAAAGAACAATGCCACGTCTTCGTGGACGAGGAGGAAATATTGGTCGACGTACACAGAATTCACAAATAGTCCAAACCCGTTGATTAAATCGAACGGAAGAAGATCAATTGATGGACAATGCAAATTTAAGAGTCCAGGTTGCAAACACACGTGCAAATGAAAGTCAACAGCAACGCAACAAACGGCTTCGAGCTAATGCTTTGAGACAAAGACAGGCGCGTCAACGAGCCGCCGACGCACACAGAGCACATGAGCAACAGCGCCTGCAAGTACATCGCGCATTGACACGTGCATCACTTCTCCCCTTGCGTTCGAATATGAAACGGACATCGACTATTCGTCACATTCACAAATTGTCATAGGTGCTATGGACAAAGAATGCCAACACTGCCATGCATTCAAATACAAAGGTGAATCGGCCGGTTTCTGCTGCGCGTCTGGAAAAGTTATACTGCCACCATTGAGTTCGCCGCCAGAACCATTGATAACACTATTGGCTGGAGCCACACATCAATCAAAAATGTTTTGCGTAAAATTAGCAAATTCAATTCTTGCTTCCAAATGACATCATTTGGAGCCATAAAAATCGTTCAGAATGAGGATGGTCGCAATTTTGAATCAACCTTTAAGATTCAGGGCCAAATATATCATCAAATAGGTTCTTTAATCTCAATGCCTGATTCCGATCCAAAATTCTTGCAAATATTTTTCATGGGCGATGAGGAGCAACAAATAAACGCACGCTGCCAGTACAACCACATCGAGCAGATGGAGGAGCGAGAAATTGTGGCGACTTTGGAACAGTTTTTGCGAAATCACAACCAGTTGGTCCAGTTGTTTTATACCGTTTCAAACAGAATGCAAAACGACAACTACATGATCGTCATCAAGGCAGACAAAGTACCATCTGGAGAGCACGCGGGCCGATACAATGCACCAACCGTTAATGAAGTTGCAGTTGTTATGGTTGGTGACGCATATGAACGTCGAGATATAAGGATCCAACGCAGAGATAACACGGTGCACACAATTCAGGACAGTCATCGATCTTACGACGCTTTGCAATATCCGTTATATTTTGGGAAGGAGAAGATGGATATCATTTTAACATCAATCAAAGAAATCCAGTGACAGGTACAATCTACATATTATTTACTTTTTTTCTTATTCTGTAGATTAATTTATTTTTGTCTTATTTATATTTTTACTTTGCAGGTGCAGAAACCAACAAGAAAGTGAGCGCGATGAACTTCTACGCATATCGATTGATGATTCGTGCCAATGAAGACAACCACATTCTCCGATGCCGCCAGCTGTTTCATCAATACATCTTTGATATGTATGCAAAAATTGAAAGTGAGCGATTACGGTACATCAAGTATAATCAAGCGAAGTTGCGTTCTGAGGAGTACATTCATTTGCGTGATGCTATTGTCGGTAACGTCAGTAACGTAGATCGAACCACTAACATCAACGACAATGGTACTGCA
This sequence comes from Timema podura, assembly GCA_033556935.1. Lineage (NCBI taxonomy): Eukaryota > Metazoa > Arthropoda > Insecta > Phasmatodea > Timematidae > Timema > Timema podura. The sequence goes on from JAVRXN010000001.1 coordinate 73,129,001, forward strand.
TATATTCTTCCATCATCATATATTGGAAGTCCACGTCATATGCAAGAATACATTCAAGACGCCATGACTTACGTGCGCGCGTACGGCCGACCAGATTTGTTCATTACATTCACGTGCAATCCTAACTGGGATGAAATTAAAATTTTGTTATTGCCAGGTCAAACAGTAATGCATCGCCATGATATCACTGCACGTGTCTTCAAACAAAAATTAAAATCGTTGATGAACTTGATTACACATCACTCTTTATTCGGCGAAACACGTTGCTGGCTGTATTCTGTTGAATGGCAAAAACGAGGTTTGCCACATGCACATATTTTGATTTGGTTCGTTGACAAAGTACGGTCAGAAGAAATTGATAAAATTATTTCAGCAGAAATTCCGGATAGGAATATTGATAAAGAGTTGTTTGACATTGTTACCGCTAACATGATCCATGGTCCATGTGGTGCTCTAAATATGACGGCGCCGTGCATGGACAATGTAAAATGTACGAAACGTTTCCCAAAAGCGTGTATAAATGATACTGTCACTAAAATCGATGGTTATCCATTGTATCGTCGTAGAGACACAGATAATGGTGGCCAATCATATAAATTGCGCATTTCAAGCGGTGGAACGGTTGACATTGACCATCGCTGGGTGGTTCCGTATTCGCCATTGCTGTGCAAAACCTACAAAGCTCACATAAACGTTGAGTTCTGCAGTTCGGTGAAGTCCATAAAATACATTTGCAAATATGTTCATAAGGGCAGCGATATGGCTGTATTTTCTGTTCAAAATGTAAATGATAACGACGAAATAACACGTTATCAAATGGGCCGATACATTAGCAGCAATGAAGCAGTTTGGTGCATTTTGAGTTTTCCCATACACGAAAGAGACCCTGCTGTTATACATTTGGCCGCGCACCTTGAAAATGGACAGCGTGTTTATTTCACAGAAGAGAGTGCTCTACAACGAGCATTAACTGCCCCAAAAACCACACTAACTGATTTAATCGAACTATGCAATCGACCAGGTATTTTAGGTCGATTTGCAAAGACATTAATGTATACTGATGTGCCACGATTTTTCACGTGGAACAAACAGTCAAAAAAATGGGACCCACGAAAGCGAGGCGTTCCAGTCCAAGGATACGACGGCATATTTATGGGAAATACATTAGGCCGATTATACACAGTCCATCCAAAGCAACGCGAATGCTTCTTCTTGCGTTTGTTGTTGGTTAACGTTCCTGGACCTACGTCCTTCCAATACTTGCGGACAGTCAATGGTATTTTGTATGACACGTACCAGGATGCGTGTCGCGAATTGCATTTACTGGAAGATGACAACCATTGGGATCTCACGCTTGCAGATGCAGTACTGAGTTCCTCTCCTCATCAAATTCGCCAATTATTCGCCATATTATTGACGACATGTTTTCCGTAGCAAGCTTCTGTTCTCTGGGATAAATATAAAGATTCCATGAGCAACGACATTCTGCATCGCATTCGGACCGCTGATCAAGATTCCAATATCGATTTCTCGCCGGAAATATATAACGAGTTTTTAAAAAAGATTGAGGATATTTGCATTCTCATTTCTAATATGCCACTCATTCATTTCGGTATGCCATCGCCTAACCGCCCAACAACAGACATCATTAACAACGATTTTCAGCGCGAACAACAGTTCGATGAGGCCTCTTTGACTACTTTCGTAGCAAATAATGAGCAACTGCTCACTGCTGAACAAAAGAACATATACGATCGAATTAATTTGTCAATTGCAGCACAACAAGGTGGATTCTTTTTTTTGACGCACCAGGCGGTACTGGCAAAACATTCCTCATCTCACTGATACTAGCGCGCATTCGATCACAAAATCATATTGCATTGGCAATTGCTTCATCAGGCATTGCAGCGACTTTGCTTGATGGTGGACGGACTGCACATTCAGCACTCAGGTTGCCATTGAACGTTCACACAAATTCAGACGCAATGTGCAACATAAAGAAGCATTCCGGCATGGCTAAAGTTTTACAAAAATGCAAAATTATTATATGGGATGAATGCACTATGGCCCACAAGCATTCACTTGAAGCTCTCGATAGAACGATGAAAGATCTCAACGATAATACCAGACTTTTCGGTGGCGCTCTACTACTGCTGTCCAGTGATTTTAGACAGACATTGCCGGTCATTCCACGCGCTACATATGCGGACGAAGTTAACGCATGTTTGAAACAATCATACCTATGGTGAAATGTTAATACATTACGGCTTAACAGAAATATACGTGTTCAACTGCAAAACGATCCATTGGCACTGTCATTCTCCGAACAATTGCTCAACATTGGCAATGGAAAAATTCTATTGTATGGAAATACACAATGCATAAAATTGACAGACAATTTTTGCAAAATGGTAGCCACGAAAGATGCTCTGATTGAAAGCATATTCCCAGATTTGAGCGCTAATTACATTAATCATGCGTGGATACGTGAACGAGCTATTTTGGCCGCAAAAAATATCGATGTTGACGCTATTAATTTCAAAATACAACAGTCATTGCCTGGCAATGAGATGTCGTTTAAATCGATCGACACTGTTGTCGATCTTGACGAAGCAGTCAACTATCCTGTTGAATTATTGAATTCACTGGATTTACCAGGAATGCCACCACATAACTTGCGATTGAAAATTGGCTCACCAATCATTTTGCTTCGAAATTTAAATGCACCTAAGCTATGCAATGGCACGCGATTGGTCATAAAAAAAATTATGGCCAATGTTCTTGAAGCTACCATTTTGAACGGCAAGTTTCAAGGTGACGTTGTTCTCCTGCCACGGATCCCAATGATCCCTTCAGACTGGCCCATTCCATTCAGACGCCTGCAATTTCCAATTCGCTTGGCATTCGCAATGACTATTAATAAGTCACAAGGCCAAACAATGTCCATTTGTGGATTGGATCTAGAAAATCAGTGCTTCTCACATGGCCAATTATATGTTGCGTGTTCTCGCGTTGGCAAACCATCAAGTTTGTTCATTTATACACCTCAGGGATTGACGAAAAACATTGTTCATAAACTCGCATTAAGATAAAAATAAAATAAACTTTATTGATTTTGCTGGACCGTTTTTTATAACATTACAACCCTAGGTATAAGAGGGGATGAGGTTTCTATGCAGCTGACTGTACGTATCATCAAAATAGTATGTACTTCGTATAACAAGTACATACTATTTCGATGGTACGTATATGGATGAGTTGTTCTGCGTAAGCCTGCAAAGGTTCTAGGCCCAAAACAGTATATATTTTTTGCACTATGAAAATAGAAGCAATTAAAAAGTCATTTGACATTTGTCATATTTGAAGGTATGTCAGTAAAATAAAAATAGCTGTACCCGGCATACAAATTTGTAAGCAAGCTTCTCAATTTTTTTGAACAGCTGATATTTGTGGAGTTGTGGGCGAAATGCCAAAAATTAAAAGATGTTTTATTTTGTATGTTGTTTTGACAAACACTGAATTTGTAATATTTGTGTAACTCACTAATTGGAGTTAATTGTGAATTTGTAATTGTGATGATCACATAGTACTTGTTTTATTATAGAAATCAATTATGCCATCCAAACGAAAAGCCAACAGACGTCCTGCCCGAAGTACATACTATTTCGATGATACGTATATGGAAGAGTTGTTCTGCGTAAGCCCGCAAAGGTTCTAGGCCCAAAACAGTATATATTTTGCACTATGAAAATAGAAACAATTAAAAAGTCATTTGACATTTGTCATATTTGAAGGTACGTCAGTAAAATAAAAATAGCTGTACCCGCATACAAATTTGTAAGCAAGCTTCTCAATTTTTTTCGATACAGCTGATATTTGTGGAGTTGTGGGCGAAATTCCAAAAATGAAAATATGTTTTATTTTGTATGTTGTCTTGACAAACACTGAATTTGTAATATTTGTGTAACTCACTAATTGGAGTTCATTGTGAATTTGTAATTGTGATGATCACATAGTATTTGTTTTATTATCGAAATCAATTATGCCATCCAAACAAAAAGCCAACGTTCGGGCAGGACAACGTCTGTCGGGTCCGCTAGTATATATATATATATCTTTAGAGAACTACTTTTAAATTACCAAACAAATCACGTATTTAAGAATATGCTGACGTTAGATCAATCCTAGTTCACAGGATTTTGTTCTGTCCAAATATTTTACATATTATTAATAATTTAGTAGGCTATAATAGTTAATGTGGAAAGTGTTCCGGTTTTGAAACACCATTTGTTTGAGCGTCAATATGAAGCCACTCGAGCAAAGTGGAGCTTAAAAACCAGTTATTCAGCTGATCTAACTTACCCGCCATATCTTCGAGTCGTCCGGTATTCATCTTCACGACAAAGTAATCGTAAACATCTCGTAAAGAGAACTGTTATAAAAAATATGGTAGTAAACTTGAGTTGTGTAAATATCGTTATCTCTTGGACGGCCTCAGACATTTAACACATTAAGTCTATTACGGAATTTGTATTTTTTTATCACCATCTCACATCCCGCTTGGTTCATACGCATGCGCACTAATTATGATAATGTGTTATGGATGAGGAAGATCTTTATTTTTATTAATATAGTGTGTGTTGGTAATAACATTTATTTTTAATTGCTTTACGTCTTACTACCCGTCCAAGCTGTACTCATATTGACACTGATGGGGAAAATATAATCTAGTGAAAATGTAGTGGAAGAATATTGGGAAACTCTTTAGGAAATACAACAATATAGTACACCGACAGAGATTCAAATCCTGACCGTCACGTCATCTGGATTTCAGACTAAACAATTATAACACCTTTGTCCGCGTGCTCAGCAGTAGAATTTCAATTGTACAAAAAAAAATCTGAGGCTTACACAATTTTTAAATGTTAAAATAAAATTGAATTTAAATTTTATATAAAAGTAGTTTTAGGTAGATCTCCCAATATTGACAAAGTTACATATCGGCATACTAGCAAATATAATTAGCTAAATAGAAAGCTACTAAACAAGAGAACTATTCACGAGTCTCCAGTTTCGACTACTCGTCTTCACAAAATTGTATCAGCCCATAGTTAGTAAACAGGAAACAACAGGTAAGTTGTCCCTTAGACAAGAGATTCTTACACATTTTACGATGACAAACACCCAATATACACCCACACCCCGGTTAAGACGCCCTGCTTTAGAAACTCCCTCGTGTGATGAATATAAACAGACTAGCTTGTTATCTATACAAGTAGTGAATACAGCGATATAGCCGTACTTAGCTAGGTATGATAGCTGGACTCGTGTTGCCAAAGCATTATGTAGGAAACATGTAAAATCAACTCACCCTGTTTCTTTCGGCCACTCCTCGCTGAGTTGTAACAGTACTTAACACGCGTATGTGCTTGACTATTATAAGCCGTCACCCTCGAAATAGACAGGTTGCCAATGATGGGGAGATCGAGGTTTAAATTCCAGTCTAGTGTATGGTGATGAGGTTTTAGAGTGATTTTACAGTCTACTTACATGCAAATGTGGTGCACTTCCTATACATTTTACCTTCATCATCCCTGATAATACATATGCATACAACACGAACAGGCAATGAGATGCGGCACGGCCGTATGAAATAACTAGACTAAATGGATGCTTTGTTGACCCTAGCGTAGGTTTGTATGCAATAAATTGACTAAATGGATGCTTTGTTGACACAAGCGTGGTTTGTATCAATAAATTGACTAAATGGATGCTTGTTGACACAAGCGTGGTTTGTATGCAATAAATTGACTAAATGGATGCTTTGTTGACCCTAGCGTAGGTTTGTATGCAATAACTTGACTAAATGGATGCTTTGTTGACCCTAGCGTAGGTTTGTATGCAATAACTAGACTAAATGGATGCTTTGTTGACCCTAGCGTAGGTTTGTATGCAATAAATTGACTAAATGGATCTTTGTTGACACAAGCGTGGGTTTGTATGCAATAAATTGACTAAATGGATGCTTTGTTGACCCTAGCGTAGGTTTGTATGCAATAACTTGACTAAATGGATGCTTTGTTGACCCTAGCGTAGGTTTGTATGCAATAACTTGACTAAATGGATGCTTTGTTGACACAAGCGTGGGTTTGTATACAAGAACTTGACTAAGTGGATCCTTTGTTGACACTAGCGTGGGTTTGTATACAAGAACTTGACTAAGTGGATGCTTTGTTGACACAGCGTGGGTTTGTATACAAGAACTTAACTAAGTGGATGCTTTGTTGACACCAGCGTGGGTTTGTATACAAGAACTTAACTAAGTGGATGCTTTGTTGACACCAGCGTGGGTTTGTATACAAGAACTTGACTAAGTGGATGCTTTGTTGACACCAGCGTGGGTTTGTATACAAGAACTTACTAAGTGGATCCTTTGTTGACCCTAGCGTGGGTTTGTATGAAATAACTAACTAAATGGATGCTTTGTTGACCCTAGCGTAGGTTTGTATGCAATAACTTGACTAAATGGATGCTTTGTTGACACAAGCGTGGGTTTGTATACAAGAACTTGACTAAGTGGATCCTTTGTTGACACTAGCGTGGGTTTGTATACAAGAACTTGACTAATGGATGCTTTGTTGACACCAGCGTGGGTTTGTATACAAAACTTAACTAAGTGGATCCCTTTGTTGACACAACGGGGTTGTATACAAGAACTTGACTAAGTGGATGCTTTGTTGACACCACGTAGGTTTGTAACAAGAACTTGACTAAGTGGATGCTTTGTTGACACCAGCGTGGGTTTGTATACAAGAACTTAACTAAGTGGATCCTTTGTTGACACTAGCGTGGGTTTGTATACAAGAACTTGACTAAGTGGATCTTTGTTGACACAAGCGTGGTTTGTATGCAATAACTTGACTAAGTGGATGCTTTTTGACACTAGCGTGGGTTTGTATACAAGAACTTGACTAAGTGGATGTTTTGTTGACACTAGCGTGGTTGTATACAAGAACTTGACTAAGTGGATGCTTTGTGACACCAGCGTGGGTTTGTATACAAGAACTTAACTAAGTGGATCCTTTGTTGACACTAGCGTGGGTTTGTATGCAATAACTTGACTAAGTGGATGCTTTGTTGACACTAGCGTGGGTTTGTGTGCTTACTTCATCCTAGATTAAAAGGTGGAGCAATAGTGTACTCAGGATCACACTATCGGTCCACTAAGCATTCACTATACTTTCTTGCATACCACCCTAAGTTCTAACGGGACAGGATCTATCAACATCCTTGTTAGGTCAAGCTAAAATATATTTTTCACACATTCAGCTGGGGCCACATGATTGTGTGCCTTCCACACTAAGATTCTATGAGCTAGTGAGAAAGAGCTTACAAAGTTTGCCGAAAAGGTACTTTCACATAACCTCCAGGGAACTCTTACAAGCCACAGTCGAATCGCTCCCAATAGATTTACTCTCCTGCATAGTAAGTTGTATATTGTATTTTTATCGCTCAATGACGAATCCATCGGTCCAAGCGAGGTTTGAACCCACAACATTACAGTACATTACCAAGACAATAATTTTATAGTTAGTTATCATAGGTTATTGGGTTGTAATAAGTAAAACCATTTAATTCATATTAACGTTTGTTTGTTTGTTTGTATGAGTTTTATTTAATTTAAACTTCTAATATTTAACATATAAAACAGGAATCACATTGAAGCACAGTAAACACCAGCCCCTTAGGGTTCTCGAATACTAACAGCACATAGAACATATAGTTAACATAAATGACATTGTTTGGCGCCCCGGCGGGCTGATTATTCACATTCCCTGGGCTAAGGGAAAGTATTACAAATGTTACACCCCTCTCTCCAGCCTTTCCTTACGACCATCGATAACTTAAAGGTAGAGGGAGGTTAGTAAGCTACATAGATTATACAGAGGACATGAAATGCAAGATTTAAATAACAATACCATAAATGGTTTATTCAACGCAAAAAACAATTAGCAAAGAAGAATTCAATTAATTACATGGTCTCAATAATCGTACTGAGTTCAGTGGAAAATAATATTAGAAATAAACAGTTATTTAGCACAGTTCATTAGAGAGAAGTTCTATCATACTTTATATATCAAACAATCAGATGGGCTAGTCTTTAAGAGACAAACGACCCACAGTGTTGAAAAGAATACATAAATAAATAATAAATCAGTTAATAAATTTGTAAGATTTATATAAGAGCCTTATGGGCCATATTATATTGTTTCAAACTCGTCTGCACTGCATCACTTGAAGCAGACTTCAAGAATTTAAATAATAAATATAAATATTATTTATTAGACATTTTTAAAACACGCAAGAGTTTGGCTAACAGACTTTAGTCAAACTCCCGCGGGACTATATGACATAAACTAACAGTTTTGAAACTTCCATCTATTCGTGAAATCAAAGTTAACAAATTACTATAAACAAAGTCTAGTGAAAACATTTAAACAACGATCAAATATAAAATTAATCACTAATTAATTTTATCAGTTAAACAATTTACGTCTCGAAGTTTATAAGTGTTCATTATAACAAAATAAATCAAAGCATTTTATTTGCAACATTATTTCAGAATGAAATATTAATAAACTTCTTCAACACAAAAATTTATCAAAGTTATTATAAAGTAAAGATCAAACTAAACAGCTGTCTCGAGCACCCAAGTGGCGACAAACATTATATATTTTACTATTTGGCAAAGAAAATTAATGTAAAAATTTACAACGCCTAACACGGCTTATACAAAAGTTAAAGTTTTGAATAATAATGTTCACAGTATACGTTGCCATAGTTAAAGTTTGTAGTTTATCACGGATGATCCTGGCATAGTCCTGGTCCTAGGACTATGTTCCTCCGTCCAGTGTTGGTTGAATAGTCAAAAAATGATGCGATTACAGGACTTTCACAGCAGGGTAACAAGGTAGGGGAAAAGAACAATTCTGTCAGTGGCCTTCCTTCTAGAAGGAATGGAACATGACGTGGATTGTTGATATTATTGTCCCATTTTTCATTTATAACAGCGATTCTTCAATCGGACGTTATTTCTGTAGTTCTGGAACTATCCACCAGGGTGCAGATGGGTAGTATTCTGTTGATCGTGGATAGTTTGGCTCGGGACGTCTTCAGTGTCTATTTGATTTAGTCGGGGTTGACTTCGGTGAAGGAGTCTCTGTTACTACCCGGTGTTGCTAGTCGTTGCTACACAAGATAGATTTGGTGAGTACAGATTCCAATGTATTCCACAGTTATATAGAATTGATTTTATTGATTTGAATTGTCTATTACGTTGTCTCAATTTACAGGAACTACGATAACGAAGTACATTGTAGGGTTTAGAATATTATTGAATATTAATGAATATTATTTGGAGCGGGTGGTATAAATCTTCGGCGAGTTGAGTATGAAGTTTAGCATTGGGGCGAGCTCAAATGTAACTCAATGTTACACAAAAACCCACCCCACCACTCATAATGGGTCAATTTAGACCTTTATGATACACAGTATACAAATTAAGTGAGTAACGACAAAGAGACGGAAACAATGTAAGAAAAAAGAGGTGTGTCCCTGGTCGGCCGGGCCGCCGGGGACGTTCGGTGTAATTAATAGTTCTACACCAGGGCTACGCTAACATTCCCATACGTAACCCTGGTGTGAAAATAAAATAAACTTCCCCCAGGGGGTGATTTCTGCCCCACTGGGTTTTAGAAACTAAAGGGTTGGGTCAAAAAATGATTGATGCTATCTAAGCTATCAATACCGCCCACTATTCGTATGGGGACTGAAAAATAGAAAACTAGGTAATATATGGAGGTGAAAGGAGAAATAGATGGAGATGGAACATTGAAGGACCGACTTCATATTAATGATATTGAACAATAAAATTATTTAATTAGAATGATATTCAAAGTAAATAGTTATATAGCTAATGATCCAGGAAAAACCTAAATGGTACTAGGGCCTGGTTTCTTCATAAAATTATCTGATTCTATGATCAGCTTTGGTTTTATCTAGTTCCTCAAATGGTTAAATTTAATATGAAAACAAACAAGTTGAAATATTCTAAGCTAGCTTCAATTTCTTCTTCGAGATTACTGATGGATATTATTTATAAGCAGCAGTAGCATCTATCATCCTTAAGTGAAACTAGTACACTACGGGATGTTGGTCTCGGTAGATATTCTCTTCTGCTGTCGAACGCACCAAACTGTCTTTTTTATTGATATTTTTACCCTCCCCCACGAAATTTCAGCTACATTTCTTTGGAATTATATCTTCCCCATCCTTATTCTTTTAGTATAAATAAGTAATAGGATATTATCCACGCCCAATTTACGATACTTTATTTTACCAAGTATTTGTTTCTTGGATATACTTGGGAGTACAAAGTTGAAAATAAATTAAAGTTGGGGTTGCATGAAGAAAAAGGGTAGAATACTAATAGACTATACTACTGTACTTGACAATAGAATATGTTGATAGTTTTCCCTTAATATACTCGGGAGCAATTTACTAAAACATTTGATGTGTTGATATAATCTCCCCCAATGAAAGCCAAAATCATTCTAACCTTTTTTTTGGTACCTATGAATTTAGAAAGTTAAAACATGTTGGACCAAATCCAGGAGGAATACTGATCGATTAACTCTAAGTAGGAATATCGATTAGCTCTAAGTAGGAAAGCGAGATTAAAATCAAGGTCCACTCTGAAGAAATAATGATTTGAATCGATGGCACAGTTATAAAACATTTGGCATTGCGTAAAGATAGCAGGTCATCTAGAGCTCGAACCATCACCCTCAAATATAGTTCTATTTATATAAGGTCCGTCCTAGATTGAAGACATGATAACTAGTCTAGCTCTTACTATTTAAATTCAATGAAATCATGTATACACACTTGTCCTCTACGTGATCTCCATATTATAACATTCACAAAACAAAAGAGAATAAAAGTTCTCCGAATTATTTGAACACTAGAGCGGTAAAAATTAAAATATAGTGCGCATGCGCTCTAGCTAGAGCATTTGTTCGTTGTTTAGCTTAAGTAGCTAGAATAATCATTTGAAAAACATGTTTGGCCTTACATTGAAATCTAATTATTAATTAGTGAGTTCTTGAGACAAAAATTTAACTTTATAAATATGTTAAACCGCATGTTGTCCTAACAATTACAATCCAATTCTTATATAAAGAGTCCTTTAAAAAATACAAACATTTTCTATGTCATAATTGATAACATTTTACTATTTTAATATCATTATTTTATATGTATATACGATACTTATCTAAAGTGACAGCTGCAGATCACATGGCTTGACGTATGAATACGTGAACGTATATCTGGTTACATGGATGTCAGATCAAGTTGTTCCTATGAAAGTTGGACTGTAGCTCTTATCGTCTGAATGTACCCAATAAACAATGATGTTCCAAAAGTCTGTTTAGTTGCTTCTAAAAATGTAAAACAAACATGGACACGGTACCATTTTCATAGGAAGGGTCTTGTATGACTTTACTAGATCTGCTATCATGTATTCATACGTCAAGTTATCTGCAGCTGGTAGGTATTATCAATACCGATACAATAATACAGTAAAATGTTATCAATGTTGACAGTAAAATATGTTTGTATTTATAAAAGAGCCTTTCTATGAAACTTGTAGGGAAACTAACTCAATGAGATAAGCGAGGGAAATGTTTGGGACTGCAACAGCTAGCACATCGGTGGGAACACGGACTAAACACCAAGCTCACAGTCTGGTTTGACGGTGATGGGGAACTGATGTACTGAGGATAACTGTTTCCACGGATGTTTCTCTATACTCCCTACAAGAATATGCGGGTACATGACCTTGAAATCATACCTTACCCGTCCCTTATGAGCGTAATAGAATTCGTAGTTCCCGGACCACAGCCTGGATCAACCTCAGTCTGTTGATTCACGGGGTTTGCCTACAATAACTTCTCTAAGCAATGATATTGCATTTTGTTAAAGTTGTCTCTACTCGTCTTGTATCGTTGAAATAGTTGGTACAACTCATCCCTGATAGATCTAGGACGTAAAACAATTCTTTGCGACTTATTTTAGTCCTCAAGTTTGTGACAGTTTTGAAATATCTTATTTTCATGTCTGGATTGGGAAGGACATTGTATGTTCTCCATGTCTAATGAGCGTATTTTCCTGGGAGACTATCCTAAATCAACTAGTATACACAACAGTACTAGTTGTAACGTCTGGCAAGCACTACTTAAATTTAGCTGCGATATTAGAAGAATTTTGAAAATTTGCTCTACGGAAGCTGTTTGATCAGTGAAGACGTAACGTGTAATATCCGAATGATGACAAAATGATTACAAAGTCAACCAAGGGTAGTGAAGGGTCGGTTCACTTTAGTTTTCATCTATATTTGTTATTTTATTTATTTATTTGTGGTATTTTACGTGCACTTTCTTAGCCGACTGATTATATCAGCGCACGAGAATTTCTATGAGCGAGGGTGAAAGGAGCTATCAATTTTGCCTGGAAAGTTATTTTCACATATCTTCCAGGGTGCTTTTACATGCCACAATTGTAATAGGACCAACAGTTTTACTTCCCGAAGGAAGTAGTGCTACGTATTCTTATCGCTCAAGAAAATTCCATCAAAACCAGCTGGATTTGAACCCAAGAACATTGGGTCCTGAGGCGAGTACTTTACCTCAAAACCACTGATTTCAACTTTAATCTATATTGGTGTATAATTTGCTGTTATATATCTTTTTAATATGACAAAATGTTCTTTCAACTAAGAAATGCACTTATAATGAAATAAATATTATTCTTGTATATGAGATGGTTTCCGATCTCTCGAGTGATGATATCTGCATCTGGAATGTTTATTATTATTATTATTATTATTATTATTATTATTATTATTATTATTATTATTATTATTATAAGAACTCAATTCATTCTTTTATTTAATTGTGTAGAGCGATTTCTTTGCTTACAAATGTAATATATATTTTAAAAAGTTATGTAAATAATATTAAACTTTTTTCTAGATTTAATGTATTTCGTAAATACTATTTGTGGGGATCAACCTTTTATATACCATGTTTAGTTGATTTCATTACAGATCCTAGTGGCCGATGCTCTCATTTAAAAGTCTTTCCTTGTGCTACATATGTAAAGGAAACATTTATAAAACACCTTTCTTGTGTGTTCTTATTATCTTTCGTTAAAAATGGACATATGACAATTTATTAAGATATTAGATAGTGATATAATATCATTACCATTGTATGTAAATATTAACCTCTTTTCTGAATTATTTAATTTTGAAACTCGTTCAAATAATCGATATGTAACACAAATGACAATTATAAATTAATTCAAGACATCCGTAACCCTCTTTCTCCCATGTTTTAAAGGTGAAATAAGCCATGGGAAATATGTTATATTGTTTATATAAGGAACCTTGCGTTAAGCTAATTCAACAATTAAAATGTTATTGCACAATTTTAACAAGTGTTTAGTCAGTTATAAGCTATACATGGATATTCAATGATTTCAAGTAATTACAGTTCACCACTTATAAGGGCTCAAACTTGTTATTTGATGTTTTACACGTACCATTGTTAAGAAGAAGTAATTAATTGTTGGGGTTGAAATTTAGTGTAACCAGAGGTATAATAATTATTAGTATAACCGCGTCTTACTCCACTTTTGGGTTATACGCTACAAGAGTTATAGTCCATCACTCTAGCTAAGACGATAGCGTGTATGTCTGCTGATAGAAGGGTCTCAAGTTCAATTCATGACATGGTCGAATACTTTATTATTGGTGACATGTGGGTTTCTCTTTTCAAAGTGATGAATTAACGGCTGGCGGGCTGGATGTTGTGTCTGTTATAGATTTAATTTGGTTTATAATTTGAGTGCTGATATTATCTGTCAGTTTAGAAAGTGCACGTTAAATACCTCAACTAATTACCTACATTAAAGTAATATTTATACAAATGTAATCATCTGACCCGACCACTATGGGCACTGTTTGTAGTTTAGCTCTAAACTAGGTATCCTGTGGAGGAGGGTCTTGGTGGCTCACTCAGTAGCTTAGCTCTAAACTAGGTCTCCTGTGGAGGTGGGTCTTGGTGGCTCACTCAGTAGCTTAGCTCTAAACTAGGTCTCCTGTGGAGGTGGGTCTTGGTGGCTCACTCAGTAGTCTAGCTCTAAACTAGGTATCCTGTGGAGGAGGGTCTTGGTGGCTCACTCAGTAGTCTAGCTCTAAACTAGGTCTCCTGTGGAGGTGGGTCTTGGTGGCTCACTCAGTAGCTTAGCTCTAAACTAGGTCTCCTGTGGAGGTGGGTCTTGGTGGCTCACTCAGTAGTCTAGCTCTAAACTAGGTATCCTGTGGAGGTGGGTCTTGGTGGATCACTCAGTAGCTTAGCTCTAAACTAGGTCTCCTGTGGAGGTGGGTCTTGGTGGCTCACTCAGTAGCTTAGCTCTAAACTAGGTCTCCTGTGGAGGTGGGTCTTGGTGGCTCACTCAGTAGCTTAGCTCTAAACTAGGTCTCCTGTGGAGGTGGGTCTTGGTGGCTCACTCAGTAGTTTAGCTCTAAACTAGGTATCCTGTGGAGGTGGGTCTTTGTTGCTCACTCAGTAGTCTAGCTCTAAACTAGGTCTCCTGTGGAGGTGGGTCTTGGTGGCTCACTCAGTAGCTTAGCTCTAAACTAGGTCTCCTGTGGAGGTGGGTCTTGGTGGCTCACTCAGTAGCTTAGCTCTAAACTAGGTCTCCTGTGGAGGTGGGTCTTGGTGGCTCACTCAGTAGTCTAGCTCTAAACTAGGTCTCCTGTGGAGGTGGGTCTTGGTGGCTCACTCAGTAGTTTAGCTCTAAACTAGGTCTCCTGTGGAGGAGGGTCTTTGTTGCTCACTCAGTAGTCTAGCTCTAAACTAGGTCTCCTGTGGAGGTGGGTCTTGGTGGCTCACTCAGTAGCTTAGCTCTAAACTAGGTCTCCTGTGATGGGTCTTGGTGGCTCACTCAGTAGCTTAGCTCTAAACTAGGTCTCCTGTGGAGGTGGGTCTTGGTGGCTCACTCAGTAGTCTAGCTCTAAACTAGGTATCCTGTGGAGGTGGGTCTTGGTGGCTCACTCAGTAGTCTAGCTCTAAACTAGGTCTCCTGTGGAGGTGGGTCTTGGTGGCTCACTCAGTAGCTTAGCTCTAAACTAGGTCTCCTGTGGAGATGGGTCTTGGTGGCTCACTCAGTAGTCTAGCTCTAAACTAGGTATCCTGTGGAGGTGGGTCTTGGTGGCTCACTCAGTAGCTTAGCTCTAAACTAGGTCTCCTGTGGAGGTGGGTCTTGGTGGCTCACTCAGTAGCTTAGCTCTAAACTAGGTCTCCTGTGGAGGTGGGTCTTGGTGGCTCACTCAGTAGCTTAGCTCTAAACTAGGTCTCCTGTGGAGGTGGGTCTTGGTGGCTCACTCAGTAGTTTAGCTCTAAACTAGGTATCCTGTGGAGGTGGGTCTTTGTTGCTCACTCAGTAGTCTAGCTCTAAACTAGGTCTCCTGTGGAGGTGGGTCTTGGTGGCTCACTCAGTAGCTTAGCTCTAAACTAGGTCTCCTGTGGAGGTGGGTCTTGGTGGCTCACTCAGTAGCTTAGCTCTAAACTAGGTCTCCTGTGGAGGTGGGTCTTGGTGGCTCACTCAGTAGCTTAGCTATAAACTAGGTCTCCTGTGGAGGTGGGTCTTGGTGGCTCACTCAGTAGTTTAGCTCTAAACTAGGTCTCCTGTGGAGGAGGGTCTTTGTTGCTCACTCAGTAGTCTAGCTCTAAACTAGGTCTCCTGTGGAGGTGGGTCTTGGTGGCTCACTCAGTAGCTTAGCTCTAAACTAGGTCTCCTGTGATGGGTCTTGGTGGCTCACTCAGTAGTTTAGCTCTAAACTAGGTCTATTGTGGAGGTGGGTCTTGGTGGCTCACTCAGTAGCTTAGCTCTAAACTAGGTCTCCTGTGGAGGTGGGTCTTGGTGGCTCACTCAGTAGCTTAGCTCTAAACTAGGTCTCCTGTGATGGGTCTTGGTGGCTCACTCAGTAGTTTAGCTCTAAACTAGGTCTCCTGTGATGGGTCTTGGTGGCTCACTCAGTAGTTTAGCTCTAAACTAGGTCTCCTGTGATGGGTCTTGGTGGCTCACTCAGTAGTTTAGCTCTAAACTAGGTCTTTTGTGGAGGTGGGTCTTTGTTGCTCACTCAGTAGTCTAGTTCTAAACTAGGTCTCCTGTGATGGGTCTTGGTGGCTCACTCAGTAGTTTAGCTCTAAACTAGGTCTATTGTGGAGGTGGGTCTTGGTGGCTCACTCAGTAGCTTAGCTCTAAACTAGGTATCCTGTGGAGGTGGGTCTTGGTGGCTCACTCAGTAGTTTAGCTCTAAACTAGGTCTCCTGTGATGGGTCTTGGTGGCTCACTCAGTAGTTTAGCTCTAAACTAGGTCTATTGTGGAGGAGGGTCTTTGTTGCTCACTCAGTAGTTTAGCTCTAAACTAGGTCTCTTGTAGAGGTGGGTCTTGGTGGCTCACTCAGTAGTTTAGCTCTAAACTAGTTCTCTTGTGAAGGAGGGTCTTGGTGGCTCACTCAGTAGTTTAGCTCTAAACTAGGTCTCTTGTGGAGGTGGGTCTTTGTTGCTCACTCAGTAGTCTAGCTCTAAACTAGGTCTCCTGTGGAGGTGGGTCTTGGTGGCTCACTCAGTAGCTTAGCTCTAAACTAGGTCTCCTGTGATGGGTCTTGGTGGCTCACTCAGTAGCTTAGCTCTAAACTAGGTCTCTTGTGGAGGTGGGTCTTTGTTGCTCACTCAGTAGTCTAGCTCTAAACTAGGTCTCCTGTGGAGGTGGGTCTTGGTGGCTCACTCAGTAGTCTAGCTCTAAACTAGGTCTCCTGTGGAGGTGGGTCTTGGTGGTTCACTCAGTAGTTTAGCTCTAAACTAGGTCTCTTGTGAAGGAGGGTCTTGGTGGCTCACTCAGTAGTTTATCCACCAGCGGACATGTAACAGTTTGTTTATGTAATTATGTATCAAGGAATCTCACAAGTTAGGAGTATAATTTAACTATTTCAAGCTGATTTATCAGAAAAGTTAAGTAAAACTTGTTTTTATACAATTTACTTACACACAAAAGATATGTGTGTCTTAGTAACTAACCAATGATGTAGCGATATAGTATTATTATGAGAAAATCTACCTTTATTAGTCACAGTTCACGCATCTAAATAGTTTCTTGAACATATATTCTCAAATCGCGATGTACATTTGTTTCCAAGCAGCAATGATTGAAGTGCGTTAGGATTTAAGAACTAGTTTTAATCGTAACTTGAATTGGACAATCCACCTGATTCCCTTCCACGATCTGTTGGACGCTTGGCTCAATCCACATACACTCCATATAACGTGAAGGGTAACAACCTTACCTTGACTTACTTGACCTTACACTATGGCCCTATATTATTAGCTGAGCCATAGTGTAATCTGTCAAGGTTAACTCACTACCTCTGACGGTAAGATATGGGTACCACTTCAATTAGATCATTGTATTATTATTTTCTTGTGTAGCATGTTGCTATAAGAGTGGACGAAAATATGATTAAACTTACCCCACCGTACTGCCAGCAGCGTCAAAGAGGAACACTCGTAACATCACGAC
This sequence comes from Timema podura, assembly GCA_033556935.1. Classification (NCBI taxonomy): domain Eukaryota; kingdom Metazoa; phylum Arthropoda; class Insecta; order Phasmatodea; family Timematidae; genus Timema; species Timema podura. The sequence continues at coordinate 73,146,711 of JAVRXN010000001.1, forward strand.
TAAACACAACCTCCCGCCACATGTTGATCGTAATACTAACCGTCTATTGTGGGTACTGGCGTACCAAAGAACAAAAAACTTCGATGGTGAAGATGTGCTGCTCGCCCCAAGTTACGGAAGAAGGTGGAACTATCTAGGCTAATCCAGAACAATATTATCATGCGCATGTTTCTTTCCCGAATATTCTAGGTGTCCACCCCTACCCTTTTGTCCGTCGCTCCATTTTCTGGGTTATATCGTATATATATCGGCGCCTGTTCTATGAATGGTCACTATTGGACTTAGCCAGATTGAGAGCAGGTGAAGCTCTAGCTTCGATCATTATTCATAATGTAAGATCTAAATTTAATTTTCGGCGTAGATAATTTTTCATATTTTTACTATCTTGTAATTTATTCAAAATTCTTTTTCGGCTATTTAATTTAAACTTCAAATATAATATCAGATAACTTGTCATCACTTCAAATATTATTTAATTGCAGGGTCGAGATATTCATATTGTAGAATCGATCATTTTTTGGTTTAGCGAAGTAAACAAATTTGAGATCGACTATAATGATATTATCAGTAGAATGGGACTAAATATTAGGGTATTCTTTTGTGTGAACATTATATGTAAATTTTTTCGTGAAAACTTTAAGTTTTCCTCAAAACATGTCAGTTCTAGAATTTTTAATCACTTGGATTTATAGGAAATTTATATTATGTATACTTCATAATCTTGTGGGTTTTTAACTTTGTGGTATCGAGTATTTTTTTGAGTATTGGGTATTGGATTAACTTATACGCTTATTTTTTTTTATCTTCAGATTTAAATATTGTATAAAGTAAACTTATTGAAGATTTTTTTATTGAGTTAACGCCTTATTACATCTTGTGATTTATTTAGGATGACGGCGATTTAACTGCTTGTGCAAGTTGTTTAATAATATATAAAAAATACGAGGTTTTTCTCTTATTGTTTATTTATATATTTCTTTAATGTCTCAAATATATATAACTTTTTCAACGTTGTCATATATTTATATATTATCTCTAAACATTGAATCATTGACAAATATATATCTTTTTGAAATCAGTCATGACATTATTCATAACTAGAAACAACCATGACCTTAGGTAACCTTTAATCTATGTGATTTAAGTTATTTGTTATTTTATTTTTGTTTAGGAACCTTTTTTGAAGTTATAAATCTTCCTTTAGAATGTTTTGTGAGGTAGACCGCTCCAATATTAGTACCGCAACTGGTGGGAGTAGCGGATTTCTGGTCTTTGGATGTTTTCAAAGCATAGAACTCCAAGCACTCGATCCTATTGCCCTTTTTTGCCCTATTGTTTTTATTTTATGTTGTTTTGGACCTCCTATTTCTTAAGGACGGTACACTTGTTTTGCGTATTTCACTTCGTGTGGGTTGTAAGCATTTTATTACACTAATATAATTGAGTAGAGATAAGACATGTTTGCCTCAAGTTAGAGCGGTACACCATTTAGTAAACATAGCCCTCAGTATATCCAACCGGGATAGGATCTCTTACATTATTATCGGTAAGCCAGAATAATCGAGTTTGCCGTTTAGTCTATTCTAGTCTAGTTTATTTTATTTTTCAGGAGAATTCTTTTGAGTTTATATTTGGTATCGACACATGTTAACAGATAAATTGAATTTGCTTCTCTCTTGGTCGCTACAGTAACTTTAAGTCCTTGTTCACAGAGGTAAGATATATTCTCAGTATAGGTAAAAGAGCCTTTCCATTATCATTAGTGAGAATTGTTTTGTCCTTCAGTTCGCTCCAAAGTTCTGACTACAGGAGGGTTTCAAAACATTGTTTCAACCCTATTGCTATATTCTTCATAATACACCATTCTGATAATATTTCATAATTTTCGAAAAATATTTGTTGATGCTTTCCCGCAACCCTCGTGAACATTGTTGCGAGCCTCATTTGGGTCGTGACCCTGGCTTTGGGAACCACGCCACTCTCGCAATAGATTAGACTGTCCCAGTCGGATGTAATGGCAGTGGTTTTTCCTAGAGGGTTTTACACTCTCTCTTCATGTAAATGCTGCTACACTTACTCAAAGTTCAACCTCCCTTATCTTCAATACATTAGCGTAATTTAGAGAGAGGGTGTTGGAGGCCACGAAATGTCCTAAAATACCATAAGAATAATGTGAAACCATGATTGTTTGATGACCATTGTTCGTCCAATATTTCCCGGGGAAGAATACCCTTGAACTTCTTAACCAAGAGTCTTCGGTCCAAAATACCTTCAGCAACTTTGAGTACGGATTAAAAGTATGTAAAACAATTTATTTAGCAAAATATTACATATAAACACTCTCACTTGGACACCATCAACATGAAGGTTGATGTTCAAATCCCAGCAGGGCGTACTAGGCAGTTGTTATTATTCAATTTGTTTTTCACATCCTTCCTTCCTGTTAGTATGAACATTTCCTTATCTCAACAGATTAGATAAAGTCCTTAATAAGTCCTGTGTCAAACGTATATTAATAAAACAGAAAATAACATTAAATTGTAAATAGTTCTCTATAATCACGTTCACCACCAAAACTATTAAACATTTAGTATAATGATGGTAGGAATTAAGAAGGTAGTTTGGGATGAATGTACCCACATTAGTATCGAAGAGGGATTACAGAACTACAGTGCTTTCGTGGAAAATCCTCTCAAATACACCCGGCCGAGATTAGAATCTCTATCTCTCCATCACAGGAGTTTAGTATATTGTGAGACCAACGCCTTAGATTGTGTGATAAGTAGTGCGTGTACCAGAGCCTAATGCAGCTACATATTGCTGTAGAGAGAAGAAACTTTGATATTGCTTGGATTGGCAGTAAGATCAATTGTGGACCTATTAGCAATATTTTGTCACATAACAGAGATTAACACTGGCATCTATTGATGTACTATGAACTGCATGTTTAATACTGTAAATCTTTTTGCGAAATATTATTTTATTTCTATATTCATTTCATCTAGCTCATTATTTAGCTTAGTTTTGTTTCTATGCTTTGCTCTTCAGGAGTATTCCACCATTTTGGAGGGCTTGAAGCTACAATAAAATAATCATAAAATAATTTATTATAATATATAAAAAATGACAAGTATTTTCTCTTTTCCAAGTAAATACGATGCCTATATTAAAAGGTATTAATGTATGCACTATATTACAATCCGTAGGTAATATTCTAAAACGAGGAATAGTTTATTTGAATTATGTTTAAAATGTTGTTTCGGATTAGATAACAAGAAATTATTAAAAGTAACGAAATGGTGGGAGAAAAGTTAAGCTTACATTATTTTTTATGTAAAATATAACATGTAATTAAATGACTTATTATTTATAACAAAACAGTGATGTTTTACAAGTGTTGGCAACCCAAAACCTAGACATATGATTTTTGAACTGTCATCCAGGTAAAAAGCCACGGTGAACAGACTTTAGGCATCCATCGTCAGCAAATCTTGCCTAGATCTACTAGTTCTGATTCCTAATATCTGATAATCACCGGCTGAGGTCCATATATCTCGATTGCCGGGCTCGTATAAGAACTGACGCACTTGTCATTCTCGCTGTGATGTCACCATTCTATCCCCGAATACGTTCAGTTACTTTTTCATGCACTATCCTTAGATTTATTTAAATTAAGGATAGCACTAACACTAACAGGTAGTGAGACTTTGAACTGGCAAATTTGTATTCTTCATGTGTTTTGACATAATTATTTTAAAATGCTCACCTCTAAGACTGCATATTTGCAAGTTCTGAAATATTATCAATAAGCAGAGTTTTTAAAGACATATTTTTTACCATGCGCAGTACATCATTTATGCTATGATAAATTTATTTAATTCAGTTGAATTCTATTATTATGAGATCTAATATGTTCACAGGGCTATGGCGGTCTGTATGTCCCTGATGGCAGCAGTTGATAGGAGCGCGGTTGGAGATAAGACGATTATCGTTGCTAAATGCGCTGGTTGTTATGGTACTATGTAAGTTAAGACAGCTTCAAACAAATGGTGTGGATACTGTAAATAATTTTGTTATAATGAAATAAAATTACTTTTATTGAAAAGGGGGAGGGGGCATATTAAAAAGGGCATCGATCTTTTATTACTTTATGTCCAGTGTCGTCATTAAAGAAGTATAAGATAAAATAGTTTATAAAAAAAGTAGTGGGCTAGCTCAGATTCGTAATGAATACGATACTCTGGGTTCAAAATCAACATTTAAATTAAAAGCAAACAAATTACTATCTTAGGGTAAAACTTTAAATAAAACAAATAATAACAGATACAATAGAACACGAGACTCTATCAGGACTTCTGGGTCATGTTAGGAAAAAATATACCTTTACTGTATGGACTCACCTTGCGTACAACAATACCGGCGTCCAAGGTCAGCTTCCCTGGGAACTGTTGCAGGTGAGAAATCGCTAAATATGTGGGTTTTTTAATAGCAATAATAACAAGGTGGATAACATTGAATGATGGTGATAATAATATAAATAAATACTTAACAATAGATTTGACTTAGAAAAAATAAATAAGTTTAGTTTTTTCTCCAATAAATAATTGTTAATCCAAAATTTTACCCTGCCTAACATATGCCTACTAGATTACAAATTTAAAATAAATTTCATAATTCAAATGTTTATTGTTTATTTAGTCTATTTATTTATACGCTACAAATGTCAGCTCATGGCCGGTCTTACAATTTGAGAGTTACTTATACTAATGTTATTTTTAATATTATAATTGGTTGAGTGGTACAAATTTTTGAGACTTAATATTAAAATTTAATTCTAATAACCTACTATTTTGATTATATTTTTGTATGATGCTTCATTTTAAAAAAATTGGAGGCCCAGCAGATGATTCTTCCACATTTTTCTGAAAGTATTAACAGGTTTTAAACCTTTAAAATCTGATGGTATAGCATTCCAAACCCTAGCCGCCTGGAAGGTAAATGATTTTTCAAAGTTTTTAGTTCGATGTTTGGCTACTTGTAGAGAAGCTCTATTTCGTGTTTTATATTTATGTATGGAAGATATTTTGATCACTTCTGAGTAGAGATAAGACAGGCATTTTGATTCTATAATTTTATAAAGCTTGAGCTAAAACTCAAAATACGTCAGTTTTCCATATTGAGTCACTTTAATTTCTTTAGATTATTGCTAACATGATCTTTTTTTTGTTAAAAATAAATCTTAGACAGGAGTTTTGTATTTTTTGGATTTAATGTTTTAAGTTTTTATCCATGCGAAGAAGTTCTGAGTATAGTAAAAGTTTGAAAGGACCAATGTTTCACATATGTTTGATTTTACGTCATTTGGTAGAATGTGCTTGAATATCTAGAGATGTCTTAAACAATAACACGATGTATGTACACAAGATGAGACGTGTTTCCCCCAGGATAGATGTTCATCAATTACTACTCCTAAGTTATCCTGGGTAACGGCACACTATCAATTTGTATGTTGGATCAACACATATTCTTTTGAGCATAAGCACATTTGCTAAAATTAAGCTTCAAGCAGCTTACGATCCACCAGACCGATAAAGTGCTTTAATCTTCATTTATACCTTTAACTACTTCATAAATATCTTCCGATGCAAATGAAATGTAAAGTTGAGTGCTATCCGCATACTGATGAGAAGATAAATATTTAAAACATTTAGGCATCGAAGTTACGTTTAGTGAAAATGTGTGACTACAGCAGTTACTGGTTTCAGGGATGAAGAGACAGGTCAACTATTACCATTTAATACCACCTTTAGCTGCCGTTCAAGTAAATAGTTGTGGAGCCATAGTATAGAACTCTCCGAAAACATATATTGTTGTCGTAGCTTAGACAAAAAATAATAATGATTTACGGTTTCAAATGCCTTTGAAAAGTCTAAACATAACATAATACTTAGTTGTGAACTGTCCATGGCTTTTTAAAGGTCGTTTGTTACACTCTGAAGAGTAGTAGTAGTACTATGCTTTTTTCTAAAACCTGATTGCTTTGTGAATAAGAACTTTCTATTTTCTAAGTATTCGGTCATCTGCTTATGCACCACTTTTTCAGTAATTGTTGACATTGCAGGAAGGATACTAATTGGTCTAATGTGGGCACACGTTGATGGATTATTTATTTTGGGGCAAGGAATTACCTTGGCTAGTTTTCATAAGTGTGGATATGTGGAGGTACTTAAAGAAAAATGTACTATGTTAGTTATCGCTGGTAGGCAGTATGACCAGCATAGCTTTATCATTTGTAAATGAATAGTGTCTAATCCAATGGCTGAAGTATTAATGGAATTTATTATTTGTATATTTCGTTTGAGGTAGCTGGGTAGAATGAGAAAAGATAACTCATATCATTACTATAGTTATCACTATCATCATTATTGTCACCATCACTGATACGTTTATTCATATTTCTGTTACTATGACTATTACCATTACATATCGACAGAAAGTAATCATTTTAATTCATTAGGATTTTGATTTTTGAAAGTTTTCGGAAATGCACGTTTCATTACTAGGAATCACATTGTACCATAGTAATTTGAGGTATTAATATAAAAAAACTCTTAAGTCCAGTCTTTGTGAATTATTCAAATAATAATAAAATAAATGAATAATAAAACATAAGACATTGCATTCGTGTCGAAGGAATGACTCTGGCCAAAAGATTATTTCCATAGTCATTGTTGAAAAAATGTTAGCTTGAGAAAAATAGGCATATTATATATATATATATAAATATAATATATAATACTTTAGAAGAAAATAACACGAAGTCTTGAAATTGTAGGGGAAAAGGTTCATAAGAATATGGCGTCAGCGTAGTGAGGACGAGGTGGCAGAAATTAAAACTTAAAAAACAAAAAATATTGATATCACCTTAAAAGATGTTCTGGAAGGTCATCGTCGAATTTGTGAGCTGGTCCAAAACTCACTAAAAGTCCAAGAATCGTCATTGCAGAGGTCTACCAGTGGTCTAAAGTTGTCGTCGCGTCTCTGGTAGTCATTTTGATGAACGCTTGAAAGATTTTTTATATAGCTGTTAAAACTTCAATTTTTGTTGCATTGAAAATAATGTGTGTCATCTCTTTATCTCCAAGACGCCAGTCCCACTTCTTTCTTACAATTCTCGCCTCTCAGCATTTCTCGTAGAGGCCCCAAAAATATCGTGGATTAAAGTTCTAAATTTGAAATATTTATCTGGAAATATGTGAAGTTAAAGTAGAAACAGGGAATATCTGGGCGCAAAGAAGTAATAACTAAGAATCTTGATAAAATTGGAATCTTCAACTAAATGGATGTAGAAACAGATATCTGACAGTTTGACATATGATAATTGTTTGTAAAAAAACTAAATTTCTTCTTTTTTTGGTCGTGGGCCTTTTAAAATTAAAATGTACGAGACTGGATGACGTATCTGTGTCGTCACATCCCCCGCCTTCCTCTCTAATACAGTCCATCTTCTATTTTCCTCGTGTCGTATCGGCCATTACAATTCTCCTGGGATCTCGTAAAATACGTTAAAATTACACCTGATCAGTATTTGTTTTTAATGTGGACGGAATATTAAGACTAAAATTATTTAGGCTAAATAAGTATATTTCTTGTTCTGATAAAAGTATTGCTATAATTATCTGGTGTTTCCTTCGACGCAATGCAATGTCCGTTGAAAACGATAGGTTTAAAAATGAATACAGCAAGAATTAATTAAATATAGTATGACATCCAGCCGCATGGCGTGCTAGTTGCATCAAAATAAACAAACACTTAAGAAAAAATTAAAACTAAATAAAATAAAAATGCCGTAAAAGGAAGTGCGCCATCAAAACATAAAAAATAAATGGTACGGCGCACCGCACAGACTTTCTCTCTCTTTCTATAAACTCGTAAGATTTCTGAACGGAATAATGTACATTGTATCATCACCACTCCACTTAAGAACACGCATAAAATAATATACAATGATATAGAATCAATGAGAAAAGAGGCGCATCTTTGTCCACCTAAGAGCATTTCAAACAGTTTAATGTCTTCCACAAGGGTCAACACTTCGTATTAAAATTTCGATTTCTGGTTAAAATTTTAACATTTTATAAGGTGTTGCAGATCTTCAAGTCATCGCATTGATATTTAATTATTCATTTATACATTTTGACCAATAAATATGTAAATATTGACTATTGAGTCTAAAATGGAGATAGATCATTGCTATGCAAACATTTCTCCTAAGAGCTTTAAGGAAAAATAACATACTTTTTTAGATACTTATATTTAATTACTCTATGGCATTGGAGAATTATTGCGTTAAGACTTAAGTAGTATATGTTTACAACTAAAGCTCACAAAATTGTATTAATATATTTGCAAATATCTCAGAAACTGTTGCTTTTATAAAAATATTTGTCAAATAAAAGTTTTTTATTTCTAATAGTCCTACAATTTTGCAATGATAAGTTGTTTAGTTTCTCCAATAGTTATGGAGATACGGAAATTAACGCTTCTGTAATGTACCCTAAAAATCATTTTCATAGGAAAATGAAAATAGCCAGTTTATTTATAATCTTAATCAACGCCTAGATACGAATTTTAATCAAAATCGTTTGAGCAGATTTTGAGAAAACCAAATTTTTCTGGTTTCGCCCTTCAGTAAACTACCCTTAATTTTAAGTTTTTATAGACACACAGACAGACGGCATTGCAAAGACTATTTTTTAGGGTTCGAGGGGTCATGAGACGTTGACATCCATCAACATTTCAGGTTAGTTTTTTTTTACGGTCGCAATACTTAAACTTTATTGTCCAAAAAGTTAAAAAAATTCATATAATTGCTTATAGATTGAAAGTTATTGATTTTATAAAAATATGTTTCGAATAAAATATTTGTATTTTAAATATATATACATATTTGTAATGCTAAATAATTTCATATCTCAAATAGTTTCGGAGATATTATAAAAAATGTTAATTTACGCGTCAGACCGGAGCCCTTAAAGCCATTTTCCCGAAATATTGAGAGTAGCCATTTTGTTTGGAATATTTATTATTGTTCATAAATGAAATTTAATCAAAATCGTTAGAGCCGATTTTGAGAAAATCGACTTTTTCTCTTTTTTCCCTTCAGTAAACTACCCTTAATTTTAGGGGTAGATATCCAATTCCAAAAATCCCTCGGGGCAACCCTATGAAAACCCTAGATATCAAGTTTCAGCTCAATCGGTAAAATAGTTTAGGCTCTATTTGGAGGTACAGACAGACAGACAGACAGACGGAAATTCAAAAACCACTTTTTCGGTTTCAAGAAGTCATGAAACGTCAAAATTCATCAAAATCTCGAGTTCGATTTTTTTGACGATCACCATACTTTCTCTACCTGTAAGATATAGAGAAAGTAAAAAGTGAGACGGCAAGAGGGCATGTTTGAAAAACTATTAAATACCCTTGAAATTACAACAAGTTAAGGTATTTTTAGATAAATATAGTTTTATTGACAAATAAGAATTCATTTGCATGTAGATAAATAAATAAAGAAAAAAGTTCTAAACCCATAAGGGGAACAACAAGAATACTAAGGGTAAATAAAGACAAGAGTTTCGTTAGGCGAATATAATACAAAAAAAGAGAAAGTTGCTTGCTCATTCAAATAACGTCACTCTGTTGCTTATATATATATATTGTCCAATATCCCAGGAGAGGTGGAAAGGAACACGTTGGAGGGTCTAAAGGGGGAGGAAGTACAGATTCTCCATCTCGCTCTTTCTGCTCCGGAAACAAGCCACGTCAAGCCACATCAGTGCCACGTCTAGAGGCTGGTGGAATGTCGGAGTACGTCTAGCTTGGTTCTAGAAGGTAGCAGATGGATTTCTGTGGTCTCTCAGGAGTGTTGACGGTGACGTTATTCAGGATCGCCAATTAGTTGAACGTAGTGATGGACACAATCGAGTAATTACTCGATTCTCTTTAAAAAGAATCGAGTAATCGAGTAAAATTACTCGAGTAATTTTTAGCGAATCATCTACTCGAATCGTCCGGTCGTCCCGTGGCAATCGGTCTGACAACATTACTCGGGAGTCTTGCATTGGAGTTCGATACTAATAACATGTTCATCTCTTCCTGTAGTATGCAGTCGACACTGACAGTGACCTCCACCCTCTTATTTTCAGGTTTTACGTTGCATGAAGTCAATATGAAAGTATGCGTTTTCAGAAATGTCTAAAAAAAAGTACTCTTTTTAATAAAATAAACTTTTCTTTATACATTCATGTTAAAGAAATTGATAATAATTGTACCTTTTTAAAAGTGAAAACGGTTTTAATTTTTTTTTTCTTTTTTCTAACTTACTCTAATTAGTTTCAATTTATAAATAATCATATTTTACTAAGGAGAAATTATAATTAATAAAATAATTAAGAAAGACAGTAAATAGCTTAGTTATATACTATTGTGGAAATAAGACTTCCGAGGTGCCGAGTAAAAAAATCGAGTAACTTTCATCGAGTACTTTTAAAAAGAATCGGAAATGTAATACGCTTAGTTAGCATGCTTTTCGATTGTGTACCTTACATCTGCATGTATTTTGTATTATAAAAATGCACGTGCAGCATTCAAATCATAAAGGGTCATTTTTGCGTAGCAGCATAAACTGTTGGTGAAAAATGAGCTCTAAGGGAATATGCCTTTTAAAAGGAAATAGCGTGATAAATAGTACCAGCCAATAAGGTCGATTCTCACTTAGCTGGTAAGAAAAGAGAAAATAAAAGAATAACAAGGTCCGAGTAAAGTTACTCGAGTAATCCTGGAAGAATCGAGTACTCCCGATTACACAACACAATCGAGTAAAGCTACGTTTTCCTAGCGACGCAATACATGCGCGGAGCAGTACGCAATGCGCTGAGGGGAGCGTAGTACGTATCACGCCGCGCAATTGTGTTTTCCTAGACATATGTACAGTGCTCCATCGTATTTAGTCGTCTCTCAGGTGTATGCGGAGCTTTCTAGTATTAAGCATATATTTTTTCTAATGAGTGCACTACCTAAGAACAGAAGGGTGCTAGCGTTTAATGCTAATGAAAGAAAAACGGGATTTGGAGGACGATGTAGACATCTTAGCAGCCCAAGCCTTGGAGACTCGAAAAGACTGTAGTGAAATGTATATGAGTAGGGACAGTGAGGGAGTTTTTAAGACACTTATCTACAAACATCTTTTGGACGATGAGATGAAGTTTAAGGCGTATTTTAGATTTACACGGGAACAATTTTAGTTTCTAGTGAGTCTAATTGTTGAAGATTTGAAGGTGGAGCCAACCAATCGAGTGCAGAGTCCACTATCGCCAGATATAAAACTTTGTTTTACCTTAAGGTACGTATTGGCAGTTTTAATAAAATAACCTAGCCTAAACTAACTTGAATAATGATGTTGATGATCGAATCGAAACTGTACTGTAATTCTAAAACATAAAACATAATGACAAATTCATAGGCAGCAATGAAGACATGTTTTTACCAGAAGAACACTAAATTGCTTAACAGTTGCAGCCATTGCCTTGAAAAAAATATCGATCTCATCATCTCTTTGACCTTCAGGCTCAAGAATTTTTTCTATACATTTCGCAAATTCCACTCGCTCTTCACCTCTCTGTTTCAGCATGCCAATTATGAAGTAATTATTTTTTATTTTTCGGGGCTTATTTTCATTTTTTAACCGTGGATTTGTGTACGCTGATGTGAGGTCAGCCTGCACTGTATCTGTATTGTTTACTTCAGGTGGATCATCTTCCACAACGCCATCAAGATTTTCATTATCTTCACAGCCACCTGTCAGGCCTACAGATATGACCTCTTGATTGTCACTCTCTTGTGTATTACTATAACCACTGAAACAATAATTTTGTTTATTATCACCGCATCTTATAACCTGTTCAGATCATATGCATGTATTATACTCTGGGGCAGGGATGAGGAAAGAAGCATTTTAGAGGTAATCTACCCGTATTTGCGTGGAATAAACATGACTATTTAGGAAAAAACCCTTCAGTAGACCCGACTGGGATTCTAACCCGATCTCCCCGTCATCAGCAGGCTAGTTAAATACGAGACCTTAGAACGTTCGGCCACTGAAGCGGGTCTGAAACAGGTTAGGTTAGTATAGGTTATGATAGGTAATGTTAGGTCGCCATTTAAATGTTAAGAGGCTACTTTAAAGTATTTTAATTTAAAGCAAAATAATGGTAAAACTTCCTTCTGGGCTCCCACGGGCCATGTATGTAAAATATAGCTATGTCGTATTATGTACAGTAAAATTTACACTCACTGTCGTTCGTCCTCCGCGTCATCAAGGAACCTCAACCTGTCCCAGTGCGTTGCTCTCTTTTTCTTTGCCGGCTTGCCAGTATACTGTTTTTTCCTCTCTTCTTTGCCTTCTGAAGTTGTCACGAATGCTTTTCCATCGTGTTTTACACTGCTCATCTAGATAATATAAAGGAGGATTATAGTTTAATACACAAATTTAATCATAATGGAATAATTTACCACCAAGCGGTGTGTTTTTTATTTATTAATTTTGTTAATCTTTCAGATTCCTGGCAACTGGCGAGTCATTCCGCTCCCTAGCGTTCTCATACCGAATTTCTCACAGTACTATTTCGAAATTTGTCCCGGAGTTTCTTAGCGCATTGAAAATGAACTTGCAAGAAATGTGTCTTCCTAGTGTGTCTCAGATAGACTGGAATGAGAAGGCGAATGAATTCTGGAATTGCTGGGCCTTTCCGAACTGTGTCGCTGGAATGGACGGGAAGAATGTACGGATTATTTCGCCTAATAACTCTGGAAGTCTTTTTCATAATTTCAAAGGATACTTCTCCATTGTTCTTTTTGCTATGGTGGATGTAAACTGCAAATTCATTCTTGTTGATGTGAGATCATACGGTAAAGAGGGCGATGTTGGAATATTCAACAAATCTAACATTGGTAAGTTGGTAACAGATGGGACTATTCTCCCTCCTCCACAATATTCACCCAATTCAAATATTTTTCTCCCTCATTTCGTTGTCGGTGATGAGCACTTTATATTTAATAAACACGTCTTGAAACCGTACTATCAAAAACAGGCTGTAATTGATGTCAGCAAGAGGAACTACAATTATGCATTATGCAGGCTCGTAGAGGAACAGAAAATGCGTTTGGAATTATGTGTGTTTTGTTTCGAATTTTTTTCACACCACTTTAATTTGAAACCAGAGACAGTTGACTTGGTATTCTTTGTCTGCTGCTGTCTTCACAACTTATTGAGGGATGAGTATCTTACAAGTAGCCCCCAAGGCCAATCACAAGCCCAAGAGTATGAACTGCTGACAGAAAATATTATACCCTTGGCCGGGGTTGGTGGGTTTGCAAAATCAGAGGGCTTCAAAGTGAGAAACCAATTTACCGACTACTTTAACGATGAATACTATGACAAGAAAAGACAAGCCTTATTTAAAAATATAAAATAGAGTATAAGGCTTGTGGTTGGACTAGTGGACACAATTTATTTACAGTAAATTATGTTACGATTGAATTTACAATTCAGAAACATTGATTTTTTAATGTCACATATTTTTAAAGTATGTTGTGGTGATAATTCTTTTTTATGGTTACATTCTGTACAGACAGGAAAGAATATAATCTTAGTGTAATCTACTCAATAAACATAGTTTGAATTACCTGATTTATTTATGGTTTTTCCTATTTCAATCCAGATTATGTCCTTTTTCATGTGGTCCTTATACTCCGGATCACTAATTTTCCATAGAATCTCATGTCCGAAAACCAAATCTATCAATTCTTCGTCATAACTCCCAGAAAAGCGTGGCTGGGTAGCTTGTTGTTTCTTAGGTCCCATTTCAAACACATTCACTATACAACTAATGACTGCAATAAACAAACCAAAACGTCTTAATGCGCTGCGCAGGTCGCAATTGACTGCTCCAAAGGCAGTCGGGCTGTTGCGTCGCGCGCATCACGTTGGCACACTACGCATCACGTTGTTAAGGAAAACACTTGTATTTAACCCTTACTATTCAAGTGTTCAGCGCATTGCGTTCAACGCATTGCGTACTGCGCCACGCATGTATTGCGTCGCTAGGAAAACGTAGCTTAACTCGATTATTTTTACTCGATTGTGCCCATCACTAGTTGAACGGCAACGCTCGTCCAAGTCGGTCGGGCCTTGGCTTGGTAAGGTTTGATGGGGGTGCGTGTAGGATTGAATGGGTAAAAGGTGTAAACAGGGTGCGTTTATGCATCCGTCTTATTTATAAACCAGATATATTAGACAGTTCATCAAACTAAATTGTTATTTAGGAATCATATATTATAGACATTTCTCAGAATTAATTTGATAGTTATTAAATTAACTTATATAATCTTGTAGCATATTATATACTGTAAAAGATGCTACAGAATCATTTACTTTTATTTAGAGTCGTATTATTAAAAATCATATTCAAACGTTCTAGTATTAATGCAACATACATTTATCACGCTAGTAAGATATAGAGAGTAAGGTGGAATTTACGCCATTAACTAGGAAAAATCACCCCCAGTACACCCAACCGGAATTATAATCTCGATCTACCCATCACCTTGAATCAAGTCGTGATGTGTTAGACCATTTGAACCCCGATGCTGGATATTATCTTACTATGGTAAAGTTAATAAAACACTATTTCAGTGGTAGTGTGGCAGCTAATAAAGGCTTGCTTAGTTCTAGAGACAGAAGTGTAAGCATGTCTCAATCAAGTAAAAGGAAGCGCACCCAATACCAGAATGATAAATGTTTTCATCTACTTGTTGAACCAGTGACTGGATAAGTGCCTCTTTGTTCTCGTAGCAAACCTAGTTGAAGTTATCTACCAACATCCCGGAACATTAACACTTACAGACAATGGCCAATGGCCATCCAAACAATATCCTGGTAATGTCTCTCAGTAACGCTTGAAGCGATGTCACAGAATCGAATAGTCTCCAAGTTTCTTATATTTGACCTAAGGTGTCGTATTTATAAACATGTTTCAAACTATTCAACTGTTTCGTTATTTGTTCAGTTTGTTCAGCCTTTCTCTTCCTGCTACCCACACAGAATGAAACACACAGCAAGGCAACGGAGACGACATTATATGAGTTTGGTCATTCTTCAGACCAGTTGAGGACGCTGGACTCTAGTGTACTACTAAGATTACTGTCAGAGTGCACAAAATAAACTAAACAAAATCACCTCATACTTCTAATTAACTCTTTGACTATCTTTCCAATAAATATGTGTGCCGTATTCAAATGAGAAACGTCACATGTTCCTGTTTGCCATGTGTCAGTGGAATGCACGTGGTGCTGACATGCATCTGTAAGGTTAGATTACAGATGTTTCTCTTGTGAATCAAAAACATTATTGCTATGATTCAAATGTATTATTGACTGATGTATAAGTGCCATTATCAGAATCAGTCCTTATGTTGAAATTATTTACAATAAGTGTTAAATTTAACATTTTTTACTTGCTTTAACACTTGTCGTTTTGTTTATTTAATTTATGAAATCATAGGATGGACATTTTAATAATATGAATACACATAGGCCTACTTGTATTTATTACATATCAACATTTTATTAAATGGTACCATATTATTAGTACTATTATATAGATATTTTATAGGTACATTTATTATATTATATCACAAGTGACCACTTCAGAACAATTGCTTGACGTATAAAAGTAGTTTTAGTAACCTTCGTATCTTTCAGAGTCTGTTAATCCCACTGTGTTAGGATACTAGGGTTTCTATTTGAAATACATTTCGCTTAAAATAAATAATTGTTTGGTTGCTATGTACGTTTACGGTTTGTCGTGATATCATTTAGGTACGTTTATAGTGATTAATTTATAAAATACTATTGCTTTCCCTTTTGATATCACAACATGCATGTACGAATGTTCTATAGGACAAAGTTTGTTTTTTCCTTTTCATAACACAACATGCATGTACAAATAATGTTCTACAGGACGTAGTCTGTTTTTCCCACGAGATGATGTAATATGTTTGTTCTAATTCTCACTACCAATGAAGAACGTTTCCAACGTTCTTAAATAACTTATCTTGCTATCTAAAATGAAACGATAAGTAGAAAAGTATGGCTAAACCTCACCCAAATCTTTAAGAAATTATAGCCAGCTTTAAATGTTTGATGTGTTAGTGAAATAACTCACGAATTATAATATATAATCACTAGTAAGACAATACTACACTATATACATTTCCAGCAGAGGTACCAGGGGATACCCCTTGCAACGCATCTCTTTGCTTCAAAAGTACAGGGAAAACCTATCCTCATTTTAGTTCTTCAGGCCAAGTTTTTAATAAATTTAAAATCATCTAATCAAAAATGTAAAATTCCAGCTTCTAGGTGCACATGTTTATGCACAAGAGCTACTAATATATAAATGCAAGTCCTCAGCAGGAGGAAGCTATCGCGTAACGCTCATGACAGACAAACAAACTCTTCATTTTATTAGTTTACTCAAAGAATATTTATATCAAGGTTTTGCCTTGAATGTTCAAACGAGGCCGATCAGTTTAAAAACTGTGATGAATTTCATCATATTCAAAAAACCTTCCATTTGAGAACATGGAGTATAAATTTTCTTTATAGCTTAATAGTTATTTTATTCAACGTTTGTTGCTTAGCAGACAGACACGAAATTTTAATAAATAAAAGGACACAAAAATAATAGTCAACATTAACATTCAACTCTGAATGAATATGACCATTTTGATATATTTAGCATTCAATTAAAATCACAGCTTTTAGATTGTAACCATGTTACAACATTTAGAAGAAAAAGAGATTATTTGGCTCACCACTCCAGCCCCAGTTGACCTCGTCTCGACAAGGCTTCGCTCCACTAACACATCATGGCACTATCAACATCGAACTGGCTAGAGGGCCATGGTTCATTCCTCGCCACGAGTGGTGATCCACGCCCAAGAATAAAGAAGATGGATGATATGCGTGGACTGGATGCGCGTCATCGGCAGCGTTCAGAAACTATCAGAGCTATTGTTGAGCGCGCTTTTAATAAAAGCGTAGACTATTGGAATATGTTCTGGAAGGTTGCTACCCTTTACCCCTCTCCCCTTCCTTTGGTCCCGCGCCTTGAGAACACATGGCTTCATTTGTCGGGTATATATACGGCATCGTTCTGTAATGTCGGTACACATTACACTACGAACGCTAGGTGAGAGACCTTGTTCCTAGAATAAGTTTACGTCTTTACATTCTAAATTCAATTTGGCTTTAAATATTCTAAATTATCATTCAGGATTTTTATATGTACCTGGTCTGTTTTGATTTGCTTGTAGACTATGGGAAATCTACATATCTTAGCACGGTTTGACCGAACCGTTAATTTAACTTTACTTTGTGGTATTTTGGGAGAACTCTTTATCTATTTAACGTACTTTCTGTTTCGTCCACTTCACGGTTAGGCTTGTACCTTGAAGTACCACCATGCTTGATTCTGGCAACGTCATACTTTGTTCTGCCGATTTTATGTATTTTAAGATTTTATCTCTTGTAATTAATTGGAAGATAATTTATTATTGTTACATTTTTAAAAGTTTATTCTATGTTGGTTAAATGTGGGGCCACGAGTCGGCAGGCTTACTCCCTAATTAGGGCTTTAATATTTAACGTTAATGCAGCCGGTTAAGGCTCTCAACTAGTTCTTGTTGATTGTTTCTATTATGCCCAATTGTGGCTAGGGAGATTTATGTTATTGGGAACTCATTGTTTACTGTTTGAATACCGCCGGTGGTGGCAAGTAAATATAATTCACATTACTAGAGCTGTTGGCTATCAACTATTAATATTTTCTTGAAATGTGTATGAAGGTCAATTTATCTTAAGTTTGTAAGGTTTATTTTGAGTCACCATTATAAGCATGGGAAGGTGTCCCACGTGTTTTATATATTATTGTTCCATCTTGATTGTTGTTTATGGATCCTACGCCTAACGCTATTTTATGTCTCACTCGCTCATAGAGCTGTACTTGTTATGTTTCTTGAATAAAATAAACTCTCTTGTGACCAACTGATTGTTATTATTGGGTGATAACCAGGGTGCGGGTTACAAGATGACGTTATGAGCTCATTTGATTGGATCTGCTCACTGTTTATTAAAGTTAGTTTCTATCATTTTCATTCTGTAACGATCTCCCCATCGTTGGTATTATAGTCTATTGCGATAGTAGTGCCTTAGACTACGCTGCCATCGAGGAGATCTAGAAGCTATTTGGAGTGGTCCTCCTCCTCAATTTTTGAAAATTATATTATTTTTGATTAACTTCTTTCCCAGAATTTTTTTGAACTTTGAAAGCTTTTAGAAGTTATTTGGACTGGTTTTCCCTCAGCATAATTTTTTTAGTATTCCTCCCTTTGAATTAAAAAAAATATTAAATTCATCTAAAAGCAATTTAAAGTGGTCATCCCCTAGACCTTTTTTAAATTTGGATGTTCCTCCAAGCTATTTAGAGTGCTTATAAACTTAGGGTTTTTTTTACAATTAGAATCCTTCGAAAACAATTTGATATTTTCTTCTCCAGCTATTTAAAAAAAATAATGTTGTGTCTTTAGATCTGGCCTGCCCAACCCGTAGCTCGCGGGCAACATGTTACCCGCGAGAGCATTAAGAGCTGCTGGCAGGTAACCTCTCATTGAAAACTAGTGAATGGTACCAACTTCTGGAATTTAGTCCTGCCTGACAAGTACCCTATTCTAAAACGCATATCATTAAAGGTGAGTGTATGTTTTGGTTTTACCTACCGAAGCGAATCACGATTTTCAAATATGAAAATACTGAAACCAAAGTAAAGGACATCATTAACTGATAAACATTTAAATGACTGTATGAGAGTGGCTTTTACCAAATAAACTACAAACTACAATATTATGGCTGAAAGTATGCTGTGCCAAGTATCGCATTGAACTCTGTTTGAGTGAAATATTTTCAGAGCTGAAAAATAAACCTCTTGTGAATTTTTTTAAAACTGATTTAATTTTTTTTTGCCATTTTTGTATTGTTTTGTACACTTTTATAATTCATTAACACTTAAATGGTAACCTGAGTAATTTTCTTTAGTATAGTAAAAGTTTTCCTCACACTAACATATGCACCTATATGTAGCTAGGTAGAGTTTACTAGACTTTGTTTTTAAACATTCACGTTACAACAATTTATATTTTATGTTACCCTCGGGCACACAAAATGTTGCCGAAGTTGCCCTCACTCTAGTTAAGGTTAGGCAGGCCTGCTTCAGATGCTATTTGGAATGACACTCACCTAGACATTTTTGAAAATCGAGTGACTTTATAAGTTATTGGCAGTGTGATGTAAGTCTTTCAACTTCATATTATAGAATATAAAGAAGATATCAATTAGATATAGAGGGGGAGTTATTCTATTTCAGGAAGGCAATGATTCCCCTCTCCCTATAACCAACTCTCCGCTTTCACTGCCACTAATTTTGAATGGTCTTTCCCCAATTTTTGGAAATTAGACTCGTTTAAAAGCTATTTAGAGTAGTTCTTTCTCCAATTTTTGTTGTAGAAATGTTGGTACTTCTAGAAGCTATTTGGAGTAGTCCTCCTTAGATAAATTTTTGAAATTGTGATGTTTCTATAACTCCGACACTATTTTGAAAATAGGATCTTCTTAGAAGCTATTTGAAATGGTCCTCATCTGGATTTCTTATTAGATAAGATGCCTCTAGAAGATTAAGGGCTCTTACACTGACACCTTTTTCAAAATTGAATGCTTTCAGAAACCATTTGGTGTAGTATTCACGTGAAAAATCTTCAAAATTGCATTCACCTCAAAGCGTAGTAGTCCTACCCTAGAAAATTTGCTACTATGCCGATTTTTTCTTACAGAATATATTTGAAATGGTCTTCTATGGCAAATCTCTGAAGATTGAACGTCTATAAGGCATTTGAAGTTTGAGTTAGGGCTACTTTCAGCTTCATATTTGATATCATCAGAGGTGTAACATTAGCATTGCTAGTTAATGTTACATTATTACTACCCACCCCGAATAAATCCAATACATATAGACATCCTGCAATATCAAAGATTTACAACACCTTACTATGCCTAAAATATGTGCTTTACTCACCCTATAGTCTCGGCCAACAACCATCTCACGACTGGTGGACATCAAATAATTCAAATAGAAGACTGACACTCCTTGGAAAACGATACACCGGTATGAGATGACCCAGGCCTGCGCTGATTGGCCCAGATGGCCGACAAACAAACCACACGCAATCGTAACTGCCAACTCACCAGAGTACCGGTCTACGTGTTTAGATGACGTGTCAAGATTATGACGGTTGTTAACAAGAGAATCATGCTGCTAGCACGTGTTCGCAACGTGGCGTTGTATTTTTAATATGAAGATCCCCCCCATATTTCCATCAACTAGACCTATATAAGGCTGGTGCTCAGCTAACATGGTTGACTATTAATTCCAACACAGCCACGAGAGGTCCTTGTCTGGACTTAGACATAATCGCTTCAAGATGTCAAAATATAAGCTGATTATATTTTATCAAACATTTAAATATAATCGATCTATAATGGGTTTGGGCGTTTGAACAATTAGTTAATTATGTTATTAAAATCGTTCATTGTAGGTGTTGTTGATTTATCATTAGAAGATTATTTTGGAAAGTAAAATTGTTTTATGGAACACTTAATGTTTCCTTTTGCCCTTGGGCGCTAGTCTCTTTGTAAAATTTAGACTTATTTGTAGGTAGCAACATTTTTGATTCTTTTTATATCTTGGAATATTTAGTTTAAATATAAATTTTATTGCACTTGTGGTTACCAATAATCGTTTAGACTTTAATATTTGATAATGTTTAAATTATAGATAAAATTTTGTAGACATATTTTGTTTGAAGAAATTATAAAAGTAATTTATTTTTGTAGGTTTATAAGTTATAACTTTAACAATAACCGATTAATTTAGTGAGAAATTACCAGTAATCTAATGTAATTATACTTTGTTTTTTATTATAATATTAGATATTAACAAGTCGAAATCTTCTCGATTACTTCTAAGTTGGTGGAAGTAGTAGTTCCACAGGAGTTTGAGTTATGTCGGGAAGTCAAACCTTTGTGTAATTTATTTTGATCAGAATTGATATTTAAATTAAATTTATACTTAAAATTCCAATGATTTATTCAGAATTCAGAAGGGTGATTCAGGAGCTTTATTAACCGTTTAGATGAGCTCTTTAAGCTCTTTATTGCTATAGTAAGGTTTCAAAAGTGTAATGGTTTAACCTATTTGATTAGTCGGAATTTAATCTCTTTGATATTAAATAGTAAAAATACCTTATACCTTTATATTACAAGCTCTTTATGCTCTTTATTAATATAATAAGGTTTAAAAGGTTTCATGATTTAATCTATTTATTTAGTCTGAAATCACAAGAGTGATTCAGCCGCTTTGTTAACCAAGTAGAGGAGCTCTTTAAGCTATTTATTATTATGTTAACGATTTTTTATTATTAATGGGTCTCTTCCAGACTAATTCATAAATAATTAATTATATAACTAGTTTTGTTTAAAATATAGTCTTCTTCAAGGACTACTATTACTTTGAGATTGTGAAATATATCCTCAAATGTACTGCGCAAGCGCAGTCTCTGCCATATTTATATGGTTTTTAACACTCTCCAGTTTGCCTTGTGAAGCCATGTATTATTTATTTACCTCTGTTGTTTTACCTTGAATAAATCATTCAATTTTTTCTTAAACTTGCAAATGTTCCTATTTTTGTCACATTAAGTTCCCTATAGTTTCCGCTCACCCTCTCCGCGGCTATTGTGGCCTCTAGCGGTTAGAGTTGGAGGTGGTGAATGGTACAGAGGATCTTAGATATATCTTAAGAGGGTATTTATAACAGGGAAAGGCGAACTCTTTCCAGGGGGCAATGCCCTCTTGACCCCCAGTTCTACCAACACAGCTGTTAGAAACAGATTATCTGCCTAAAAGAGGCAAATATAGTATATATTCCTTTTGGAAAATATTTATTTATAATTTAAATTATATTAGTGTTCGCTGAACCATAATCACAACGATGTAAGTAAATTGTTAAAAATTACAGCAACGACATGTTGAGCCAACGGACTCATTTAAGTATATTGGAATATTTTTTTAAGTTAATTAAATATAATTATGCATTTAAATAATATAACAATATTAAATTTTGAGTGTGACACTGCGGATGCTCTGGGGATTATGGTGTTATAAACTTAAAAACAACTGAAACACAATATTTTGACTTCTGAGGGCTAAACATAGACTGAATCTATAACGTATATTGTAGACAATTATTTTAAACGTTGAATATAGTCCAGTAAAACCGATGAAAACAAAAGAGTGTAAACAAACAAGTTCTCATACTTTATCACTCGAAAATTAATATAATTATTACGTGAAATTAGATTAGCACATATGATATTATAACTGCCTAGTAATTAACGTTTCTATCAATTTTTATATCTTTCCACACCTCGTCTCACTCCTCATTCGGAATATCCGCATACTGACACAAACAGGCTTGGAGAACATAAATAAGGTAGAAATAATATAAATGTAAGCTTTAATTTAAATGGAAAAAAGAATGAAAAATATTTCAATGAAGTATGTCTCACTACAACTTTCTGTAATTTAAATTTCCCTCTCCCAGACAGTTTAGTTTCTTACGAGAGTGATGCCTTGGAGTAGAGCATGCAGCCACAGATATGAGCAATATTACTCATATGTTCACACACGTTCATGATTTGTGAACATTTTAATATACTACCATTTTGTTTATATACATAATGGAAATCAGATTCTTTTAACTGGGTTTACTTATATTTCTTCTTTTACTATTTTAATAGCTGTAGGTAAATGGCGCGGTGATCATGAAGAGTATTTAATAGATGTAGGTAAATGGTGCGGTGATCATGAAGAGTATTTAATAGCTGTAGGTAAATGGTGCGGTGATCATGAAGAGTATTTAATAGCTGTAGGTAAATGGCGTGGTGATCATGAAGAGTATTTAATAGGTTACTGTAGGTAAATGCGGCGGTGATCATGAAGAGTATTTAATAGCTGTAGGTAAATGGCGCGGTGATAATGAAGAGTATTTAATAGCTGTAGGTAAATGGCGCGGTGATCATGAAGAGTATTTTAATAGGATTATAATTAATTATCTATCGAAAGTTTAAAGTATTGATAAGATTATTAAGTTTAAAACCATGCCCTTTGTTTATTTGAGGAAGATGCTATAGTTATAAATTAATCAAATAAGATCTAAGGACTATCTGACTTCAAAGATACATTAAATAGTAATAATGATTGTGTAACGCAATATGTTTATCCAAAGTCTACAGCCCGCCTTCCCCCTCACACATTTCTCGTCTAGTACTGTTGAAGAACATGTGGGCCGAGACTTCATTACTCAGTTTTAAGATCAATTGTTTATTTAACATGTCAGTGACACGAACAGTTAGCGTGTCTGTAAAATATACAATTAGACAATTATATTCTATGTCCACTGGATGAAGGTGGATTAACACGTGGATATATTTTACTGTTAGAGGGATTGGACAACTAATATTATATATGGTCCACTAAAATGTTGACGTAATATATAATAAATAGTAACAATTAAAAAATACAATTTCTTATTACAAATTTTACAAGTATATGTGGGCCCCCTGAATATGAGGGTTCCATCAATTTAAAGGGGGAAAGATGGACACACTCGATTATCCCTTTTCTACACCCGTGTAGAGCAAATTTCGAAAATGGTCACATAGCAATTTTTAATTTAATCTATTTGAGATATTTAACGTGCACTTTCGTTACTTGATGAGATAAGCCCAAACACTAAATAAAATAATTGAAATTGAAAAGTAATACTTCTAAATCTATAAAACAGTGTACATATTTAACCAATAATTTAGAAAAAAAAAATTATTTAAATAAGATTCTAACTACTTTACATAGGTATATACAACTTCCTTTAGTAAAGTTATTTTGATTTATGTAAAGATATATTACTCCTTCAATATTATCAAGCCGGGAGTATTTTTTTAAAATAAGACGGTAACTAGAGATTTAAAAAAATGACTCGACACTAATAAGGGTGCACATCCTCTAAAACCCCTCCCTCAAATAATCAACTTACATATTTTTCTCAATTAATAAATTAGCTAGGTGACCTGATGGTCTAGGGGTAAGTTGTCAGATTTCTGTGCTGGGGATCCGGGGTTCAATCCTTGGTCCTGGCACAGATTTATCTGATTGCCAAACCCTTCCTTCACCTTTGACAAGACGTGTACTAATCACAACTTGCGAATGTGTGGAATGCCAGGCCTCAACCGTGGTTCGGATTCTGCGTTAAGCTTTAGGTCCTCCATTTCATCTCACAATCACAATACCATAAACACATTAGCGTTAGTGCGTACAACCTGAACGGGTAGTAAGACGTAGTGCTAATAATAATGATTAATAATAAAATAACTCTAGGTCTTCCAATATTATTATTTTTGTAGTTTCGCATATTACTACCCGTTGGTGTTGTGCGCCTCTTATATGAATTGATCACCCAAAGTTGTAAAGTAGGACTATCCCGTCTCGGTGGGCCATCACATTCATCTAGCCTAGTTTACTGATAGCGGGGAGGAAGTAGTTCTATTCCCAACTGGCTGTAGTCACATTTATCTAGTCTAGTTTACTGATAGCGGGAGGAAGTAGTTCTATTCCCAACTGGCTGTAGTCACATTTATCTAGTCTAGTTTACTGATAGCGGGGAGGAAGTAGTTCTATTCCCAACTGGCTGTAGTCACATTCATCTAGCCTAGTTTACTGATAGCGGGGAGGAAGTAGTTCTATTCCCAACTGGCTGTAGTCACATTCATCTAGCCTAGTTTACTGATAGCGGGGAGGAAGTAGTTCTATTCCCAACTGGCTGTAGTCACATTCATCTAGCCTAGTTTACTGATAGCGGGGAGGAAGTAGTTCTATTCCCAACTGGCTGTAGTCACATTCATCTAGCCTAGTTTACTGATAGCGGGGAGGAAGTAGTTCTATTCCCAACTGGCTGTAGTCACATTCATCTAGCCTAGTTTACTGATAGCGGGGAGGAAGTAGTTCTATTCCCAACTGACTGTAGTCACATTCATCTAGTCTAGTTTACTGATAGCGGGGAGGAAGTAGTTCTATTCCCAACTGGCTGTAGTCACATTCATCTAGTATAGTTTACTGATAGCGGGGAGGAAGTAGTTCTATTCCCAACTGGCTGTAGTCACATTCATCTAGTCTAGTTTACTGATAGCGGGAGGAAGTAGTTCTATTCCCAACTGGCTGTAGTCGCATTCATCTAGTATAGTTTACTGATAGCGGGGAGGCAGTAGTTCTATTCCCAACTGGCTGTAGTCACATTCATTTAGTATAGTTTACTGATAGCGGGGAGGAAGTAGTTCTATTCCCAACTGGCTGTAGTCACATTCATCTAGTATAGTTTACTGATAGCGGGGAGGAAGTAGTTCTATTCCCAACTGGCTGTAGTCACATTCATCTAGTCTAGTTTACTGATAGCGGGGAGGCAGTAGTTCTATTCCCAACTGGCTGTAGTCGCATTCATCTAGTATAGTTTACTGATAGCGGGGAGGAAGTAGTTCTATTCCCAACTGGCTGTAGTCACATTCATCTAGTATAGTTTACTGATAGCGGGGAGGAAGTAGTTCTATTCCCAACTGGCTGTAGTCGCATTCATCTAGTATAGTTTACTGATAGCGGGGAGGCAGTAGTTCTATTCCCAACTGGCTGTAGTCACATTCATTTAGTATAGTTTACTGATAGCGGGGAGGAAGTAGTTCTATTCCCAACTGGCTGTAGTCACATTCATCTAGTCTAGTTTACTGATAGCGGGGAGGAAGTAGTTCTATTCCCAACTGACTGTAGTCACATTCATCTAGCCTAGTTTACTGATAGCGGGGAGGAAGTAGTTCTATTCCCAACTGACTGTAGTCACATTCATCTAGCCTAGTTTACTGATAGCGGGGAGGAAGTAGTTCTATTCCCAACTGGCTGTAGTCACATTCATCTAGTATAGTTTACTGATAGCGGGGAGGCAGTAGTTCTATTCCCAACTGGCTGTAGTCACATTCATCTAGTATAGTTTACTGATAGCGGGGAGGCAGTAGTTCTATTCCCAACTGGCTGTAGTAAGTTAATATTTCATAAATGGCTCCCCCCTCCACCCTCTAAAATTAGATCTTCCCTACCCTTAGTCGTGTAGATGAATGCGGAAAGTACGAGAGGTTATTAAGTGAGACAAAAAACAAAAACAGATGCTTATTTCATTTTTCAAATTTATATCTATGGATATTTTAATGTGTTAAGTTGATAGTCAAGTTACTTTGGATGCTTAAAGGCAAGAGAAAACACTTATTTTATTTATAGTGATTACATTATTTATTTCACGCTGAACAATATTTAGTTTGCAGTTTACACCCCACAGTAGGACTTTGGTAGCAAATAAATTCAATACATATCAAACTTTTTTTTTGCGATCAATATTTATAAAGTTTTACTGTTATTGGTATTTTATTTCAATAATATAAATCAAAAGTGACAACACATTTTGACGTAAGTATACGTGACTGTGTATCTATCTGTCAGATAACGACAAATGGTAGTGTATTTTTAAAAGGTGATTCCTCAGATTGTGCTGCATTATGTGAGCGACCTGCTCTCGTTATCAAAGAGAAACATTTTCTGCTCAAGGTCTGATTCTGTTCAACTCACAATGGTGTAGACATGGTAGCAATCCGTGAACAAATACTGCACATATTGTTTGCTGGTCACGTACTCGACAACAATCACCTCACGCAACAATTGTACCCGTTACAGGTACGCTATTGAGGTATAAATAATGAGTGAGGTAAGATTTTAGAGGAAATGCACCCATATTAACGTGGAGGGAGAGTTGGAAACAATTTAGTAGAAACCTCCCTCCTTACAACTGAGTGATATCTGAACCCTCATATCCCCGTGATTTGCTAACACGGGACTGACACGTTAGACCATGTGACCATCGAAGCAGGGTCACCACAATTACTATTTAAAATAAAGGTTGTTCTTTTATCCACGACTCACTTAAGATTAGAGCTATCAGAATATTTATACTATTTGGGTGAAGATGAAAAAGGTATAATTTAGATATAGTGTACCTGCATTTGCGTGAGGTTAGAGTGGGAATTGATCTCTCAGGGCTTAGTAAGAATTTCAGTCATGTAAAAATAAGGTGTTGTTTTCACAAAGTAATATTTGGAATGTAGCTTCCTTATACCTACCTACAAGCGAGTGCATGTGAGATATTTTAGATATTCCCTCCTCCAATTTCTTTTTTGATCAAATGAATATAAATAGCACGTGTCCCGGATGTACGGTGGGCTGTAGCACTCTATCAATTAGACGCTACGTTGTTTGTAGCATTGTATCCTGTCTTTGTATACTCTCATTGTATCATGTTATTGTACCATGTTATTGTACCCTGTCATTGTATCCTCTCATTGTACCCTGCCATTGTATCCTGCCATTGTACCCTGCCATTGTATCCTGCCATTGTACCCTGTCGTTGTATCCTGCCATTGTATCCTGCCATTGTACCCTGTCATTGTACCCTGTCATTGTACCCTGACATTGTACCCTGTTATTGTATCCTGCCATTGTATCCTGCCATTGTATCCTGCCATCGTACCCTGTCATTGTACCCTGTCATTGTACCCTGCCATTGTACCCTGTTATTGTACCCTGCCATTGTACCCTGCCATTGTATCCTGCCATTGTATCCTGTCATTGTATCCTGCCATTGTACCCTGTCATTATACCCTGACATTGTACCCTGTTATTGTATCCTGCCATTGTACCCTGCATTGTACCCTGTCATTGTACCCTGTCATTGTACCTTGCCATTGTATCCTGTCATTGTACCCTGCCATTGTACCCTGTTATTGTACCCTGCCATTGTACCCTGCCATTGTATCCTGCCATTGTATCCTGCCATTGTATCCTGCCATTGTACCCTGACATTGTACCCTGTTATTGTATCCTGCCATTGTACCTGCCATTGTACCCTGTTATTGTTCCCTGCCATTGTACCCTGCCATTGTATCCTGCCATTGTATCCTGCCATTGTACCCTGTCATTGTACCCTGTCATTGTACCCTGACATTGTACCCTGTTAATTGTATCCTGCCATTGTACCCTGCCATTGTACCCTGTCATTGTATCCTGCCATTGTACCTGTCATTGTACCCTGCCATTGTACCCTGTCATTGTACCCTGACATTGTACCCTGTTATTGTATATCCTGCCATTGTACCCTGCCATTGTACCCTGTCATTGTATCCTGCCATTGTATCCTGCCATTGTATCCTCACAATAACAACCATTTCCGTAGACTACCCTCAAGTACACGATGATGACAAGACTAATTACTCCTAATAGTGAATTGTTAAAACACTATAAACACATACACAAATAGAGAAGGATTATTCGTTATAAAAGTTTGGATTTAGGCTCAAGAGTGTTTACGCAAATATGATGGAATTATTGGATAGGAAATTTAACTGAACCTATAAAATGTATATATTTTTAACCGTGAGATATACATTACCATGCATTCACTTATATAACCGGTAAAATGAATGGACTCATAAGTATATAATGTAGATTTTTCCTCTTGAACACTTAGCTATTTATTGATTGAAATTAACAGTAATGACATCTTTTACGAAGAAGATTAAATAAAATAACACTTCAAACCTTCAAATTGTATTCTCATTGCGAGCTTTGGTGAGTGATGACATCAGCACGGGCATTCATTCGATTAATTTCCGAAGAGTTTCTGGTTTAATCTGCTTCCACTCGTGTTTAAGGACTTCCCATAAGTGTTTTTAGTTATTTATTTGCACTTATAAAATTGATAGTCCCACAAAATCCCATGAGAGTTCAATTACATTACATTGGTTTGGGGGACGTATTCTAGATTATATCAAGGTCAACTTTGTTGTTTTAAATGAAAGCCATTTTTTGTAATGGTATTTAATTCTGCACCAAAAAAGTAAACAACTTTTTTTCAAACTTATTTTATTTGGCATAAATCTTAGAAGATATTTTAGCTAGTAATTTTTTTATAACAATTTTTATTCTAGTACTTCTTTTTATTACATTAAAAGTTTATAGCTAAATGTTAGTGGTCATCATTTTGAACATTTAATTTAATTTAACATGAGCATTTTATCAAAGTAATTTTATAAATAATATTGGATTTGACGTCATAAGGAATAATCTAGTTCAGTAACAATTTATTGAATACAAAGTGTTATAAAAATAAAAGTTGAAATATCTTCAAAAATTCCTGTCAAATAAAAAGTATTCCAGGATAAAAGCCCTTTGTTTTTTGTATAAAATAAATTGGCGTTAAAATAATTACAGGGTTTTATTAAGAAACTTAAGTTGACCTTAACATAACCTTGAAGACGTAAACCAAATAAAAACTACTAATGCCGTTCTCTTTCCCCCTCAAAAACTAAAATTTATTGTTCGAAACATTTTTTTCTAAAATGCTTAATTTCCGGGAAATTCTGGTGTCTCAATTTAAATGCCTCACCCGATATAACCCTACTAATTGCTTCCATGGTTTTAGGGTGAGAAGGAAGGTTATATCTAGGGTAAGTGTACCCTAATTTGAAGGGAGAGTGGAAAACCATTTTGAAAATAAACCCTCAGTAGACCCGACTGTGATTCGAACTTCAATCTCCTTATCCTTGGAGGTCTAGTCTACTGTGAGACTAACGCCTTAGACCATGTGGGTTTATAAGCTATTTGATACTTCTTTGGTAAATTTTTGAAAAAGGAAATCCTCTATAAGTTATTTGAGGTTTGATCCAAGCCATTTTAAAGCTTAATATAAAAATCTTCGGAAATTATTTTGGTGATGAAGGGGGTGGGGTCCCTCCCTCCCTCCGCCCATGACAATAACCTGACATTAATATTCCATTATTTTGTGTATCATGTGAGTAGCGCACATGAGGCAACGGAAAGGTTTATCTCTCTTGGTTTGTCTGTGGAATGTCCTCACTCTTCACTCGCCTCAGTACCACGTGAGGCGCGCTAGGAGTCTGTAGCATCCATGGACACAGTGCTACCAACATGACGAGAACAGGGAGTATCACAGGTACTTCGTATTCATACATTATTTGTTCGTTATCTTAAATCCATAAACCAACATTTATGACAAAATAAAAATATCCTTTCAATTATTTACTAACAAAACTGCTAACATCATTTGTATGTAAATTTATATCAAATTTTCAATCTTCATTGAAATTAAAATGGTATGTATTTATGCTACGAGCAAATTAAACATTTATTTTGTATCCTGAAAATGCTTTAAGTAGAGAAGCATTTACCAAAAAGTCGATTCATTTCAAATAACGTTGAATTCAATTTGCTGGTAAAGTTGTTTATTGAAATGCATATTGTTTGATGTTTAGTTTTATTTATATAATAAAATAATATATTGGAAAGGAAACGGTTTATATCCTTTTAATTAGTTTCATCATAGTCAGAAAATATGTCTTCATAATTATACACTCGTATCCATCAGGCACTTTGCTACAATATTTTAAATGTCTAATATAAGTATCTTTTTTAAGTACAACCATAAACTTATTATATTTTACAACAATTAAATTTAAGTTGCTTATCATTAGTTTATATTGTTTGACGTTTAGTAGATCTGTTAATACGTAAGTTCGATGACGGTATAATATACTAATATGACTGAAATATAATCAAGGGAAGTGCGAATAAGTGCCGTTAGGTATTCTCACATGACCATTAGTAATTGTTGTAAAACTTCCAAAGCAAAAATGAACTATAAAATCATTTAAAAGCTCTTATAATTTATTTGGTCCCCCATAAGAATTTCAAACAATACAGTATTCAGTAGCTAAACAAAAGGTAATTTCACTGATTTATAAAATACAGGATAAGTACCAAACCTTTTATTTATCTTATTATTCTCTATAAAAAATCTATAATTACGTTTATTTTAATATAATATAATCTATTTACTAAATGTGAATACACATTTAAAAATAATATTGTTTATAATAATATCTATCCTTGTGTCATGTTCATTCTGCTATTTAAATAACTAATCACTATTGATATAATCACACTATACAGTATATAATATATATTTATACACATATACATTTATTCTGTGAGTTAATAAAACTAAGCACATTATTTTATAAATATATTTTAAAAGTTGAATATACTTTTCCTGTATAATTGAGCAAAGCATCTTGTACTAGTATTATTAAATGTTATTAAAATAGTACTGTTCCTACCTCAAGGATTGTCAGCTTAGGTTAAGTGGGTTGACGTTTTTGTAGATGGTGTGTTGAGCTAATCATGTCTATAAAATACCACATTATTTACCCAATTACTGATAGTCCAAACTGATACTAGAAGACGCACCGCTCTAAAGATCTATACTTCGATTAAATATACACTTATTTTGATCTTGTATCTGGAGAACTATATAATCTGTCAACTGTCCAGATTGTTTATAAACCAAGATACATCGTCCTAAGCCATGTCCCGGCCGGTGTAAGGGTGTGGACATACTACGTGTGAGGGACAACACAAGATACATCGTCCTAAGCCATGTCCCGGCCGGTGTAAGGGTGTGGGCATATTATGTGAGGGTAGGGGATATTACTACAGTTCTATGATAATTCAATGGTGGGGGATCGGGAATAGATTCCTGAGTGGGGTTATTGAGATGAGTTTTTTATGAATTGTTTCACCACTCTCCCTCCATGCAAATGTTGGTACACTGATTCCAAACGCTCTCTTCTCCATTAATGTAAATACGCGGCTATACCGGATGGGTGTAAAGATGCGGTACCCTCTTAGCTAGACTAGGAGACTGCAAGTGAACCCTCCTCTCTCGAGTCTGATCTTGGACACGTGTGTGGCTAGACTAGGAGACTGCTAGTGAACCCTCCTCTCTCGAGTCTGATCTTGGACACGTGTGTACTATGTGGGGCTAGACTAGGAGACTGCTAGTAAACCCTCCTCTCTCGAGTCTGATCTTGGACACGTGTGTGGCTAGACTAGGAGACTGCTAGTAAACCCTCCTCTCTCGAGTCTGATCTTGGACACGTGTGGGGCTAGACTAGGAGACTGCTAGTGAACCCTCCTCTCTCGAGTCTGATCTTGGACACGTGTGTGGCTGGACTAAGAGACTGCTAGTGAACCCTCCTCTCTCGAGTCTGATCTTGGACACGTGTGTGGCTAGACTAGGAGACTGCTAGTGAACCCTCCTCTCTCGAGTCTGATCTTGGACACGTGTGTGGCTAGACTAGGAGACTGCTAGTGAACCCTCCTCTCCTGAGTCTGATCTTGGACACATGTGTGCCATGTGGAGCTAGACTAGGAGACTGATAGTGAACCCTCCTCTACCGAGTCTGATCTTGGACACATGTGTGCCGTGTGTAGCTATACATGGTTTAATGTGGAGATATCCATATTTGAGTGAAACTAGTGTTGCACTGCATCTGGGATATTTAGTATTATTGTGAAAAAGCGTATCACTCAAAGATTTCAGACTTTTTATAAAAAAAGGTGTGAAAGCCCCCAAATTTGCACAAAGTCACAAACGATGTGTTCAGACCAGGATTTAACAGGTCTTATGGATTTTGAGTGGTTGTTCAAACCAACTATTGTTTATGGTTGAAAAACAGGTCACACAAAGATCATGAAATGGTAGCTGGGTCACACAAACATCCTGACATTGTAGCTAGGTCCCACAAGCAGTACTGCATGATAGCTGGGTCACACAAACATCCTGACATTGTAGCTAGGTCCCACAAGCAGTACTGCATGATAGCTGGGTCACACAAACAGTACCGCATGATAGCTGGGTCACACAAACAGTACGACATGGTAGCTGGGTCACACAAACAGTACCGCATGATAGCTGGGTCACACAAACATACCGACATGGTAGCTGGGTCACACAAACAGTAACACATGGTAGCTGGGTCACACAAACAGTACCGCACGGTAGCTGGGTCACACAAACAGTACCACATGGTAGGTGGGTCACACAAACAGTACCACATGGTAGCTGGGACACACAAACATCTTAACATGGTAGCTAGGTCACACAAACAGTAACACATGGTAGCTGGGTCACACAAGCAGTACCGCATGGTAGCTGGGTCACACAAACAGTACCGCATGATAGCTGGGTCACACAAACAGTACTGCATGGTAGCTGGGACACACAAACATCTTAACATGGTAGCTGGGTCACACAAACAGTAACACATGGTAGCTGGGTCACACAAACAGTACGACATAGTAGCTGGGTCACACAAACAGTACCGCATGATAGCTGGGTCACACAAACATACCGACATGGTAGCTGGGTCACACAAACAGTAACACATGGTAGCTGGGTCACACAAACAGTACCGCACGGTAGCTGGGTCACACAAACAGTACCACATGGTAGGTGGGTCACACAAACAGTACCACATGGTAGCTGGGACACACAAACATCTTAACATGGTAGCTAGGTCACACAAACAGTAACACATGGTAGCTGGGTCACACAAACATCTTAACATGGTAGCTGGGTCACACAAACAGTAACACATGGTAGCTGGGTCACACAAACAGTACCACACGGTAGCTGGGTCACACAAACATCTTAACATGGTAGCTGGGTCACACAAACAGTAACACATGGTAGCTGGGTCACACAAACATCTTAACATGGTAGCTGGGTCACACAAACAGTAACACATGGTAGCTGGGTCACACAAACAGTACCGCACGGTAGCTGGGTCACACAAACAGTACCACATGGTAGGTGGGTCACACAAACAGTACTGCATGGTAGCTAGGTCACACAAGCAGTACCGCATGGTAGCTAGGTCACACAAGCAGTACCGCATGGTAGGTGGGTCACACAAACAGTACCGCATGATAGCTGAGACACACAAACATCTTAACATGGTAGCTAGGTCACACAAACAGTACCGCACGGTAGCTGGGACACACAAACATCTTAACATGGTAGCTAGGTCACACAAACAGTAACACATGGTAGCTGGGTCACACAAGCAGTACCGCATGGTAGCTGGGTCACACAAACAGTACCGCATGATAGCTGGGTCACACAAACAGTACTGCATGGTAGCTAGGTCACACAAGCAGTACCGCATGGTAGCTGGGACACACAAACATACCGACATGGTAGCCACGTCACACAAACATCCCGACATGGTAGCCAGGTCACACAAACATCCCGACATGGTAAACAGTCAAGGTGTGCTTAGGCCAATAGGGTTAAACTAATCTCCCTCCCTTTCTTTAGTTTTACAACAGAAAAACGCTATTAATTTATGTTATATTAATTATCTCTTAACCTCTTAATTCTTTCTCTACAGGGTGTGTGTTAAATGCATCCGACCCACCGGGAGGTGATTCCTTGCGAAAAAATAATTATGAAATATATGGACAACTTTTTTTAGAAAGTGATTTTAATGGAGCTATGAGCCTTTGAAAATTGCGTTTGAAAATGCTTTTCTGTAAAAATATCCAAAACAACTTGAGATAAAACAACAAAAATCCCTGGATAATGTTTTGATGAATTAAGATGTTAAAACTCTGAAAACTTGGATAGCAATATCATCCCCCTTCAATGATTAAATGGGGTTATCCACCTTCTTTTCACATTGAATTTTGTGACATTGAACTTTAATTGATTTTTAATGACGAATTATTTATTAACCAACATCTCTAAATTAACAAAAAAGGTTGTCTTCTCGCAACTGTCTCAGGTCCAAAGTCTCCGAGAAAACCACATGTTTAGTTTAATAACAGATTGTTAGTGCCTTGTAGTTAGGTAATCAGCTGTGCAGTGCTGTGAAATGAAAGATGAAAGCCCTGATTCATTCACTCACTGACTGATTCATCACTATATCTCCCGAGGCTCTTGATATGGAATTTGGAATTTCGGCAAGAAGGTTCCTTTCAGGTCGTTGGTATCTGTTAAAAAGGCTTGGTGAAATTCAGCCCTTAAGGGGGTGAAACGGGGGCTGGAACATTTTAAAGGTATATTCGTATCTTCCAAACAGCTTAAGCTAGAAAGATGATGGCAGGAAGGTTCTTTTTGGGTAGCAGATCAGAAATCTTTTGATATTTTTCGAAATTAAAACCTTAAAAGTTTAAAAAATGAAGAGGCTGGTTTTTGGAAATCTTCAAAATATCAAATGATAGGAACCCCACTAGAATCTCACGATAGTGACAGTACGAATATAAGTTATCTTGAAACAAAACGTTGAATGTTAATTAGCCTATATGTTAACTGGACGACCGAGCTATGTCTGTCGGCTTAGTGTTTTTTGCATAGAAGAGAAGAGATAGACAACAACTCATTTTTATATATTATAATATTACTTTGCTTCCAATCCTGTTTTTAGTTAATTAAAAAGAATTTAATCAAAATTCTATCATTCCTGCTTCAGGGTGCACACATTCATGCTAAGGGCCTATTAATTTTTTTAAATTTCAGACTTCTCTGTGTGGTAGGTATCACGCAATGGTCATGAGTGCCAAAAATGTTTTATTTTATTAACATATAGATATATTAAGATTTTGGACTATTTCTGAATCATACAGAAAAAAGATATGGCCTCATTTTCCAGAAAGCAAAGGAACTAAGAGGGAATGAAAACAAAGGTGGGTGAACAATAGGAAAAGAAAACCTAAATGTCGGATGGTGATGGATCATAAAGAGGTTCTTACAATCTGGGATATATATGTATACAGGTATTAAATATACATATAATACCTGTGTAACAAGGAAAATCGACCAGGTAACCTAGAGATTAAAGCAGAAGAAGAGGTAGAGGAAGAGGAAAAATGACCTAGCATTTTAAATATTGAAGGGGAAAGAGCCATAAAGTATATGCGAAGAAGGAAAGCTGTTGGAGATTACGACATACCAGCTGACCTTTTGAAGGAACTGTGAAACAACGGAATAATGGCTTTAACAAAATTTATAAATAGGATTTATGAAACAGGAAAATGGCCCAAGGAATTTCTATATGTAGCCTGGGTGGCTCTAAAGAAGAATAAACAATCCAGTAAATGCAGTGACCACAGGACCATCATGTGGGGAAGATAATGGAAAGAATACTCAATTGGCGACCAGAGCATAAAATAGAAAGTGTGATGGAAGAAGACCAATTTGGATTCAGAAAGGAAAAAGGAAACAAAGATGCCATCGGTATGCTGAGAATAATTTCATAAAGAGTGCTGAAAGTCAAGACAGAATTCTACATTGGTTTCATAAAGTGGATAAAGGCGTTCGATAGAGTAAAACGGAAGAAACTGATGGAGATACTCAAGAAGATCACCATCAACTGGAGGGACAAAAGGTTGATTGCAAATCTGTACCTGGGACAGCAAGTGAAGGTGAGACTGAATGATGGAAAGACCAACCGCGTGGTGATAGGAAGAGGAGGAAGACAGGGATGCTGTTTGTCACACTTTGTCGAGTTTCCTAGACTCTTTTGTGTGTACGCAGCGCTGCTCGCTTGTTTGTCCCTGCGCAGACGGCTGCGCACGGTCACTATTGGATTCAAAGTTCTGGCCTAGAGCTCGTCGCTGCCCTATCGGTTCTGAGCTTGTTGAGAGCACGTTGGGGTAATTGTAATTAAGGTTATTGCATACGCGCGTGGGCACGGAGATGAGGTTTTCTTTTCAACATACAGTTGAGTAACCGAATCAACCAAGGGGTTGAATTAGAGCCCTGAATAAAGATTTGAGTGACTACATCCTAAGTGCCTTCTTCATACAACCCCTTCATAACGGCTTGTAGGGCCACACCCCCAGTCTGGGTCGTAAAGCTCTTCTATCAGCAACGGTGTCAACGGCGGCTAACACGAGTTGTCTCCCATATCGTCAGAAGTGTTCACGATATGTGTGGGACCATATGGTAGCAGAGCGTAGTTTGCGTGTTTTCACACGCGTTGTCATCAGTGCACATTTTTCAACAATCCAACAGTCCACCCATTCAACCAATCTGTAAGTGAAGTGAACGGAAATTGTCTCCTGGCACGGCAAGAAGGATTTGACCCCCTTAAGAATGGCAATGGCATAAATTGTCGTTGTCATAGCCACCTTCACCTAGAACTTCGAAACCTAACCAGATAACATTCTGAAAATTGAAAAATGACACCTGGACACGGGAATCGAACCCGGGACCTCTGGCTTAGTACGCCAATGCTCTAACCACTGAGCTATCCAGGATTCGTCCCGTGCCCATGGTCATTCTTCACTCATATTTTAAGGGAGAGTCTATGATGGACAAAGCAGAAATCGTCAGCTACAATTATGTGATTTTTTAATATCACAAGCCATCGGATAACGCAGCCATCGGCGACTCGGTAGTGGCTATTGCCAAGTTGTACAATTATTATTATAATTGTCAGGGAATGCGTATATTTATTAAGTGTAAATAGCCGAAGCTATATATAATAATAATATTAGACTCTGCCTTAAAATATGAGTGAAGAATGACCGTGGGCACGGGACGAATCCTGGATAGCTCAGTGGGTAGAGCATTGGCGTACTAAGCCAAAGGTCCCGGGTTCGATTCCCGTGTCCAGGTGTCATTTTTCAATTTTCAGAATGATATCTAACTGAACCAACTACCATTAATATAGCTTCGGCTATTTACACTTAACTAACCAGATAAGTTAGACTCAACTATATATTTTCACTATAAGCCTTTTCTCATATTTGATTTGATTAAGTCTTAACTAGAGGACTATGTTTTGTTGTGTTATTAGTATTATTAGGCATGTTAACCGTTATTGAACTGTTTGACACACGATTAGTCCTAGTGAAACTCTTAATTTTAAAGTTCTCGATATCATTATTATCAGTCTTTAGTTAATTTTTAGTGTTACTATGTTTATAGTTATCCAAACTAAGGGTAAAATGTTGAATTTGGTAGTTAACCTAACATTTTCTGACAACATAGGAGTGTGGGACTAGAATTTTTCCTAAATCAATTATTTATATGAGTAATAATGATCTAAGGGATAGTTTTGTTTTAGTAACCATGGGTGAATCTTGTTTAAATTAGGAGAGTTTTCTTTGGTCAAGTTGACATGTTAAGGCAACATTATGTGAGGTTAATATTGTTTACTAATATTTTTGTTAACATGATGTACCGATCTTACAATGACGCATCAATTTCGAGCAATGACAGGGTTTGGGATCAAGGATATACACGAGCTACCCGAGTTGAACCTTTGGTTCTTGTTCTATGTGAGGGTTTACGTGAGGCAACTTCGGAGACCAGTACACCCCTGTTTGAAGACTCGAGACACACTTCTGGGATTAAAGTGCCTTATTTTACCTGGATTGGGGTTTATAATAGGGTTATAGCCAAATATCGTGGGTATTTTAGTACTTTTGGAATATCATGTATTGTTTAGTTATTGAGTGCGTAATACTATTCCTAAATTATAAAAATGGATCATCCTGACCCTAGTCGCATCTTTAAGGATGAGTTGATCTACGAATTGACAATTAGTGGTTCGAAGACAGAAAAAACTGTCGATCAATTAAGGTTGCAAATTAGTGACGTGTTTGGCATCAAGAAGGGCGAGAACAGTTCTCTCGTGATAATAGACAAAGTTCACAAGTAGAGAAATGTAATAATTTGCAAACTATGATAGCACAGTAGGAAAAACCTCTACCGTCGGTAGAAAAGAAGATTAGTAGTACGCTTGGTCCCTTGAAATCCCGCCTATCTAGGATATTGCTGGAGTCACGTGGCTAGGAGAATTTAAACAATTTTGTGATGAGTTAGAAAATCAGATATGTATGGCCCTCAAGAAAGAAACTAACACACCATTAAAAACAATAGGACAAGTAGGGAACCAAATATT
This sequence comes from Timema podura, assembly GCA_033556935.1. NCBI lineage: Eukaryota > Metazoa > Arthropoda > Insecta > Phasmatodea > Timematidae > Timema > Timema podura. The sequence goes on from JAVRXN010000001.1 coordinate 73,185,914, forward strand.
ATCTCAGAGTGGTCTATTAGAAAGAGATATAGGACAAACTTCTCATGACGATGATTCTCAAGACATCAGAATCGTTCAGATTTTGAACTTAGTCCACAAATGGAATGTAACATTTGACCTTGGATCTAATCCCATAGATTTCTTTGAAAAAATTGAGGAGTGGAAAAACAACTATACATTAACGGACCGTGAGATGTTGACAGACCTGCCCGAGATAATTTTAGGTCAGAACTCGCTTTGGATGAGTAACAACCATCACAACTGGACCACATGGCGTGGGTTTGTTGACTTTTTTACTACTGCAAGTGGCGGCCCTCTTCCAACAATGTAATGATGAAATTCGGGACTACAATAGGTGGACTCAGTCTAGTGAATAGAGAGATTGGATTGCAGGGGATGAGAGTAACGAGCGGATGGGGGTGAGTGGTAGAACCTTTGACCCTTCAAACGACCGTGGAGTTCACGGTAATCGCCCGAATTGAAGTAGTCACCTGCTCACCAATCCCAACTAATTTAAAGAGAGGAGGTGTTACAGATGTAACTCTAGATTCCATATGGCACGCAACTGCGACAAACAATCCTGATCGAATGTTTCAGTTGTGTCAGTGGGGGCAGGTTCACGGCGTGAGGGGAGAAAACTCAATCTCGGACGCGGGATTGGGTTTCCTAGCTGGATCATCATTATTTGTCCTCTGCCCCGTTCTGAGATACAATGTTGTTGGGAGCTCCCATAGGACTTGGCCCGCTGAAACAACCACCCTACTAGGCACAGACTCATTACATAACGTTGTTCCGGAAGATCTATTGGGGACTTTTCACACCCGTGGGTTGGTTAGGGACTCAGAGACATGTGAAATATATTGTGTTACCGCGAGTCTTGAGAAGTTCCAGGTGGTAACGAGAATCAAAGTCTCAGTGAAAATCGTGGGGTTGGCTTGGCCATTGTGGTTCCTCGTCACACCCAGGTTGGTGACTCAAATGATCTTGGGGCATGACACTTTCCGGGGGACTAGAACCACTATTGACGTGTACTCTGAAACGATAAGTTTCAAATCCCACCCAGGGCTCCTAGTGAAGCTGATACCCTCTCTTCCTGGTGCCACCATGATCGAAGACACACGCGATCACATATCCGAGTTCCAGGCTGAGCATCCCGCTGTGGTCTGCAACCGGATTTGTCACACTAATATATTTTCTCATAGCATAGAGTTAATTGACCATACCCTGGTTAGGTCAAAGGCCTATTTCTATGCTCCCCTTAAGCTCGAAGTTTTGAAGACCCATATTGAGAATTTGTTAGAGAAGGAAATCATGAGGAGGTCTAAAAGCCCTTATGCTCCTCCGGCGTTCTTAGTAGGACGCCCAGGGCAGGAACCACGTATGATTGTCGATTATCGTAAATTGAATTAGAAAATACTGTACGAGGCTACTCCTTTGCCTACCATAAAAATAGCATTCCAGTTTCTAGGCCAGACCCAGTATTACACGGTCATAGACTTAAACAAAGCTTACTACAAAATCTCTTTAACTTAATAAGCTAAGCAGTATATGTCATTTATCAAACAATTCGGTCTCTTAAAATGCAATTAAATTCCCTTTGGTGTTTCAACCAAGGCCAAATAATATTGTGCTTCCAGTATTACAATTTAAGTACGTCTTCAATTATCTAGATGACCTGGTCATCTATTATAACACATTGGAGGGACACAAGAGACACGTTAGAGAAGTCTTGAATAGGTTGCGAGCAGACAATATGACAGTGAACTCGAATAAACTAAGGTGTGGGCACAACGCAGTCTATTCAACTTATATGGCAAGTGCCTGGTCAGGGAAGCCGTAGAAGAACGTGGAAATTTCAGGATAGGAGAACACAATACAACACAATACAGCACAATAAAATAAGCAGATGAGAATCGCTGGCCAAAAATAAAGAAGAGTTGCAGAAAATAGTGGATTGGCTGGTTGAGGTAGGGAGGAGACCAAAATTGAGAAGTCAAAATTGATGGTGATTTCAATAAATAAAGAGCCACTGAAAACCAAAATGGGAAATCAGTATTAGGAAAACATAGAACAGTTCAATAACCAGGGAAATATGCTGACAATGAATGCCTACTGCACCAAGGAACTTAGGTTGAGGATCACCATGGCCAAGGAAGCTTTTAAAAAGAAGAGGTTACTGCTGACTAGAGATTTGAGTTTCAAACTGAGGAAGAAACTGACGAAATGCTTCAATTGGAGCATCGCATTATATGAAGCAGAAATTGAACTCTTAGGAAGAAAAGAAAAAAAAATTTGGAGAGCTTTGAAATGTGGTGATGGAGAAGATGTGATGAGATCAGGTGGACAGACAATGTTACAAATGAAGAAGTCCTAAGAAGAGTGGATAAGAGGAGCACCATTTTGGATTTGATTTTTCGGTTCAAAGCAAACTGGATCGGACGTATACTTAAGAATAACTTTCTTCTCCATGACGTCATAGAATCAAAGGTTGAGGGAAAGAGGAGATTAGGAAGAAGGAGGATTCAAATATTAAATGACTTGAAGGAGAGAAGAAAATTCTGGGAGCTGAAGGAGGAGGCAAAGACAGGGCACATTGGTGAAATAAGTTCACTGACAAAAGGAATGGACCTGTCGTGTAACAGAACAGCTAGTAATAATAATAATAATAATAATAATACAAAACACTCTCACAAATACAATCACTATCATAAATGCTGCCTACAGACACAACTGAAGTTATTATGACACTAATTTTTTTCAATTGAGAATCTTGAGGTTTTTGCTTACCATGAGAATCGTCATATGAATAGCTTTCCATTTAGCTTTTATTGATGGACGTCTGGCAGTATTATTCCTTTATATAACAGTGTGCACAATAGTAAATAACTTACAAATTTCAAAAATAGAAAAAAAAAAGATCTAAGGAATCTGCAAAGCAATGTATCGTCCATACAAATATAATGGTCATCTATTCCGGGTGCACTATCAAAATGCACTGTCATAACAGATTGTCAGATCAATATGAACTTTTCAATTACACTATTTAAGGTGTTTCAAATTGTTTATACATCATTATCCAAACATTTCTGATTTATTTTGACTGTCATCAATGGGGTGGACATATGTGTAGTGGCACTGTAACCTTTTGAGTGTTGAAAAGGGGAGTGCGGGGATCAGCCAAAAGAAGATAGATTTGAAGGACCTGGAATCTGAGGCCAACGGATTTAGAGCTGGATGATGTTCGGGAAATCCTGCTGCGAGTTTTGTTGGAATTCACATAACCCTTAAAGATATTTAGAGTGGTCGTCTGGATATATATCTTTAATCAGATGGCTCTAAGAGCTATTTAGACGGACAACTCCCAGAATTTAAAAAAATCCGATGCCTTTATTTTTTATTTAGATTGATTTTCACCAGAAAATTTATAACTAGATGTTTATAAAAGTTATAAGAGTTTTTAATTATAATTAGAGTTCTTTACATTCTGTTTACACCAGATAATTTTTTCTTACATTATTTATGTGTGTGCCTGCCTCATTGAAAACATTATTTAAAGTAACATTATATGTAGCCACGGCCTACCGGCCCCCTTAGCACACCTATGTAAACATCCCTGGTGGTGAAACTGTCGCGATTGTCGCCCTACTCTTAGTCCTGCGAAAGGTCCTTGCACTGAACAGTAGATGAGACCCAATTGATTTAGTATCGTCGTACGACCGACCTCAGGTAGTGAACAACCACATGTCTCGTTGGACGCTCCGTCACATACCAGTTTCTTTCTACTTACAATAATAAAACAATATTATGGATTAGGATTGGTTCTTTAAACAATTTACTATTCATGGTTGCCCTTTTTTTTTCTAAATCAATGTAATATTAATATTCATTTAAGATCAGGAGTAGAGAGTGGACACTTGAATGTACTAATCGTACAATACATCCTTTCCGTGGAGGCCCGTTCCATGTCCCGAGCAAATGGGGTGATGGTGATAGTGAATTGACGGTGTGGAACCAGAAGAAACAATTAAAACTAACTTAAGACTAATTAACAAAACCCTGGTGTACTTGGGAATTATTCCCTTTCGAGCTGTGCTAGCTGCGAATCGAACCCGGGATTTGTAGGTCAGCAGTCAGGGTTCTGACTACTATACCACAAAGCTAGTTAATCTTTATTTTTAAATAAGTAGATTTTATTGTTTATACCTTTTGTATCATGGTTGATTAAATATATTAGTAGTAATCTTAGTTTGTCTCGATTTGATAAGGGCTAATACTTTATGATAATTAATGTTTAACTCTTTTTGTAGATTTATTATTAGAAGTGATAAATTATTCGATTTTTTAAGGTATCTAGTTTTTTACGAAGAGAAATTCTTCAGTTAATTAATTTTAATCATTTTATTATCACGCCATCACACCATAAGGGCTACTCATTGTTGGGTAAATTATAATTATTTTTCTTAAAAACATAAATTAACTGTTAAAGAGACGTGTGTAGAGTATCTCTAAGTATCTACATGCACAATTTTATGCATTTGTAAGAATTTATTAATATTATCGTGATTTTTTCAGGGGCAGAAAAGAAAAATGGGAAAGAAACAGTTGATTTCGAAACTGCCATAGCTCTAACAGGTGAGTCTGTCTACATTTGTATTGAAAATATCACACATGTGGGAATCATTCTAAATTTTGGCAGATATTTAATTTTCTCTCAGTATTTGATCCATGAACGATCATACTAGAAGTGTTTTTACTCATTTTGTTCACCCCCCTTTGTTGGAGGGGATTAAAGTGCAGCCGTTTAATTTTGTCAATTTATTATAGGTTTCTTGTGGGCAATAGGGCCTAGTAATGAGATAAAATATTCATTAAAACGTAATAACGTCCTTTGAAGTAAGAATAAATTATTGTCTACCTATACTTCAACACAAAAACAGGTATTTATGCAGTATCTATTATTTGTATCTGTGAATCAAGCTTTATCAATAGCTATGTTGAGTGAACTGAACTGGAAGATATATTATAAAGATGAGTTCGTTCCTGAGGAAGGTGATGGAGAAAGTTTGATTGTATAAATGGAGGACTCGTTACTTCTAAATGAACGTTTTGTATCAAACCAATATGTTTAAACGTTGTTATCATGGTTGAACAAATGTATTGGCATGTGTGACTATAATCTAAAATTAATGAAGCAAATCAGTTACTTTTATTTCATGGACTTAACCAAACCGGCTGATTTGGTACCTAAACTCTGAGACCAGGGCTCAAACCTGATTGAGTGCACCAGAAGTTGTAGTCTCTAAAATGTGTTATATTTACATTTACAGGTTGTTTAGGCGATGTGATTAACAAACTGAAGATTAGATTAAAAATCAGTCTAGTTCTGGAGGACCAGTTTTAGTTATACTAAAAAGACACTGGGTTTGAACTACAGGACATAAGAGTAGTCTGATGTAAAGCCTAACTTCGGGTGATGTCTTGATCGAAATATGAGTCTGAAGATCTGGTAGAGATGGTTTTGAATTGCGTGAGCTCTTTTTAATAAATATGTGACGAGAGGAGCTCCCCTAGACACTCGCATTTCCATAAATATATAATATATACAAATACACAGATTTAACCAATTTAATATAGGCCTACATATAAATATTACCGTACCAATTCAATTCACACGAAGTTAAGAATGAGTTAATTTTCCAGTGAGAAAGAATTAGAGAGGTTCACCGAGATTTGACCTTCAATACGCTCGAGCGATATAGAGAGTATAGATCACAGAGCGGCGATTTTCAGGGACAAATTCTCAACAGCAAACTGACAAAGAAAAGGACAATTTATAAGTGAGACTGCAGCTATACTAATTAGGGGTGGCTATTTATCAGAATTCTGCAGTCACATAGAGAAGAATAAGGGGATAGCAGGGGAGTAAATAAACAGTCAACGCTAACTATCATCACATAGCGTTTCTTTGTTAGACCAGTAAATAAACACAGGGGAATTCTGATAAATGTACTTAAATTTCATTTTTTGCGTCCTTAGATTATTTAATTTAAATTTATGTTAAAATAAGTAAGACATGTGGCACACATAAAGGTGCTTGGCGTTTTAATGTGAAATGGAAGGATGTGAATTTCTCAAATCTTTCTTCCCTTACTTAAGGGCCAGTGAGAATTAAATATGTACCTTGTGATGTTTCTTAGAACAGGGACATGTCGTTAGAAATAAACTCTCAGGTCCATACAAGAAAATTACATTAACATTTTTATTCTGTCTTAAAATTACGTATTTCACATTATCGACACATACACGACGTTCCCCTTATGGGGTAGGCAAGAAACTGTGCTTATATCTAAAAAAAAAAACTCTGTACTTGCTACAACATCTAAAATTAATAAATACAAACTAATAATTATACATTTAACCAGCTCCAGCATTATGATAAAAGAATGATCCAATATGACATTTCTATTTTTAAATTTCAGGGCAGGGCAGATTCCATTACAGGCTGATGTTTGGATGCGGATTTTGTTTGGTTGCTATGGTGTGTGAATTGTATGGTACATCCTACCTCCTGCCAGCTGCGCAGTGCGACTTTCAAATGTCTGCGCAGGAGAAAGGACTGCTCAACTCTATTAGTCTTATAGGTGAGACGAGTAGAATAAGTATCACTAATATCCCTATATTTGATGTTCAAACAATTTGTTTTTATCATCCCTATCCAACAGTCGGGCGATTCAGTTCATTTATATTATAATTTATTAAATCATAGGAAATAAGTGTCAATATTGTTAAAAAAGATAGATGCATGTTGAATAAGCGCCAATTATGCTGATACTCTAACAATATAAAGTTTCTAAACATGACGTCTTATTTAAACAATTCCAAGATGGAGGCCTAAACAATTCAAATACAAGTGTAAGACTGACACTCGAATATAATTTGTAGTTAGTCGCGCCAAAATTAAGCAATGTTTGACATATTTCTATAGTAGCATTGATTAGTATAAATTTAATACCAAATACACTAAGCAGCAACCAACAATTTATCTTTAAGCGATTTAAAAATATATATACAAATAAAAAATAATTTGTATTTTTTTTTTTCAAATTATCTGGATTGAAACTTAACTAATGAGCAAGATGGGACTTTATTGGAAAGAGAGGCGTCTGAATCTGAATTTACATAAATCCAAAAACACAGAAAGAGAAGTTACCGGCAGCAGAAGAGAAGCAAAAGTAAGAAGATGAGTGAGACAGGGTTACCTCTCGTCACCCTACCTGTTTAACTTGTTGGTTGAAGATACAATAACAACAATGAAAGAAAAAACAAAATTAATCAAAATTAATGGAAAACAACATTGCAATATTAACAGATTCAGAAAGCGAGATAAACAAATTGCTTGAAATATTAACCACGATTTTAGATAAGTTTAAGTTGAAAATAAACACAAAGCAAACCAAATTCATTAGAGTATACAACAAGAAAGATGGAATAAAGGCCAAAATAAGAATGGACGAACAAGATTAGGACAAGCCAGGGATTTCTATCTGAATAATGTGATTGACATGGAATATAGATGCCTTTGAGATAAAATGAATAGCAATGCCAAAACAAGCTTTTCAAATAAAGAGTAACCTATAATTAAATAGACACATCTGTATAGAGACTAGGAGAAAATGTGTTAAAACCTTTGTTTGGAGTGTGCTGACATCGGATGCGAAACCTGTACCTTAGAGAAACAGGAAAAAAGCAGACTTGAAACCACATAGATGTGGTTTTGTAGAAGATTAACAAAACAAACTGGACAGACATGGCGGTAGAGACTAGGCCTGACTCTTACGGTGATGCTAAGGTAAAGAAATTAACATTACATCAAAAATTTAAATCAAATATTATAAACGTATGATTATACCAATTTAATGATAAAAAACACAGACTTTAATACAAATTATTTTCATCAAAGGCCATTTATAAACTTATTTTTTAATAAGTACAAAATTGTGCATTTTATAGGTGAAAACATGAAACTTGGCTAGCCAGTTATTAGCTAATTAGTTGTTTTAAGCGCTGTAGGCATCATCGGAATTCAATATGAGCCGCCATATTTGAAAGTGTCATCCAAATTCCTTCATCGACCTGCAACTTGTGAATGGATGATCAGAATTTTATTTTAAGTTAGTTTTTACTATTTTTGATAGACCTCAAAGGTTCCGCACAGTTTTCAAAAACTGAAGCTCTCGTTCTAAAACTGGATTTACACATTCAATAACTTTTTTATAGTAACTAATATAATTTTTTGACATAATTACATAAGCTTTCCATTGATAGGCCTATCAAGAAACGCTTATCAAAATCCAAATGTCAGTTTCACGGTTAATTCAAGTGGGATCCTTTACTTTCCAGTCGTTCAGTTTCAATTTTATTTGTGTTTTTTTGAAGCTTTCATCATGGTGAAACATGAAATAAAGATATTTCTCAGATCATAAGGGTTCTATACAATTTTCCAAAAACTATGTTACTTTAGATATATTCTGTGAAATTAAATTCTTACAAAGGAGTTAAAGGATTCCTTTTTTAATGTTTTTATTTATTTATTGTTCAGAATAAGAATGTACTCTTTTGCAAATAAGTTTGCTCCTTTTAAACATCTTAAAATCGAATAATTATATCCCAGAATGAGATTTGTATTAAGTGCTAATAACTGTCCTAGTGATGCTTTGTTGTTAAAGTTGGAATCCCTGTACTAAGATTTAGTCACTCTGTATAGGCATTTTTGTGTTTGTTCCCCGTTTAAAGTTATGATTATTTATGGTTTCCTTAACACTTATTATTTTTATGTAAACACGGGCAATCTAATATGTTAAGATAACTGATCAATTCTATTTATGATGAGATTTAGAAGTTTAAAAGTTAAATCAAGCTATTTAGTCTAGTTTAGTTTTGGTAGGTTAGGTTCACTCTTCCTCTTAGTGTATTTATGTCCATTAAAATGAAATTAGCATAAAACACCCTGAAAACCACTAATTATTACGCTCATTATGGTGAAACGCAAATGAAACAAATCAATATTGTGGAAATAGTTTGTAGCCTTACGACTACTATTAAATAAACAAGGTAAACTATTTAGTCTGTTACGAGTGAAGCGATTTGGATCCTAAGCAGACGGGAGATTATGGAGAAGGAAAATGTTGATTTCTTAAAATCAATAAAAATTAATGGAACCATTTTCAGTGAGAAATTCTTTGAAAAGAGACTTGTCCACAGTGAAGAGCCCATTAATGCTACAATCACACATAGCAGATTCCAGATGTTCAAAAGCAACATATCCAACAAAGCAATATATGAAAAAATTGATAGTACTTCAGCAACAATGAAGACTCTGAAACGAAACCGATGTTGGTTTTATTAAATTGTACACTCCTTGATAGGTTCGAGAAGGAGATTCTAATGACTTTTTCTATCATTAAAACAACATTTTTGTCCCCATCTCTAACAGATAATGTGTCACTAAATAAACTCTAAGGGTGGGTCAGACCCGATGAAATACTTAGTTTCAACAGAAGATTATAGTGACACCCATACGAGGGATTATCCTGATATTGACATGATAACTCTCGATGGTACTGCTATTGTGCATGTGATTATACCTAAAAAATTAAACTTTAAGGAAGTATTTACAAAGGATGATCAAGTTCATCGCAAACCTGTTTCAAAAACCCCGCTTACACAGAATAGGCAGATTATTTGACGTACAGGCCTGAAAGCCTCGAGAGTGGCATGTGAGATAAAAGAGGAAATGGAGCTCGTCATCGGGTTGAGTGGGCAGTGACAATTGATCAAGAAACTGCTCTTATTTCCTGAAAGTGAATAAAAACAACCAAGAACGTTTATCGAGATAGAATCAGTATCATGTTAAGGAGATGTCTTAGTTACTCTAGACTCAAGAGGAAAGTGTTCTATGCTCCTATTCAGATAGATCTTTCAATATATACAGTACAATGGAGGAGCTAGGAGTTCAAGCAAGAAGATTCAGACTCCCAAATAATTCTATATGAAGTCCATGATGTTCCACAAAGCCAAATAAATTAATATCCTAAAAAAAGTATAGATATGTATGTTTTGACTTTGGCACCGTGTAACTAAAATGTCCTAAGCGGTCATCTTAGGGCTAATATTGGTACAAGGAAAACCTTTCGCACATGTGAAATATCTGAAGCATTAGGAAGATAAAAATACAAAGCTCTATCATCTTTCCACGCCCTAACAGGCTGTGATACCACCTCAAAATTCTCAGGAAGAGGCAAAGTAATTTGCTTCACTACATGTAAAACCCACCCAGAAGTGAACCATGCCCTCTGTGTTCTTTCCAGATCACCTTCAATAGAGGAGGTTAATTCTGTCATGCCTTATATTGAAAGGTTTGTCATCCCACTATGTTATCACTGTAGCCAAGAAAAAATGTAAACCAAGCCAGATTTGTGTTGTTTGTACAGAAAAATAAAACTTGGACAACATTCCATCTACACTTGATGCCTTTAAAGTTCATGTCCACAGAGTGACCTACCAGGCAGGCCATTAATGTGGACATACCCTAAAAACAGCTCCAGAACTGTCTGTTTGCAGATGTTTGACTAGAATCGATATTAAGACTCTTGGCAACCAAAATGGATCACGCAAGTAGTGGTTGAAATGAGAGTTCTGGCTCACTTTCTCCCATAAGGTTAACATTGATCCCCCTCATTCTATGAGGGGGATCACATTCTTCCATAAGAATAGCATTGATCCTCCTCACTGAGGAGTTTTGCTACTTTCTATCCCATTGTTCGTCTTCACAGGGAAGGTGGGTCACTTTCTCCCATTAGAATAGCATTGATCAGTGGCGGATCAGGAAATATTATTTTGGGTGGTTGACATTAATACTACCAAGTTTTATCTTAAGCTCTCTTTACTATTGATGTGGGTATCTTTCACTCATACAGATTAGTATTAAGACTTCTCAAAGTGAGTAAGCGGCGGATCGAGAAATATTATTTTGGGGAGGGGGAAGGGGGGGGGTGGAGGGGGAGGAGAAGAGTGAGTAAACCAGGTGTTTATAAATTAGTTACACCATTAATTTGATAAAACTTTTATAAATCACTAACATTTTACTATAATATTACTACGTATTGGGTGTTACTCGTTTAGCCGTTTATTAAAACGTTTCCCAGGAGGCACTGCGAGGAAGCGAGTAACGTCACCTCCCACCTATAGCTAATGTTGACTAAACTATTTAATTTTGATAAAGCCGTGCTGTTTCACCTGATGAAATCAGGCTATGATATTCACAAGCACTCGAGCTTTTCACATAATAAAATCTTTATTACAAAGGTTAATACAAAAACTTCCTTTTCAATATAGTTACATACAAAACATAAAGGGTGAATTTCTTACGTCTCCATTGGTGAACACATTTGTCTTATTTTGTAGTGACCATATGCAAGAGTGTCACATCCATTATCTAAAATATAACGTTTGTCATCTCCGGGGGAAAGTGCAAGTTTATTCAAGGAGATACTGTACAATTGATGTTTCTCACTTCTTATCATAGACATATTGGCATAGTGTAAGATCCCTGCTTTAAACATTTTTTATAATGGGCATGTTTAATTTTATTTTTGAGAGTTGTTTTTGACACACCTTTACCTACTTTTTTCTCCTCAAGACTCTCCTTTTGAATGGAGTAAAGCTTCGGTCGAAGTCCCACAAACTCTCGAATACACTCTCCATTCATCTCATCCTTCATTTTTCCCAGAGCCTTTTTATTGCACACGCTATGTAAAAAATGTGTTTCTGGATAGTCTGAAGTGTCGAATCGGTCTATATTATCAAACATATCTACATACACATTTTCTGTTTTCAGTTCGTAGCAGAGGGAATCTGTGTCTGTGAATAATAGCTTTGCATTTTGTCCATATATCCTTTTAACATAATTATAATGAAAGTTATACATGATAACCTTGCTTATATCTAAGATAGCAAAGCCTGCATAGATAGGCTTATTCAAAAGTAGGCTTATTTTTCTCATGTGAACCCCAACTAACTCTTCCGTGAAGATCGTATATGCAATAAATGCTGGTGAAGCAATACGCTTCTTCAGGCTCTTTTCATTATTTAGTAATTGGACATTTACACGATGTCTTTGATTCTCCATAGACTTCCCGAATACTGCATTGTTCATGAGTTTGAAAAAGTCCTTTTCAAATCCATTCACTGCTTTTTTTCGTTGGGAAGTATTAAAATCAATATATGGCTTCAACCAAGCACTCTGATTGAAAGTGAGGACTCTGTGTATCTTTTGAAGCTTCATACCTAAAGAAATATACAGTTTTAAATTACGGTAGTGTACCACATAGTTTTGTTTATTAATTAAGTTGGGCACTAGCTTTTCTGTCTTCCCGCCGGCTGGAGAGTTCACCTTGGATTGTATATACTTAGAGAATTGTGATAACATCTCAGGAGTAACTATGACTTTTTCAGGAGCAAGTGGATAGTCACTGTGCTCGTCATGAATTTCTTCCGGATACTCTAGATCTACTTCTAATATATAGCCCACAGGGCTATCATCAGCAACTGAAATTATATCAAGCTCTGCTATTTCAGTCTTGTTCAACCACCTAAAATTACTCTGAGGAAGGCAATCAGACATAACAGTCCCGTATAAATTATTACAATCCCAGTATGTGATGTATTTCACCTCCTTTTCAGGGTTAAAATCCATCATATCGGAGTTGTTTGCTTCAGAATGTCTATTAGAAATCATAGACACCCCACCACGTATCCCTTTTTCAATGAATAAATGCATTTCAATGTTAGTTAGTAGCTCCAACTCAACCTTGGTCATCTTTAAAAATGCTGCCCATGCTAGGCCGGGGCTTGTGCAAAAATGTAGACAGTCTAATTTATAGTACTCAAAACATAAAGAGCGAAAGTATTCGAAGACATCTGCTAAAAGTAGAACATCACTTAAAACGTATAAATTTTGATAATCTTCCATAGTATTCATTTCAAAGTTTTCCCACACAGTTTTAGCATGAGCGTAGTCACTTTCTGAAATATTTTCTTGGCGCATCTGATTATAGAATGCGGATTTTGGTGGTAATTGACTATCTTTCAGTTTACTGCTGCAATCCATGTAGTCGTAAGGGAACACACCTTTTCTTAGCAGAAGATCTACCTTATCAAATGGGACATTTTCATGGAGTATTTTGAATTGAGTTTTCCCAACATGCAACAAATTTTCAACCAATGTTTCAAGAGATGTGCTTAAAAACTGGAACGAGTCAATAAATTGTAAATAGCCAAGACTGAATGAGATATACTTCTCCATATTGTTTGGAATACACGATATTCTTCTGTCTGTAAACTTCCCAATTTTCTGCATGATAATATGGGCGTCATAATTTTTTAAATTGTGTAATATGACGGGTATTCTCTTGGTATAATGAAACTGAATATTGCACTTACTATGAGCTGCACCCCGATAAGCCCCACTGAGATGACAATGATCACGGACGCGGTCTTGACCCAACTCCTTCTCGCAGATACTACATAGGCTAGCCGAAATAAATTCATTTTCTTGTTCAGGAGTTATGTGCATGGGGACAACATTTTTCTTCATCTCAATGATCATGGTTTCTTCTTCAACAAGTTTGTGAAGAAAGGTATCCACAACATTTTCACCACTATAGACAACAGGGGGTTTCACACATTTGCCTTCAGAATCGACTATTACATAAGCAAATCCTGATGGTGTATGCTTCGTCATTTTTGTAGTTGATGAATGATTGGGGTTAGGTGCACACCCTGATATTTTAATATTAAAACACTCAAAATCTGCATAGATCACATACGGTACTTTTAGCATATGTTTAAAGGTTGAAAATTTCAATATTTTATCCTCTTCCTTGGGCATCTGTATCTTCTGAGCATCGAAATCAGCACACCGCTCACTATGCTCATCCCTGAGATTTTCCTTAGAAAATCTATGCAAGCAATATTTGCAATAGTATGATTCACCATTGTGTCCAGTCAGTGAGCTTAACAATCTGCTGAAGTTCTTAATAAGACAATAATGTCCTCCATCCACATTTGAAAGAAACAACAAATCCACGTGATTTTCACGACTAACCTTAGTTATCCTTAAAGGGAATATTTCTCCTTGGTATCCATATACATTAATAGATACGTTATTTTGTTTTTCAAACTTAGCTATTTGCGGTATTTGCACAGGATATTCAATACCATCCATATTTAGTTTACCTTCCAGTGATATATACTTATTCACTCGACCAGCGTTCTTGTCAGCTGGGTATAGAAATGCTAGCACGGACCAAAGAAAACATTTACTGTCAGCATTTCTTATATTAATTAGAGCATGTTTATTTCTCAACTCTTCTGGTAATGGAATATAGCTGGAAGCAGATAAAGGAACATATTTAGCTAGTTTAAGTTCTAAGTATTTCACACGGTCCTCAGACCAGCCACTTCCCTTGTGGTTGAAAGAAGAAGCTGCTTCAATCATGTAAGTGCATGCACCCTCAATCTGCGATTTTAATGCATCAGGACTTAGAGTGACGATACACTTACTGCGAAAGAAAGGAGTGATGGTTTCCTCTCCTTCCCCTCCAACACGAGAGTACTCTACACAAGCAGATGTATACCATTTTAGATTACCCATTACACTAAGTTTTTGAACAAGCGTTGCTTCCAACTTCCTTTTAATTTCGTTAATAAAGACTAAAAATAGCGAGTCTTTTGAGGGAGAGATCTTGATGATTTTGACTGTACCATTCAAAGCTTCTGAAAAATTGCAAGGGTCGTAATCTTCATCGACATCGAGATTCTCAATATATTCCTGCTCTCTTGACTTTGAAACGTTGGCAACATTTCCCAGTGATGTTGCTCCTGTTGCAGTACAGTTTTTTAGCCTGTGTCGTAATAGATTATCCCGCCGTGAAAATATTTTTCTGCATTTATCACACTTGAACAACTTCACCTCCCAGCTATGTGCGGAAACATGTCGCTGTAAGTGGTCACTCCGACTAAAAACTAGTCCACACTCATCACACTTTTTAAGTCCACCACCGTGTTGTAAACGTATATGACGTGCCAGGTTAGTAAGCTTGGTAAAAGATTTTGAACAGTTCTTACATATGAAAACCATTTTAACCAAGCGTGTTATATTGAAATAAATAAATAAAATTTTAACTTAAAGCGTGTTGAGTGAGAACAAATAGATATCTTAATTATAGTTAATTGGATAAAAATTCACTATTACTCCTCTAGACGTGGAATAGACGATTCACACCAGAGCAAGCAACAAGAATTTAACGAAAACCTTCGTATGTTGGGACAATAAGTTAAAGCCCTTATATAAAATTATAAACACTATTTGTCTGTGAGTAACAAGACATGTGTGTGCACAATTATTTCATCTTCAAATGGTACACCTAGAAATAAAATCATTAATCATGGGAAATAGTGTACGGGTAACACATGCGTTACTGTCTGAATCCTTTAATATATAGTTATTTACGAGTAAATTATTATGATAAGTCAAACTTATATTAATTTCTTAACAACTTTCATTTTATGCCATCTAGTGAGGGAAATTGGTACTTACAATTTATCAATGTCTTGTGTAAGCCCGTAAATATAAGTACTAAATTATAGCTATCACTACTCATAAAATAATTTAATTTCACTAATAGGTTTGGATAAGGAATGTATATATATATATATATATATATATTATATATATGGGGTAAGTGTACCCGCATTTGTGTGGAGGGAGAATTTGTAATAATGTTGGGAACCATACTAGATGAGCTCCACGTTTATATCTGCATATTCACCAATTTATATATAAGGATTTACTTTTAAAAAAAAAAAAAACATTGGCTAATATATATATATATATATATATATAGAAAGAAAGTGATAAAAAAATCTTGATTAAATCATTACATTAATATCAATAGAAATAATATTCACCTGAATTTATGTTCTTCTTAGTTAAAAGAGAAATTATAGCAACCATTTACTATTCAAATATTTCACTACTACTTGAACACTTGGTGAAGGTAAATTCAATAATGATTAGCTTTTTCTGTTTCACGTTCTAAATATAGTTTCGTTTAATTGTGAAGTCTTAGGAAGGGTATAAAATAAGTTTCACAAGATTATCATAACAGTTAAGACTAGCTTAATTTTTTCCACAAGTAGGACGATCTAAAATAATATGTTGGAAAATATATTGTCACTTTAGCCCACTCATATGGAGCTAGTATTGTGATGAGTTGTTATTGCCGACTCTGTCCTTGAGGGTTTGTATCCTGTTGTTGGGCATGCCCTTGAACATGATCGTGCTTGTCGAGTGGAGCACATGACAAGGCAAGGGGTATCAAACCCAGAGACCCCTGATGATTGGTAATCAGTGATCGATGATCGATCGGCGCTCAATAAAACACAGATACATGGAGTGAAAACCACCCCGTACATCCGACTAGGGTATGAACCCTGATATCTTCATCATTGACAGACCAGCCTATGGACGTCTTAGACAATGCACCCCATGATAAGTAAGATTGGATTAAGAGGGAGTGTAATGGCATTCGCGTGGAAAACAGTTTAGTTAAAACCACCCTCAATACATCCGACTAGGATATGAACCCTGATATATTCATCCTTGACAGACCAGCCTATGGACGTCTTAGACCATGCACCTCACATTTGCGAGAGTTAAAAAAGGGGGGTTTTATGCAATCGCATTTGCTCAAGTTGAAATTAGCGTTTGTTGACCTTACAGGTCGAGGGATTCGAACCAGAGACCTGCTTTCGTGGGGGTGTGCACAGCATCTTACTACCCGTAAGGATCAAGTGTACCAACGTTTATGTGAAAAAACTAACCCTCGTTCATCAGAGTGAGAAAGTTTGCACCCGCATTTGCTCGGTGTGAGAAAATCAATCCCAGTACGCAGGCCGTAGTGACGCTTTAGACCACGCGACCATCAACCAAATTGAACAATGCACACCACATTTGCGAGACTGAGGCACGAACTCGATATCTTGCGAGGGGCTAGTACAGCGCGTTTGTTGTCCTACATCCTTACGGCGTGATGCGTACACACATTTTAGCACCGTGGATAACGGATTAGGAATTGGAACTGTTGAACCCGCATTTGCGTAGCGAGAGAGCGGAAAATACCCCGCTGACTGAGAAGCACCCATCTCCCGGGAGCCAAGACCGTAGGATCTTAGTTAGGTCCCAGTGGTCCCCAACCCGGTGCCCGCGGGCGCCATGGCGCCCGCCGAACCTTTTGCGTCTGCCCGCCACTTTTTGACCACAGCTGAATAGTTGAATATAGATCAGAGAGTTCTATAGCTGTAAGTATGTTGATAGGTATCAGTTTAGCTAATAAAAAACTAAAAATAAGTTTTAAACTCACCGGTCTTAGCCTGACTAAACGACGCTAAACGAGCAAGAGCTACTTCTTACTAAGCGTTGTTTTGTCCAGATTCTAATATATACAAACACGAGATATATATATATATATATATATACTCCACGTTGTAAACTATTTTGACTCTACCGGTAATTACAAGTTGTTATTCAAAACCATTTCCCTGTTTGCGACATCTAAAATCGTTTAGCGTTTCTCTTTTTCACTCGAGTATTATTGCTCCACTAATAACAATGATGTACTGTATATCACATGACTTGACGTATGAATAAGGGATTTTGACTGCAATTAGATAATGCTCTACTTGACAATCGTTAGGATTTAGCCTAAAATAATGTGTACAAAGTTGATTACCTAACTATTGATTAGAAAAATGTATGTATGAAGCCCGTATCAACCGCGAGCAGGTTACACCAAATTTTGAAAATAAATAATTACAGGATGACCGCTCGCTCTATAATAATTCTCGGTTTTCCCGTATAAAAATCGTTATTTTTTTTTAAAAAAGGCTTTGAGCAAACGATTCTGAACAATTAGTTCCTTCACAATCTATAGTTTCTCATCCTCAATTATCGAAAGCAGTCTATAGTTAAAACCACCCTCAGTACATCCGACTAGGATATGAACCCTGATATATTCATCATTGACAGACAGACCTATGGACGCCTTAGACCATGCACTCCATGATAAGTAAGGTTGCATTAAGAGGAAGTGTACTTGCATTCGCGTGGAAAACAGTTTAGTTAAAACCACCCTCAGTACATCCGACTATGCGCGATTAGCACACGTCCTTCCGAGTGCAAGGGTTTTGCAGATGTTCCCGCATTTGCAGAAAGGGAATCATCCTCGGTAAACCCGACCGGAACTCGAACCCAGATATCCCCATTATCGGATGTCTGGCGAGAGTGACGACTTTGACCATGTGGCCGCTGATGTGGATTGTAAATAAAGCTAAGAAGGGTTCAGGAGGCGGAGATGGGACACATACAGTGCAGCCCACATCAGCGGCCACATGGTCAAAGTCGTCACTCTCGCCAGACATCCGATAATGGGGATATCTGGGTTCGAGTTCCGGTCGGGTTTACCGAGGATGATTCCCTTTCTGCAAATGCGGGAACATCTGCAAAACCCTTGCACTCGGAAGGACGTGTGCTAATCGCGCATAGTCGGATGTACTGAGGGTGGTTTTAACTAAACTGTTTTCCACGCGAATGCAAGTACACTTCCTCTTAATGCAACCTTACTTATCATGGAGTGCATGGTCTAAGGCGTCCATAGGTCTGTCTGTCAATGATGAATATATCAGGGTTCATATCCTAGTCGGATGTACTGAGGGTGGTTTTAACTATAGACTGCTTTCGATAATTGAGGATGAGAAATATAGATTGTGAAGGAACTAATTGTTCAGAATCGTTTGCTCAAAGCCTTTTTTAAAAAAAAATAACGATTTTTATACGGGAAAACCGAGAATTATTATAGAGCGAGCGGTCATCCTGTAATTATTTATTTTCAAAATTTGGTGTAACCTGCTCGCGGTTGATACGGGCTTCATACATACATTTTTCTAATCAATAGTTAGGTAATCAACTTTGTACACATTATTTTAGGCTAAATCCTAACGATTGTCAAGTAGAGCATTATCTAATTGCAGTCAAAATCCCTTATTCATACGTCAAGTCATGTGATATACAGTACATCATTGTTATTAGTGGAGCAATAATACTCGAGTGAAAAAGAGAAACGCTAAACGATTTTAGATGTCGCAAACAGGGAAATGGTTTTGAATAACAACTTGTAATTACCGGTAGAGTCAAAATAGTTTACAACGTGGAGTATATATATATATATATATATATCTCGTGTTTGTATATATTAGAATCTGGACAAAACAACGCTTAGTAAGAAGTAGCTCTTGCTCGTTTAGCGTCGTTTAGTCAGGCTAAGACCGGTGAGTTTAAAACTTATTTTTAGTTTTTTATTAGCTAAACTGATACCTATCAACATACTTACAGCTATAGAACTCTCTGATCTATATTCAACTATTCAGCTGTGGTCAAAAAGTGGCGGGCAGACGCAAAAGGTTCGGCGGGCGCCATGGCGCCCGCGGGCACCGGGTTGGGGACCACTGGGACCTAACTAAGATCCTACGGTCTTGGCTCCCGGGAGATGGGTGCTTCTCAGTCAGCGGGGTATTTTCCGCTCTCTCGCTACGCAAATGCGGGTTCAACAGTTCCAATTCCTAATCCGTTATCCACGGTGCTAAAATGTGTGTACGCATCACGCCGTAAGGATGTAGGACAACAAACGCGCTGTACTAGCCCCTCGCAAGATATCGAGTTCGTGCCTCAGTCTCGCAAATGTGGTGTGCATTGTTCAATTTGGTTGATGGTCGCGTGGTCTAAAGCGTCACTACGGCCTGCGTACTGGGATTGATTTTCTCACACCGAGCAAATGCGGGTGCAAACTTTCTCACTCTGATGAACGAGGGTTAGTTTTTTCACATAAACGTTGGTACACTTGATCCTTACGGGTAGTAAGATGCTGTGCACACCCCCACGAAAGCAGGTCTCTGGTTCGAATCCCTCGACCTGTAAGGTCAACAAACGCTAATTTCAACTTGAGCAAATGCGATTGCATAAAACCCCCCTTTTTTAACTCTCGCAAATGTGAGGTGCATGGTCTAAGACGTCCATAGGCTGGTCTGTCAAGGATGAATATATCAGGGTTCATATCCTAGTCGGATGTATTGAGGGTGGTTTTAACTAAACTGTTTTCCACGCGAATGCCATTACACTCCCTCTTAATCCAATCTTACTTATCATGGGGTGCATTGTCTAAGACGTCCATAGGCTGGTCTGTCAATGATGAAGATATCAGGGTTCATACCCTAGTCGGATGTACGGGGTGGTTTTCACTCCATGTATCTGTGTTTTATTGAGCGCCGATCGATCATCGATCACTGATTACCAATCATCAGGGGTCTCTGGGTTTGATACCCCTTGCCTTGTCATGTGCTCCACTCGACAAGCACGATCATGTTCAAGGGCATGCCCAACAACAGGATACAAACCCTCAAGGACAGAGTCGGCAATAACAACTCATCACAATACTAGCTCCATATGAGTGGGCTAAAGTGACAATATATTTTCCAACATATTATTTTAGATCGTCCTACTTGTGGAAAAAATTAAGCTAGTCTTAACTGTTATGATAATCTTGTGAAACTTATTTTATACCCTTCCTAAGACTTCACAATTAAACGAAACTATATTTAGAACGTGAAACAGAAAAAGCTAATCATTATTGAATTTACCTTCACCAAGTGTTCAAGTAGTAGTGAAATATTTGAATAGTAAATGGTTGCTATAATTTCTCTTTTAACTAAGAAGAACATAAATTCAGGTGAATATTATTTCTATTGATATTAATGTAATGATTTAATCAAGATTTTTTTATCACTTTCTTTCTATATATATATATATATATTAGCCAATGTTTTTTTTTTTTTTTAAAAGTAAATCCTTATATATAAATTGGTGAATATGCAGATATAAACGTGGAGCTCATCTAGTATGGTTCCCAACATTATTACAAATTCTCCCTCCACACAAATGCGGGTACACTTACCCCATATATATATATATATATATATATATATACATTCCTTATCCAACCCTATTAGTGAAATTAAATTATTTTATGAGTAGTGATAGCTATAATTTAGTACTTATATTTACGGGCTTACACAAGACATTGATAAATTGTAAGTACCAATTTCCCTCACTAGATGGCATAAAATGAAAGTTGTTAAGAAATTAATATAAGTTTGACTTATCATAATAATTTACTCGTAAATAACTATATATTAAAGGATTCAGACAGTAACGCATGTGTTACCCGTACACTATTTCCCATGATTAATGATTTTATTTCTAGGTGTACCATTTGAAGATGAAATAATTGTGCACACACATGTCTTGTTACTCACAGACAAATAGTGTTTATAATTTTATATAAGGGCTTTAACTTATTGTCCCAACATACGAAGGTTTTCGTTAAATTCTTGTTGCTTGCTCTGGTGTGAATCGTCTATTCCACGTCTAGAGGAGTAATAGTGAATTTTTATCCAATTAACTATAATTAAGATATCTATTTGTTCTCACTCAACACGCTTTAAGTTAAAATTTTATTTATTTATTTCAATATAACACGCTTGGTTAAAATGGTTTTCATATGTAAGAACTGTTCAAAATCTTTTACCAAGCTTACTAACCTGGCACGTCATATACGTTTACAACACGGTGGTGGACTTAAAAAGTGTGATGAGTGTGGACTAGTTTTTAGTCGGAGTGACCACTTACAGCGACATGTTTCCGCACATAGCTGGGAGGTGAAGTTGTTCAAGTGTGATAAATGCAGAAAAATATTTTCACGGCGGGATAATCTATTACGACACAGGCTAAAAAACTGTACTGCAACAGGAGCAACATCACTGGGAAATGTTGCCAACGTTTCAAAGTCAAGAGAGCAGGAATATATTGAGAATCTCGATGTCGATGAAGATTACGACCCTTGCAATTTTTCAGAAGCTTTGAATGGTACAGTCAAAATCATCAAGATCTCTCCCTCAAAAGACTCGCTATTTTTAGTCTTTATTAACGAAATTAAAAGGAAGTTGGAAGCAACGCTTGTTCAAAAACTTAGTGTAATGGGTAATCTAAAATGGTATACATCTGCTTGTGTAGAGTACTCTCGTGTTGGAGGGGAAGGAGAGGAAACCATCACTCCTTTCTTTCGCAGTAAGTGTATCGTCACTCTAAGTCCTGATGCATTAAAATCGCAGATTGAGGGTGCATGCACTTACATGATTGAAGCAGCTTCTTCTTTCAACCACAAGGGAAGTGGCTGGTCTGAGGACCGTGTGAAATACTTAGAACTTAAACTAGCTAAATATGTTCCTTTATCTGCTTCCAGCTATATTCCATTACCAGAAGAGTTGAGAAATAAACATGCTCTAATTAATATAAGAAATGCTGACAGTAAATGTTTTCTTTGGTCCGTGCTAGCATTTCTATACCCAGCTGACAAGAACGCTGGTCGAGTGAATAAGTATATATCACTGGAAGGTAAACTAAATATGGATGGTATTGAATATCCTGTGCAAATACCGCAAATAGCTAAGTTTGAAAAACAAAATAACGTATCTATTAATGTATATGGATACCAAGGAGAAATATTCCCTTTAAGGATAACTAAGGTTAGTCGTGAAAATCACGTGGATTTGTTGTTTCTTTCAAATGTGGATGGAGGACATTATTGTCTTATTAAGAACTTCAGCAGATTGTTAAGCTCACTGACTGGACACAATGGTGAATCATACTATTGCAAATATTGCTTGCATAGATTTTCTAAGGAAAATCTCAGGGATGAGCATAGTGAGCGGTGTGCTGATTTCGATGCTCAGAAGATACAGATGCCCAAGGAAGAGGATAAAATATTGAAATTTTCAACCTTTAAACATATGCTAAAAGTACCGTATGTGATCTATGCAGATTTTGAGTGTTTTAATATTAAAATATCAGGGTGTGCACCTAACCCCAATCATTCATCAACTACAAAAATGACGAAGCATACACCATCAGGATTTGCTTATGTAATAGTCGATTCTGAAGGCAAATGTGTGAAACCCCCTGTTGTCTATAGTGGTGAAAATGTTGTGGATACCTTTCTTCACAAACTTGTTGAAGAAGAAACCATGATCATTGAGATGAAGAAAAATGTTGTCCCCATGCACATAACTCCTGAACAAGAAAATGAATTTATTTCGGCTAGCCTATGTAGTATCTGCGAGAAGGAGTTGGGTCAAGACCGCGTCCGTGATCATTGTCATCTCAGTGGGGCTTATCGGGGTGCAGCTCATAGTAAGTGCAATATTCAGTTTCATTATACCAAGAGAATACCCGTCATATTACACAATTTAAAAAATTATGACGCCCATATTATCATGCAGAAAATTGGGAAGTTTACAGACAGAAGAATATCGTGTATTCCAAACAATATGGAGAAGTATATCTCATTCAGTCTTGGCTATTTACAATTTATTGACTCGTTCCAGTTTTTAAGCACATCTCTTGAAACATTGGTTGAAAATTTGTTGCATGTTGGGAAAACTCAATTCAAAATACTCCATGAAAATGTCCCATTTGATAAGGTAGATCTTCTGCTAAGAAAAGGTGTGTTCCCTTACGACTACATGGATTGCAGCAGTAAACTGAAAGATAGTCAATTACCACCAAAATCCGCATTCTATAATCAGATGCGCCAAGAAAATATTTCAGAAAGTGACTACGCTCATGCTAAAACTGTGTGGGAAAACTTTGAAATGAATACTATGGAAGATTATCAAAATTTATACGTTTTAAGTGATGTTCTACTTTTAGCAGATGTCTTCGAATACTTTCGCTCTTTATGTTTTGAGTACTATAAATTAGACTGTCTACATTTTTGCACAAGCCCCGGCCTAGCATGGGCAGCATTTTTAAAGATGACCAAGGTTGAGTTGGAGCTACTAACTAACATTGAAATGCATTTATTCATTGAAAAAGGGATACGTGGTGGGGTGTCTATGATTTCTAATAGACATTCTGAAGCAAACAACTCCGATATGATGGATTTTAACCCTGAAAAGGAGGTGAAATACATCACATACTGGGATTGTAATAATTTATACGGGACTGTTATGTCTGATTGCCTTCCTCAGAGTAATTTTAGGTGGTTGAACAAGACTGAAATAGCAGAGCTTGATATAATTTCAGTTGCTGATGATAGCCCTGTGGGCTATATATTAGAAGTAGATCTAGAGTATCCGGAAGAAATTCATGACGAGCACAGTGACTATCCACTTGCTCCTGAAAAAGTCATAGTTACTCCTGAGATGTTATCACAATTCTCTAAGTATATACAATCCAAGGTGAACTCTCCAGCCGGCGGGAAGACAGAAAAGCTAGTGCCCAACTTAATTAATAAACAAAACTATGTGGTACACTACCGTAATTTAAAACTGTATATTTCTTTAGGTATGAAGCTTCAAAAGATACACAGAGTCCTCACTTTCAATCAGAGTGCTTGGTTGAAGCCATATATTGATTTTAATACTTCCCAACGAAAAAAAGCAGTGAATGGATTTGAAAAGGACTTTTTCAAACTCATGAACAATGCAGTATTCGGGAAGTCTATGGAGAATCAAAGACATCGTGTAAATGTCCAATTACTAAATAATGAAAAGAGCCTGAAGAAGCGTATTGCTTCACCAGCATTTATTGCATATACGATCTTCACGGAAGAGTTAGTTGGGGTTCACATGAGAAAAATAAGCCTACTTTTGAATAAGCCTATCTATGCAGGCTTTGCTATCTTAGATATAAGCAAGGTTATCATGTATAACTTTCATTATAATTATGTTAAAAGGATATATGGACAAAATGCAAAGCTATTATTCACAGACACAGATTCCCTCTGCTACGAACTGAAAACAGAAAATGTGTATGTAGATATGTTTGATAATATAGACCGATTCGACACTTCAGACTATCCAGAAACACATTTTTTACATAGCGTGTGCAATAAAAAGGCTCTGGGAAAAATGAAGGATGAGATGAATGGAGAGTGTATTCGAGAGTTTGTGGGACTTCGACCGAAGCTTTACTCCATTCAAAAGGAGAGTCTTGAGGAGAAAAAAGTAGGTAAAGGTGTGTCAAAAACAACTCTCAAAAATAAAATTAAACATGCCCATTATAAAAAATGTTTAAAGCAGGGGATCTTACACTATGCCAATATGTCTATGATAAGAAGTGAGAAACATCAATTGTACAGTATCTCCTTGAATAAACTTGCACTTTCCCCCGGAGATGACAAACGTTATATTTTAGATAATGGATGTGACACTCTTGCATATGGTCACTACAAAATAAGACAAATGTGTTCACCAATGGAGACGTAAGAAATTCACCCTTTATGTTTTGTATGTAACTATATTGAAAAGGAAGTTTTTGTATTAACCTTTGTAATAAAGATTTTATTATGTGAAAAGCTCGAGTGCTTGTGAATATCATAGCCTGATTTCATCAGGTGAAACAGCACGGCTTTATCAAAATTAAATAGTTTAGTCAACATTAGCTATAGGTGGGAGGTGACGTTACTCGCTTCCTCGCAGTGCCTCCTGGGAAACGTTTTAATAAACGGCTAAACGAGTAACACCCAATACGTAGTAATATTATAGTAAAATGTTAGTGATTTATAAAAGTTTTATCAAATTAATGGTGTAACTAATTTATAAACACCTGGTTTACTCACTCTTCTCCTCCCCCTCCACCCCTTCCCCCCTCCCCCCAAAATAATATTTCTCGATCCGCCGCTTACTCACTTTGAGAAGTCTTAATACTAATCTGTATGAGTGAAAGATACCCACATCAATAGTAAAGAGAGCTTAAGATAAAACTTGGTAGTATTAATGTCAACCACCCAAAATAATATTTCCTGATCCGCCACTGATCAATGCTATTCTAATGGGAGAAAGTGACCCACCTTCCCTGTGAAGACGAACAATGGGATAGAAAGTAGCAAAACTCCTCAGTGAGGAGGATCAATGCTATTCTTATGGAAGAATGTGATCCCCCTCATAGAATGAGGGGGATCAATGTTAACCTTATGGGAGAAAGTGAGCCAGAACTCTCATTTCAACCACTACTCACGCATCCTCCTGCTTGTACAGAATCTAGAAATTTAATCAGGTGCAAGTGTAAATAAAAACTCACGCTCCATTTTGTGTTAATGCTTAAGAGTTGATTTACCTTTCAGTTCTTCTAGTTTAGCTATGGTGGCTGTGATTAACTCTCCCATTTTTCTTGGTAAATTATTGACCGTGAATTTTTGAAACTTTATATATGCTACTGCATATGTTAATACATAATTATTATCATATTTAAATATACATAGATAAATGTGTTAGAGCTAGCCCATAGTAAGGAAAATTCATATACGTCTGTATTTATGTCAAATATGCTAGTAAATTATATTATTAATAAGTATTAATATGAACAAATCTTAGTCTTCATTCGTCCAAGTAAACTTATCAATAAACGTGCTTTAAAAATTTGTTAAATGCTACAAATAATCGGATAATCCATTCAAAACTTAGAAAAGAAAAAGTTTTGATGAAGCTGACGTTTTGGTTTTGATCAGAAATTCTTGAGGAAACTATGGTCAAAATACGGCTTTAAGGACATCAATGGAAAGCTGGTGCGGTTACCTATTTAGTTCATTCTAGTTTTAAATGTGGCAAGTGAATCAGATTTTCAGATATTTGATAAGTGCGGAACCATTAAGGCTTAAAGAATATTGGGTGTGGATAAAAGGGTCGTTTTAATCAAAGTTTTTAAGTAAAATAAGAAAAATTAAACTTGGATCAACTCGATAAAGGCTACAAATTAAAAACTTAGTTTGGCCACCATTTTGCAATATGGTGGCTCAAAGTGTATTCCGCCTAGGGCTAAAACTACTAACTAGCTATAAATAACACGCTTTCCAAATGTAAAGCTTTTAACTATAAAAGCACAACTCTCTTAAAATATTGACTTATCCTCCGGACTAATACGAGGAAACTAGCAAACTCAACATTAGTCAATATCACGCTAGTTCAAAGATATTTACTTACGCCTTAAGTTATTTATTGATCCCACAAAACACGAACTAAATATATATACCAATGTTCCCATGAATTTAAAAAGCAGCAGCTTACATTTGAACTAGAAAAATAAACCAGTTTATTCTAATAATTAACTGTCGCATAGTCATGTGATGCGCGAGGATTCTGTGCTGTGAACAAGACGTGCGGATAAAGGTGCAGATGTTTGTCAAAAAAACTAAAATACACTTGGAAATAATATACTGCAGTTTAAGGTTTTATAAGTTATATTGGGTGGGACTATATTGAATCACTAAAATATTGTCTTCCGATAGTGCTGTCTAATTATTTTTGCAAGAATCATTATTAATTAGATTTTGTTTCGATGACTTAATCAAATTCTCACGCATGCGCATATCCACTTTGGCCAGTGACTAATGGTAGAGGGGTGATAAGACAACACGAACATATCATGTTCCCTTATGAATTGTGATTAATTTTCTTGACAGGTTTGTATAATATGAAAAAAAAATTATTTTTTTTGCTATTGTAAATCAAATGTTTTGTATTTTTTAGTGAGTATGTAAATAATCTATGACTTTTTTCTGAGCAAACAAATTCCCTGATATCCCAGTTCAACATATCACACTGTACACACTGAACAGTTATTAAGACCTATTCTAGCCATTAAAACGATTATAAAAGCAGTGGTGTGTATTAAAATTGTTTTTATTACTAAATTAATAGTATGCATTGTTATAAGGGTTTAAGTTTAAGAAAAGATACTGGTCTCTCTCAAATTCCCCCTAGTAAAGACGATATAATAATAAATATAATAATTACTATATTCTGACCATTTCCTAGATGATAAAAGTTGTATTTTTTTTCTCACGTTTACATTACTATAAACATTCAAACAGACAACTTCTTTCATTAAGAATCAGCTGATTCAAAACTTACGCTTCATATCACATTGCGGTGCCTCCAAAATCAAGAAACCTATAAATAATAGGATAGATGCCTATGACTGAGTGATTGACGTTGCGGGTAGCTTTTAAACAATATAAAAAATATATAATTAGGCCCAATATACCTTTGTAAATAATTTTTTTATCACTACGTCTTACTAACTGCAGGTTATACGAATGTCTGATAAATACTTTAATGGAGTAAGGATGAGGAAGAAATACTTTAAGAGGTAATCTACCCACATTCACTTGGAGGGAGATTGGGAGAACACCCTCAGTAGGATTCAAACCCCCATATTCCCTAATCATCATACCAGTCTAACACAAGAGTGACGTCTTAAATGCCTTAGCTACTGAACCGGGTCTTAAAAAACAAAACCACCATGTTCAATATATTTTTACTTGCAACAGGCTTATATTAAATTCAAGAGAATAAATGTATTTTGACTTCTTAACATATAAAACGAAACCAAGCTTAAGCAAGTTATTTTCACACTATCATAAATATGCTTCAAGAATATTTTCAAACCCATCAACACGTTAATTGATTCACTCAAACTATAAAACTAATTACTGACCACACTAGCCTGGCTTGCGGTTGCTGCAGCTTCTCAACGTGTTTAACCTGCTCGGGCGTCGTTATGAGAGTTATGAGAATGAAGAGAGATAGACGATCTAATCATTGGTACGCTCCAGTGTAAAACGAAGGATGCATCGACCCTCATCATCTTGATCTACACATGCGAGCTCACTCACAGACCTTTATAACAATAAATCCTACTGAGTGTTAGAGCGTCCGCCATTTTTATCAAAAAAACTGAGCCAGCAAAAACTATTCCTATCTAATCAGATTTGAAGTAAACGTTATAAATGTTTAATTCAATTTCCCCGGCCTTGCGACAGTCCCCAGAAGAGCGGTTGATTATATTGGTTACTTAAACAATAACTATATATCGTTAGTAAAATCATAATTTACTTTCAAATTATGTTTTCTGCAACACACCACCTTACAATTTCCTATTATATGTATGATTAATATTTTAATCAGTCTTTCCAGATATACATTTTCATTTTTTATTATCGTGCCAGGGTTTTCATCTTGAACGTCCAATAATTATATTATTTTGTAGTATCACCAAAATATAAAAACATGAGTTGATATAATATGGTAGATGTACTTCATATATATATAAGCTAAAGCTAACTACCTATTTTCTATAATTACATCGTATTCTATGTAAAAAGACCATGACTAAGCAATGCAGACGTATATATGTAATAATTTTTTCATGGATGTTGTGTGTGTTTATGTGTTATTTGATGTAATTTTGTATCCGTTATTGTTGCTATCAGGTGTAATCTCCAGCTCACACCTGTGGGGGTATCTGGCTGACACTAAGGGTCGCAGGAAGATCCTTATGGTCACTCTTGCCATGGATGCTGTGTGCGCAGTCATATCGTTGCTTTGCTCCAACATTCTACATTTACCTTGTGGTTCGATATTTCTGTGGCTTTTTGTAAGTATTGTGAGTCTGCTAACCCAGGAACAGTCCAAAAAGGGACAAGTTAATATTTGTAATATTTCTTTATATTAAGTCAATTTTGGGTAGGCCTACATCTTTCTTTGGCCAGATAACAAAACGCTTTTCAGATATATAGAGAGACATCTGAAGGGATATAAGCTCTCCTTTCATTGAACAAGGCACGTCACTCATCTGAAATCCAGACATAATCGGTCCCAAAAAGATTAGCCTGTTTTATCCGTAAACGAACATAAATTGGTAAACGTTGGATGTCGGATTGCAAGAATTATCGACAAAGCTGAAAATATCAACGGAGTTCATTCAACACTGGTTCAATGGTTGACTAAGGAATGTTACGATTAGTTATGACACCAATATTGATTACAGGAAGGATTACTCGGTGTGTTTGGGCCCTATGTCAAATAATTTAGGTCAATTTTATTCAGATTTTGAATGGAAGGACTAATCGCAGGTCATGTTGTCAAACGTGAAAATTTAAATTATATTAAACATTAAATTAACTGATTTCTGATCAATAACCCCAAACTAAGGAATTTATGTAAAATATTCGATCGTATATTAATGTGTTTAAAATGACATTTTTCGTGGGTAAATAGGACATCGAGGATTGATTGATGCCAACCTTTAAAAATCATATACACTTCTATAGCTTGACTATCAGTGTCTGCCCAATGTCCTAACGATGAAAATACTCTACGATTTATTTTGTTTCTAATTCCGCATCACAAGCTTAAATCGATGCTTTTGGATCAATTTTGGGTCGATACATGGACCACAATAGAAACAGAAAGATTAGACTTTATTCATTCTAATCAACGATAGATCAGACTTGAAAATACAATTCAAATGCAAGACACTTTAAAAGACAACGACTTGCCCAGCATGTTGAGAAGCTGCTGATCCTGCCGTCTTCAATTACTGGTGGGCCCAGATATATGCATGAGTGCACACAATAAGCCATGATGTCATGTCAGAAATTATCATCACAGATTTGCTTATTTAATTTATTTGTGACACTAGCTAACAGGAAATTGAAGACAATATACTTAAACAAAATACCTACAATATAGGTATGATAAAGGCAAGGCTATCGGCCCTACGAAGTGTTTTATTTACATGGTGGGGTGAAAAAAGTGAGGACTGTCATGATTTCAGGAAAAAATTATCAAACATAGCGATATAGATTAGGTGATAAGTGCTGATATTCCTGATCCAAACATCGCCCCAAAGCTGCATGAAAGTGTAACTAAACATATGGCACATGGACCTTACTAACTTTTGAATCAATCATCTCCATGCATACCTGCAGGTGCATGCAGCAAAAGTATCCAAAGAGCTTTCAAAGTGCTACTTTGACGGGTGATGACGAATATCCCAAATACCACGGATGAAATCCCGACCATGTGGGGCGCTCGGCCATGATCTGTTCTGGCCTTTTTGGAGATAGACCATTGTTTATTGGCAATCTATTATTGTTGAAATTTCTCTATTCACAGATTAATGTGGATCTGTGAAATTCCTTCAAACCAATTAAGTATGTATGTAAGTAAATCAATAATGGCAGTGACAACTGACGTTCAGTATTAGTTCAACCAATGAGGTGGAACAATTTCAGCCGAGATGCCACGTCATTAAATCTGAGGAAGTATGAAGAATATTATATTTTAACATACATGAATTATGTATTCTATTATGCATTTAACTGTCCATCTTGAAAATGTACTTGTGTAACGTGGCTGACGTCACAAACAGCCCTCGTGACACAACAATAACAACCATAAAGCTGTGCGCTAAATATCTATTTTCGGAGACGCTTACTTACAATGAGGTTGATTCATACTTTACTTAAAACAATAAACAAATTCATGCACCTAGGGCAAGGTGATTTTGTTAAGAGACACCCCAGAGTAATAAGAGGCCATGCCCTCGGCCGGGTATGTACTTTACACCCGAATAACACATTGTGCTATTATTTGAAAATTTGGCACCATGTTGTCAAAGGTCAAAATTCACTTGAAAACTTACCCTACGCCTCCTATTAATTAGCTAGCAGATCACTGGGACGAATAGAAGATTACTGACACTAGAACAGTAATTTAGCAAAAACCACTCATCATCTTCATTCATATATTTGCTCTCTATTTTACTGATTTTTTGTCACCTGACAGATCTTTTCGCAAAATGACTCACCCACAGAGAAAACATGTTGGAAAATATTTAATATAGAATCAAAACGGAACAACTGGTGGACAATTTGGTAGATACATTTTAGTGCAGGTTTGACTGAAAACTATTTTGTAGGTTATTTCTCGGACAAAGCCATGAAGGATTTTTTCTACCCAGCAATATGAATGAATTTACATTTTATGATAGTGGATATTGGATAGTTACGACATACAAATAGCTAATTTTATTACAAATCTTGATTAAAAAGGAGCCTCTACTAAACACAGAACCATTTACCGTATACATTAAAGTATTATAGATTGTTCGATATCCAGTCGGAAAATACGTGTTTTCTTAAGATGCTCCTGGAGGTCCCAGGAATAATTTTCTAATTAATGTGTTGTTGGCTAAGCTTAGATATGAGGGACTTATTGCCCTTGTAGTGGCATCATTGGGTATTGCCACTACTTTACTAGAAGGGCGCATGACAATGTGTGTGAATCTTAGATTAGCTTTGAGTATTTATAATAACCAAACATAATGTGCAGGGTGTCGAAGAAAGGTTTACTGCAAGTATGCTCTATTATTGTATGGGATGAAAATAAAATGTCCCATTTGACCTGAATTTAAGCTTTAGATATAACTTTGAGAAATCTCAGAAGTATTAATGTACTCATGTGTGCTTCAACATATTGTTCTCAGGAGATTTCCACCCAACTCTACAGGTCAATCCGACAATCACTAAAGCTGACGAGGTCAATACCTACCTGAAAAAATCCTACATATGCTTTGGCATGGAGGAACTTTCCCTGTCAATCAACATGTACACCCACTTGTTTGGAGACAATATCTTAAACTTATTTATATTAAGTGTAAATAGCCGAAGCTATATTAATGGTAATTACTTCAGTTAGATCATTCTGAAAAATTGAAAAAATTACACCTGGACACGAGAATCGAACCCGGGACCTATGGCTTAGTACGTCAATGCTCTAACCACTGAGCTATCCAGGATTCGTCCCGTGCCCAGGGTCATTCTTCACTCATATTTTAAGGCAGAGTCTATGATGAACTTAGCAGAAATCGTCAGCTACAATTATGTGATTTTTGTTTAATATCACAAGCCATCAGATAACGCAGCCATCGGCGACTCGGTAGTGGCTTATTGCCAAGTTGTACAATTATTATAATTGTCAGGGAATGCGTATTTATATTAAGTGTAAATAGCCGAAGCTATATTAATGGTAATCTGATGGCTTGTGATATTAAACAAAAATCACATAATTGTAGCTGACAATTTCTGCTAAGTCCATCATAGACTCTGCCTTAAAATATGAGTGAAGAATGACCCTGGGCACGGGACGAATTCTGAATAGCTCAGTGGTTAGAGCATTGGCGTACTAAGCCATAGGTCCCGGGTTCGATTCCCGTGTCCAGGTGTCATTTTTCAATTTTCAGAATGATATTAAACTTATTTGCTGATATTTTACTGGAACTTGGCAATGGATTCCTCGCAGAGCACAACGTGTCCTTGGATAACCCCCAGTTATTCATTAATTTTATACCTGTTAGAAGCACCATCCCGCATTTGTTTATACATATAGTAGTGAATCAGCAGGAAACTGTTCACAACCCCATTGTATTTTCGAATTTCCTTATATTAAGCCATCAGTTTACCCATCAACGGTCTTAAATTAAAAGTGGCCGACCATTTTCCTGCATAACTTGAACCTACCTAAACAGTATAATGGGACCCGCTTATAGGTAAGCCGTCTACAAGACCTCATGATGGAGGCGACAGTCTTGAAACGGAGAAAGGGTTCTTGATACCAAGAATCCTATGGTTCCTTCAGACCTGTCCTTCCAGTTTAAAGGCATGTACTTTCTTATCAAGGTTTGCTTTGCAATACCATCAACACAGCGCAAGGACAAACTATGAAGGTGGAAGGCAATGATATCCGTGGTGGGTGTTTCTCACATGGATAACTAAATGTGGCGTGTTCCCGTGTTATTTCTAGTAGCGACTTTTATCTGCTCACCTTTGATGGTAGAACCTCTAACGTCGTTTACAAAGAGGCTTTGTGTTAAATCTGGTACCTTAATTTAATTTTGTTGGTATAAATATTATGTGCATATAAACTTAGACCAGGAAAAATAATAAACATTTTATTTTTGAGTGTGCGGATGTATGTATATTTTATCAACTCCAAGGCTTTCATCATTGTAATAAATACCTGATACGTTGTGTGACTTATTCCTTGTGTGGAGAGTTAAAGCTTCAAATATTAGAAACGTTTTATTAATGGGCATGCTTTTAAAAGCGACATTAAGGGGAGCGAAGCCCAGGTGAATGATGATAAAATATATAGTGATTGAGATAAGATGGGAGAGGGTGGACTAAAAATAAGTATAGGATGCTCATTGATCAGTAATTAATAGATCAAGGGGAACGTTGAGCTGTCCGCAAACCCACACTGGGCTAGGAATTTAATGGAAGAATAATTTAAAGGAAATTTATCCGTATTTTCACGCAGAGAGAGTGAGACACTATATTGGAAAAAGGCATCATCAATACACCCAACTGAGATTAGATCCCCGACCACTCCAATAATGATGATTCAATATACTGAGAGAGTCACTGTGCGACAAATAGTTTTTTAATAAGTTTGAACAGAAACAAGGGTAACCAGATACCTCATTTAGGGTGACTCTTGATGTTATCTTGTTAGTGTGTTCCATGTAAGCAACATATCTACTCTTGATGTTATCTTGTTAGTGTGTTCCATGTAAGCAACATATCTGTGTGTGTGCAGTGTGTGTGGACCCTCTGCCATAGTGTACGCCTACATAGGAGAGTTTCACGCAGCTCCCACCAGGGCCAGAGCTATCGTGTTCGTTAGTGTGGTGGTGTCCATAGCCAGTATTGGTCAACCAGGTGAGTGTGGCAATCACATTACAGGATAGGGGGGGAATGTAGGGGCGACAATCCTGCGAAAATTATTGGATGGGCTGGGGCCTGGGGAGAATGTAATACCCCCGGATGGGTGGGGGGTCCATGTCCCTCCCTAAGAATTTATTTTAAAATTGCCTCAAACTTGAGTTTTGGGCCTATTTAGGACTTGATAATCTGTTGGTTTTTTCAATTAAAATTTTTTAATTTAAAGAGCTTGATACAACAAAGATGTGCAACAAAACAAGCTTCCTCTTCTCGGATGTAAGAGGAGATGTGTGAAATATTATGAAACAATGGAAACATATCATCCATATAAGATCTTAACTTTTTATTGAATAAAATATTTAAATAAAGTAAGGAAATTTAAATTTAATTCTCTCTATTTAAATAATCAACGAAACTATCAGGGAAATACTCAACACAAGTCTATCAAAATGACTTCAGAATAAGGCAAAAGTTGTTCTACGAACTGGGTTGCTTTTGATGAACTCTTTTACAAGTGGTCTAAGATCCAAGTTGTCCAGCATAACCTGATGTGCGTTAAGTACCGCTATGTTCAGATCCAGTAAAATATTGGGGGCTCTGCCCTCGCCACCAGCATTGGGGAGGGGGGCTCTGCACCCTCCAGCCACATGCAGGGGGTGCCTGTGGGGGAATGTACAATACAAACTACATTGAAAGCTAGTGGTGCAAGATGTGGAGAGGAGGGGGGAGAGGGAAAGTGAATTGATAGCTACCATCCCTGACAGGTCTAAGACATGGACATGGATGGATATTCAACACAAACACAAGTTAATTCAAATGAATTAAGGTATGGTAGGAACACCATATATATTGTATTTAATTGATTTGAGAGCAATGAGTTTACATATCAAGCGCCTTTATCTGGTTGAATTGGTGGTACACACAGTTTACGTACAACTAGACCTCTGGTGCTAAGTAGTAATAGACACAGAACCTGGTATCAAGTACACACACACACACATGTGAAGTGAAACGT
Source organism: Timema podura (assembly GCA_033556935.1). NCBI lineage: Eukaryota > Metazoa > Arthropoda > Insecta > Phasmatodea > Timematidae > Timema > Timema podura. The sequence goes on from JAVRXN010000001.1 coordinate 73,221,725, forward strand.
TTATTGATGAGAAACTAGAGAATGTACTTGGTGTTACACCACATTCAGTCCAAACGAGCTCACGTCCAGGACTGGACGAGCCTTACAACTATTTATAAAACCCTGAATACCATTTAAACCAATTCTAAGCAAATTACTTACAAAATTCAAGTAAATATTCCTTGAATTAAAGTTTGAGTCTAGCTCTTACACAACAGTAGTTGGGCGAGTTTCACTCCAAACACAACGTACTTCCCTGGTCGGCCAAAACCAGTACTGATGAAACGACGTAACAAGCAGTCAGTACCAGAGGCTTGAAGACGTCTGTTCTTTACACGTCAATCATAGTTGGTGATGAGTTCTTGGTGATGTGAGCCTTGGTGATGAGTCTTGGTGAAGTGACATGGTGAGCTGTTCTGACTCAAAGTCAGTTCTTGATCTTATAGACATGAGTGCCTGGGATATAATTGGAATCAAGGGAAACCATATTTGGTACAATGTCTTCAAGAGCCAATCACTGCGCGTTGTTGGAATGACATCAGTTTAGTATTGAAACACTGCACCAGCATCAGCAACAGTTGCTTTTGCCCCGTGCGGTCAACGAAAAGGTATCTTGCATTTCAGCTAAGCGCAATCTCATCTCTCTCTCTCTCTCTCTCTCTCTTCTCTCTCGCGGCTGCGGCGACTTATTCAGGCACTTCCTGTCGGAACGCTTGTTATGTTACCTTGACAATGGTATTGTTCGACGCAAGGAGGTCGGGGTTGTGATGTCAGGAGTGAGAGTTAATACCTTTGTGTAAGCTGAGCTACGTCCATTATTGTTTCCAGCCTGTGGTCAGTTTTTTATTCAAGCCATATATATATATATTTTCCACTACCGGCTTGCTAGCTAGGCCTGTCGTAGCTTCACATGCCTTATAATACAACTAAAGACTAGGACTAGCACAACTTTCAGTCCCCGGCCGTCAATTTATCAATGTGAAAGAATAAACCCATAATTTCATCCATTTTTTTCCTTACCAGGAATCTAACCCGTGACCCTTAACTCAGTAGGCAGACACGCTACCGACTGAGCTAAGGTGTCGGATTATGTAACATGCGTCTGGAATTAAATGTACAACTGTGTACAACTCGGTTCAATTGGTAGCATGTCTGCCTAGTGACCTAAGGGTCCCGGGTTTTATTCTCGGCAAGGCTGAAAAATGTATCACTAGTGTAATTGAAAATTCCTCTTTCAAAGTCTTGAACTAGCTGCACGGGGGTTGGGTGTTGTGCCCTTTTGTAGGTGTAAATTAGTTTATAAGTCACACGCTGAAAAATCAGTCATCTCAGAAAGAGCCTGTGAAATACTTCAAATAGAGAGCATCGGTGGGAACGGGGCTTGAAGTTAGGCTCATCTAGCCTGGTTGCTGGTGATGGAGAGGTCGGTTCTTGAATCCCAATCGGTTATATTTAGGGTCTAATTAACAAAATGGTTTCCTTTACTCAATTGTGTGTCTATCTCTTCTAAATGCTCTTTCGTCATCGGACTGAGCTAATCAACAATCAACATCTAACAATATTTGCTGACGAACTGGGACAGTCATAGGTCAGTACCGGTAGCCCGCACACGCGTTCTAGAGTTCATTTCGTTGTCACTCGGGATAGATGGAGCTCACCAATACATTGTTGTTAAAAGCAACATTCCCAGCGTTGCGAAAAAGAAATGAAAGGGATTCCTGGAAGTAATTTTCAGGTGTTCATAAACCATTCTTGCAGACGCCTGGGCTGCTACCAATATTTTAAGTTCATTTTGATAACCAATACAAATTAGGAAATATTCAGATTTCCTCTCTAGATTAGACTTTCACTATGGAGTTGTCTTTCGTTAAAATAAATAGAAATATTTAAACTAATATTAAAGGGCAATTTGTCTCGAAAGGGGGGAGATACCTAATAAGTAATAATCCATATAATTACACAGTGTTCGTGTATACAAGAGGCTTTCTTAGAAGTAATATTAACTGCTATAGCAAACCTATACAACTGGCCACAACAAGGATTGTTGACTTAATAAAGTACGTAAGTGCTACCAGTTAATTGGAACGTGATAAGTGGCTTAGTTATATCAGATGTGGACCTTGACTTGCAACTGATTTTAATTTTTGTTGGCAGGACTGGCTTGGCTAGTGATTCCCCAGCCATGGAGTTTCCAACTGGCGTGGTTTACCTTTAATTCATGGCGGGTGTTCGTGTTCCTTTGTGCTGTACCGAGCATCTTGACCTGTCTTTTCCTTTTCTTCTTTCTTCCCGAGAGCCCGAAATACTACCTCGTCAAAGGAAGAGAGGAGGAAGCACTGACAATCCTCGGATGGATGTACTCTCTGAACAACAATACAAGCCCGGAGGATTACCCGGTAAGATGTTCACACGACACTTATACAATGTGTGAATCACATTCATTTTACCTATTACTAGAATATTTTTAATTGTTATTAAATTGCAATTCTCTCTGAATAAGTTGCTAGATTGTGTGGAAGATGTGTTAAATTAAAATATACTGTATATGCATTGTTTCAATTTAAATGTCTTATATTGACTCAGTACAGCTCTTATAAATTTATGTAATAAATTAGCACATGGCATATTTCACAATCTGAGGAAAGATTTCTAAGATTAAGATATGGGTATCAGTTTTAAAATATTTAACTGGACCAAATTATTTAATGAATGGAAATACATGAAAATTTATTTTAAGAGTTATTGGATCAATACAAAAGTTATTCCTTATTAGTTTTGTATATATTAACATCAAAAGGGGAATTTAAAAACTGCCCATTGCAGTAGGACCACACCTAGATCCAGCATTGTATTTAACCTGATTGTATCAATGATAGTGTTTCATGTTCTGAGGTTAAATATCTAAGTGATATCCCATCCCGAGGCCTTTATAGTCAATATAATAATGGTTATATATAAAAATAGTTTTCCTATTTTAATCTATTGGTACTCTCTCGCAGATAAAATCTATAAAAATGGAGCTCCCCCCCGAAGAGCTGGAACGCTTGAAGGCCTTGTCTGAAAGCCCAACTCTCCTGACCGTAGTGAAGAGCGTGTGGTATCAGACTGCGCCCCTGTTCTGTAGGCCACATCTCGGAGCAACACTTCTGGTGTGTTTCACGCAGTTCGGACTATTTACATGGTACGACCATAGAGTTACACAAACAACTGGAATGTTTTACAACATATTGGGTTTTATTTAAATAGTAATGTACCAAATTTAACTTGTATTATTGTGATCCAACGAAATAACTAACCAGAGAACTTGGAACAAATAAATTATACGGAAGTCCTCGCGGACTTTCTCACTCCAATATTTAAAAATGTAGATATTTACCCAAAACTCATAATAAATGTTAAATAATATACACTAGAAAATCCGAGCAAAAATTGCGTTATATTCACTTAAAACATTTTTTAACTCCAGGTTTTAAATTTTATAATTTAGTTTTAGGGAATTTGCATATTTGGACCAAAAAAATAGAAAAAAAGATCGATGTTGGATCTACGAGGTCAACACTTCGTATTAAAATTTCGAGTTCCTGTTAAAATTTTCGACATTTTATTAGGTGTTTCACATCTTCAGGGCATCCCATAGCTAAAAATTCCTCATTTATATATTTTTACCAATAAAACATGTAAATATATAATGAGTCTAAATGGATATAGATAAATCATCGCTGTACAAACATTTCCCCTAAGAGGTTAAAGAATAAAGAACATACACTTTTTGAGATAATTACTAATATTTAATTATTCTATTGCATTAGAGAATTATTGCGTTAAAACATAAGTACTATCTCTGTACAACTAAAGCTCACAAAATTGTATTAATATATTTTCCAATATCTCAGAAACTATGGTTTTATAAACATATATTTCAAATACAAGTTTTTTATTTTTAATAGTAATACAATTTTGAAATAATAAGCTATTTAGTATCTCAAATAGTTGCGGAGATATGGAAATTTCCGCTTCTGTAAGGTACCCTAAAAGTAATTTTCATGGGAAAATGAAAATATCAATTTTGTTTATAATCTTAATCAACGCCTAGATACGAATTTTAATCAAAATAGTTAGAGCTTATTTTGAGAAAAAACGTTATTTTCTCTTTTCACCCTTTAGTAAACTACTCTTTACTTTATGGTTAGACAGACACACAGACAGATGGCATTGCTAAAACAACTTTTTAGTATTCGGAGTGTCATGAAAAGTCGACATCCATCAACATCTCAGGTTAGATTTTTTTGACGGTTGCAATACTTTACCTTTAGTATTCAAAAAGTTAAAATATAAATACTATAATTTTATATATTGACGTGTAGCTTGAAAATGATTGGTTTTATAAAAATATGTTTCAGATAAAAGATTTTTATTTTAAATAGACCTACATTATGTCAATATTAAGTAATTTCACATCTCAAATAGTTACGGAGATCTGATAAAAAATGTGAATTTACAAATCAGACCAGAACCCTTAAAGTCATTTTGACCAAAAAAAAATTGAGAATATCTATTTTGTTTGTAATATTGATGCATGTTTAGAAATGAAATTTAATCAAAATCGTTAGAGCCGATCTTGATAAAAATCTATTTTATCTCTTTTCTCCCTTCAGTCCACTACCCTTAATTTTAGGGTTGGATACCCAATTCTAAGAATCCCTTGAGGCAACCCTATGAAAACCCAAGATACCAAGTTTTAGCCCGATCGGTAAAATAGTTTAGGCTCTAGTCCGATGTACAGATAGACAGACAGGCAGGCAGACGGACAGGCAGACAGACAAACAGACGGAAATTCAAAGACAACTTTTTCGGATTCGGGGGGTCATGAAATGTCGAAGTTCATCAAAACCTCGAGTTCGATTTTTTTGACAATCAGAATACTTTCTCTACCTGTAAGATAGCAAGAAAGTAAAAGTGACATTCACATTGAGACAACTATATCAACAACAAAAACATGGGAGGACAGAAGAAGACGCAAATTTTCAACAATACTCCTGATTGCAACCACAAACAGAGTATTATTTCAAATACTGCCCCGAGGCACTCAATTTTCCTGAAAAAAAAAATCACAGGATAAGATGTTGCTCAACCTTATCCGGAAATGTATATTTGACAGAAAATTTAATAATTTAAAATTAAAATAATATATAATAAATAATAAAAAAAATGTATGTTCACATGTACATTTTGCCATATACACGAGCCGCCACTGGATTTCACCCCGGTGTTTCCCGTACAAATCAAAACCTCGTCAAATATAGAGGTTCAGATTATGGTTGGTATAACACGCAACACTACATGTATTAATAGATGATTTATCAGGTTAGACAAGAACCGCGAGTAGGCTACAAATATCTATTACACAGGAGGACTGAAAATAGGAATAGGTCTATATTAATAGTGCCAAAATAAAGTTGTTTCTGGAACGTCTGATTTAGCCGCCCCATTTACGTATGTTTTATCGTAGCTAAACGTGTTAGTTTCACCATCATATACTAGAGACCCAGCCAGGAAATGGGGCTGATGCCCTAGCACTCCCTAGATGTCCTAAATCATAAGATGGATAGTATAATATGCTTCTCATTTTGCCATTGCATTGACACTGTAATGAGCTGCAACAAATGTTTAGAAGTATTTTAAAAGCGTTTAAGTAAAATAATTGTGTATAATAATTCTTAATTTTTTTACAATAATCAACAAAACAGAGATTATTTACAAAATAAGACCCCTTGATTTACAATAGTTAACAAGATTACTACCAGAGTGCAACAATGTACCGCCTGGGTATTTAGGCGCGAATTACTATATTCTGACACACTCCCTTAATGAGCGTCTGCAAAAATGTTTCTATTGTCATAGTGGCATCGTTAAAAGATATATATATATATATATATATAGATATATATATATATATAGATATATATGAGCCAACATATTGAGCACACAAATAAACAAAATTAATTCACCACTCCAAGAAAAATCGGTGACCAAATCGGCACATAGTCGTTGAAAAACCTCACAGGGTAAGGGCTTCTTAAGGAGGTCGACAAGCTGATCCTTTGTTGCGGTGTATCGCAGCTCGATGTCCCCATGTTCAAATCGCTCCCGAATGTAGTGGTAGCGGATGTATATGTGCTTGGTACGCTTGCGGTATTCCGGAGTCTTCACAAGTTTTATGGCTCTTTGATTGTCAACGAAGATCACCGTTGGTGCAGCGGCTTCAAAGATGTTCGTGGACATAGTTCGAAGCCACATGGTTTCTTTAGATGCTGGTGAGACTGCCATATATTCAGCTTCAATGGTTGAGAGAGCTGATGTTTGCTGCCTACTACTGCTCCAAGTAATAGGACCATCCGAGATCTTGAATATGTAGCCCGTTGTAGATCGTCTTGTATCGAGTTCTCCAGCATAATCTGAGTCTGAATATCCCACAATCGTAATTAGGTCTTCTGCTGCGACTTGTAGGCAAATACTGGAATCTGCAGACACGCTACAAGGATTATCATCCTGGATATTGAATATTTTGGCAGTCTGGTGTATGTAGGTATCTGCATCACCACAAAGTATTATACTGATGATGTCGTAAGCTCAAAAACCTTCTGCAACTTATAGATTACAACGTTGCATGATGTTTTATTCGGCCCCACCACAAGACCATCATCGACACAAAGGATTAGAAGGACACGATTCTCCTTAACATCGGCTTTGTAGATACACTTATCCCCATTAAATTGCCTGAAGCCAACATTTTTTATGAATTGGTATAACTTCCGGTTCCAACATCGTTACGATTGCTTCAGACCGTAAAAACTCTTATTGACTTTACAAACCACAATTGCATCCACCTGTATCCTTACTGGTTGACTCATATATATCTACTCTTCAAGATCTTCACTAATGAATGCGGTTTTGACATCAAATTGGGTTAGTTCATAGTAAAATCTAACTGCATTAGAGAGGAGGACTCTGATCGAAGCATAGCAAGTTGTGGGGGAAAATGTTTCATTGTAGTCTAGTCCCAGCTCTTGTGTGTACCCTTTTGCACACAAACGGGCTTTATATCTCGTAATCTCACCCGAAGAATTTCTTTTAATTTTAAAGACCCATTTTGAGCCTTTGGGTTTCTTCCCTTCAGGTATTGATACCATTGTCTATGTGTCATTTTTCTTTAAGACGTCAACTTCCTCTTTCATAGCAGTTTCCCACTTGAGTTTTTTCCAGGAATGTAACAGCTTCAGAATAGGTACTAGGAGTATCTTCCTCAAGGCAGATAAGATTCTCATTGAATCTTGCTGGCGGCTTTAAAACACTATGAGGGCTGAGGTTATGAGTAGGCCTAGACATCTTGTGTGATTCATCCTCTCGAAGAATTTCTTCCGGTGGCTCACTGGGCTCTAGCTCTGGAGATGTCTTCTTAGTCCCGTTGTCTTCTTGGCTCTCAAACCCAGCTTCTTCATCACAGTCAATTTTCGTGGGCACGTAGTGAATAGGTTTTACAAAGCCTTGTTGTGCTTCATTGAAGAGAAAATTTCTTGATATTCTAATTTTCTTGTGTAAAGATCGTACATCCTGTAGTTAGTATCATTTCCATCATATCCAACAAGTATCATCTTCTTGGATTTCTTATCTAACTACTTTCTTCCGTTTGGCACCAGAATATGGGCTTCATATCCAAACGTCCTTACATGTGACAGGAGTACACATTTCCAGGAGTGTGGAGTTAAGTGCCTGCTTTGTAGGAGTACGGTTTAATATGTATACAGCACAATTTACAGCTTCCGCCCAAAGCTCTTGAGGGAGGTCACTGCTGCAAAGCATCGCCCGGGCACTCTCTACAATTGTACGCATATCTCTCTCTGAGCGAGAGTTTTGTTTGGGTGTGTATGGTGCTGTTCTATGGCCAATAATCCCTTTTGAGGCAAGAAAATCATGAAATTCCACATTAACGTACTCTTTACCATTGTCTGTATGGAATATTTTCACACTTCGCTTGTATTTTGTTTCTACAATCTTACAAAAATCTTTAAAACATAGGTGACCTGGTGGTCTAGGGGTAAGGTGTCAGACTTCTGTGCTGAGGGTCCGGGGTTCAATCCTCGGTCCCGGTGTAACGTTAACTTACAGTTAGTTACAATTGGATCCATCCCGTTATAATGTTGATACGTAACTATCAAGAATTCATACCACCCGCTCAATAATTCCGACCCAAATAGAATCCCTACAATGGTACTATTCTCTGTTGTAGTCCCTGTAGGCTAATACGGAAAGATAATACGACTCAGTATATTTCATACAGTACAATCTTCTGTAATATTACACTCATATTTGTTCAGGAACTTACCTTTGAAATCTTCTATCACTAGCCGCCACCAAAGCTGAACTACACCGTGCAGCCAATGTGAAGAATGGGGCCGAGCTAACGAAAGTCTACAATCAACGCGTGGTCATTCTCCGTCTAGTCAGATTGAATCTGAGGAATGACAACATGGAGCACGCTAGAAGACAACAATCCACCCGCCCTCTGACGGATGTCAGATGAACTTCCCCAAACAACACAAACATCCAATGATCGCCGACTTGTTCTAATTTTCCGATGGAACAACCCTACAAAGTGCCTACGTGACCGAAGACAGCTAGCAACTGCGTGCTAGAAATTACCTCCCCTCTTTCCGTGCAACGAAAATCACTATAAAACAGGCTGACATTGTCTAAAAACTTTGACTATCTAAAATCTACGAACGAGGACGGATCATTGTCGTCGACCTGGACAATGATCGGATAAACATTCATACATCATAAATTGGAACGTAACTATGGCTGTTACTTATAAAGAACTCTATTCATTTTCAACTTATAATATTTTCGTGTTAAAATCTTTATATTGTGTTTTGCTTATTATTTAATTTTTCTCTTTATTATCTCAGTCGCTTAAATGTAACTTGTATGCCGCCACTTAGGCGCGGTTGGTTAGTTTGTTAGTTTATTAGTTTGGTTTGAAATCCACCATTGGTAATTTTGTATTGAGTGAATTTAAATGTAAATTGTTAAAATGTGTGGACTTTTGTATTTTGCTATTTCACGCGACTGTAGAAATAATATTAAGCTTGTTATTTTTTTTATATAATTTAATTTTGTTCTAAATTTCAATCTTTAGTTTTTTCTAAGATATAGTTAGTCCCGGGAGATTTTGACTTGAGTCTGGAAGTCAAACTCTCGCGTTATGTTTTATGTAATGGTAAATTTTCGTATTGTAACTGGTAATTGTTTGAGGAGCCCATCAGGCAAGATTATTTAATGTTTGTTTCATTTTGTGGATATCTTACTTCACTTCACTTTTGGTAGTTTAACTTCTCTTTTGATGTTATAATTTACGTAATTTTGTGTCTCTTAAAGACGACCTGTAATAAATGTAAACATGGAATGTTTACATTCTGCGCTTCACGTTATTATTTTCAGCATTATTCAGAATGATATAATGAGACCACTGTACTTTGCTTTTTCTACGTTTATACTGAATAAACCATATTATTGTTATATATTTAATTCTGCTTATATTTTCCCTTATGTAGATTATACCTTCTCCCTTTTATTTAATTGTGGTCGTTAAGTAGAAGGCACGGAGACGGTGTAACACCGGCACAGATTTATCTGATTACCAAACCCTTCCTTCACCTCTGACAAGATGTGTATTAATCACAGCTTGTGAATGTGAGGAATGCCAGGCCTCTACCGTGGTTCGGATTCCACGTTAAACTGTAGGCCCTCCATTTCATCTCACAATCACCCTACCATTGCACATTAGCGTGAGTGCGTATAACCCGAACGGGTAGTAAGACGCGGTGCTAATAATAATAATAATAATAATAATTTAAAACATAGTAGTGTATCACTTTTATATTTAATGAAAAATACTAATCTATAGATAGAGTAATCATCTTTGAAAGTAACAAAATACTTAGATCCTCCTACAGACTCAACTGACATGATACCAAGGTCACTGTATATTAACCCACCAACTTTCATCTTCTGGTAGGTTGGGTTTTTGAACGGGAGCTTGTGGTTCTTTCCATATGCACAGCCAGGGCAAAATAAACTGTCTACATCACTCAGATCTACACCCTCAGCTAAGTCTTTTGAGACTAACTCCTTCAAAGCTCTAACATTGATGTGGCCGTGGCGTTAATGCCATAGCTTCAAACTAGTCTGAGTGACAAAATTGGCTTCATTTGAGGTTAGAATCTGAAAAACCATTGTATACATGTTATTTGGCTGGCGTTCAACACACGTAACAAACTTTCCTTTTTTAAAAACTTCAACAAAATTGTCTGATATAACAATTTTCATTCCTAGCTTGGTGATTTTTCCTTCAGCCATAGGGTTCTTTTTCAGGTCTGAAACAAATAGGACGTCTCTAATGACTGAGTCATACCACTGACCAATCAGCAACTTCCAAATCATGACACCACCTTTCCCTTTGAAAAAAAAAAGTTTGTGGTTGTCACCAGACGCACAGAAGAACCGTTAGTAACCTCTTCAAACTTGTCAAAGTAGTCTCTGTGCCATGTCATATGGCTGGAAGCCACTCTATCCATGGTCCAAGTATTCGCGACAGTAAAAGAAATATATACATTTGCTTCCTCAACATTAAAGGTAGAAAAATTTGACTGGTTAGCTTTGCCTTTATCAGAAACTGGGCGATTTTTCTTCTCCCTCCGTCAGTCACGGGCAAGGGGGCCTTTACGTTGGCAGTTGTAGCAGGTATGTTTTCTTATGGTTTGGCTAATTTGTTTTCCTGATTCGTAAAATTATGGTTTATGTCCACGAGATTTAGTTTCTCAGTTAGCTATTGAAGCTAAGGCAGCTTCTTGCTCTTCCCCATTAGTCAGGCTCACCTCTTCATCAATCAGACGTGACGTCAAATTGGCGATGGTTTGTTTGTCCTCACTCATGGAAAGCCAGGTCTGACTGAAATTATTATATTTCAGAGCCTACTCAAGATCTTGGTCATGATAGCCAGATAGCTGACTGAATCTCCGATCTTTTTTATTTGTCGGGCAAGAGCTTCCACTTTGGCGATGTGTTGAGCCACTGAGTCAGCCGAGCTCCAATGATAGTGATAGAAACGCTCATGTACTATCATTTTATTTGTTTCTAATATTTACTCGTAAATAGAATGTAGTTTGCTTAGAATTTCATAGGACGATTTACAATTTTCAATCAAGGCAGTATAACTGAGCTCCATAGCTGAGGTAAGGGTAAACATAGCTACGGCGTCCCTTTGCTGCCATGGGTCAATTGCCTTATTTGCATTTCAAGTAGGCATAGCTTCCTCACCTTTTGCGATTTTGAAAATACCTATGGCATGTAGAGCGCATGTCAACTGGAATTCACACTGCTGGTAGTTACTACCATTAAACTTATTAACACTTGATATGTCGATCTTATCCAACATCGTGAATAAAGTTCAAGGTTAAGATCAAGGCCTATTCTTACAGAAATGGACTCTATTAAGTAAATAAACTTACTTGCGTTCAATTACTTGAATACTTCACTTTTTCGTTTAGCTTATAAACATGAATGTTCCCGTTAGAATGTTCACTCAAATATTTTGACACTAAACTTAATGTGCTCATGAAAAACCACTTTCTTGCTACGTTAACAGCCCCAGCAGTATGGATAGCTTGAGCAACAAAATACCACGAAACTGATTCGTTAGGGAACCATCAACGCACTAGGAACTAATCCAAGGCCCATAACCTTTAAAAGCGTTTAAGTAGATTATTGTTTGTGATAATTCTTCATTTTTACAACAATCAACAAAACAGAGATTATTTACAAAATAAGACCCACTTGATTTACAATAGTTAACAAGATTATCACCAGATTGCAGCAGTGTACAGCCTGGGTATTTAGGCGCGAATTATTATATTCTGACAAGTACAACACCAGTACTTTATTTTGTGATTAACATTGAGCTTTCACAAGAAACACTTCAAGAAACGCCACCTGGGACAAAAACCAGCAGCGCTACATGGATCAACTATGCACTCACTAGCCATCAGTCTAGGTTAAACCCAGTTCTAGATCAGCCACATTAGAGAAAGACTACGCGGGGCCTTTGGAACTTTGAATACACCTTAACCTTGTTTATCCCCTTTTGTTCACCTCTTACGACAAGTAGTGTATACTGTGGGACTATTCTAAGGCCCATGGCTCAGGGGGAAACATAGTAAAACGTGTGTGGCGAAAATATATTAACTATGTAAGTATTAGGATACTCTCTGGCACAAAACCTTTGTTGATCGTTGAATAATATAATGCTTTTGAGCTTTAGTGTAACTCAGCTAGTAAATAAAATTTTAATTTCTTTTATGAGTACCTTAGTCATTAATAATTAATTAATTAAAATAATTTTCAGTTACGATTTACTTTGCCCTGATATTGATTCAAAACTTTTAAATTGTACTGGATAGCCTAGTAACTATTTTTAAATAGCTAATTTTTTCTACAAATGAAGTTTTGTTTGAATATCTTTCAACAGTCACTTCTTAGTTTAATCAATCTATTTTTCCCTTGAAGATTGAAGTTTAACTAGGTATTCTTATTTTCATACCAACTTTAAATTTAAAGACCAAGAATCTATACTGTATTTTTTTCTGGTGTCTTGTCTCTAATTTTTAAGAACAAAATAATACATTCCCGATTCCCTAAGCCAACGAAACCTCTCATAGCTTTGGGACAAGATGCCTGGAATATTTCTATATGGTAGGCCTAACGCAAATATTAATGTTCACATTATATGTCACGAGGTGGGAAGTTTAATTGCTTATGATACAATGTGGTTTGTTTATAATTTATTGTTATGTGAGTAGTATAGGTTTGGCCCTTAGTTAGGTATGGGGCTGGATAGTTCAGTAATGGAAGATTTCTGTTCTGAGCTAAATGTCAAATATTTACAAACGAAAATAAGAAATATTTATAGGCCCTACCACAATAATTATAACTTATAATGATTCAAAGAAGATACATTAGAACTCCAATCATCCGGATTATTGAGTGCCGGACGTGATCCGGATATGCAGAAATCCGGATGATTGGATTCATCAATTAAGGCAGTGTTTGGAAAGAAAACAGAAAATTTACTCGAAAATAACTTTTTTTTATTGTCTATGCAATAATACAGTGAAATGGAATGACATTATAGTAATGTAGTATAAAAATAGAGTAAGTTTAAACTTATTGCTACTGTAAACAAGAATACAATGAGTTAAATCGGGGGGTGGGGATGGCATGCGCCCTTGGAATGGCAGAGCGGTCGGCCGGCGAATACCATGCGTGACAAATTTCAGTACTGTACAGTAGAGTATTTTCCTTTATATATTTATTTTTTTATTTCGTGATAACGATCCAGATTACTGGAGTTTGGACAAATGGAGTTATACTGTACTTCAATATTATTAATATATTTTTGGAAATAAATGATTTAGGTTTAGGTTGAAAATACATCTAATAACTTACAATATTTTAATGTAATGTGTTCGATTACAAGTTTAAAACTAGAGAGATAAATGTTAGAAAGGCCACTTATTTTTAGGTTTTATTTAAAATATTGGTTTTCTTTCAAGCACTTAAAATATGAAAAAAGAGAATTATCTGAAATAGTAATTTTATGATTTTATTTTTAATTTTCTATAAAATATTCTACTGGAATTATGTAAACTTAATTATCTCCTTTGAATTTAGGCTTAGTTCGATAGTCCCATGATCATGTTTGTGTGTTGTACAGTTTTAATGGCTTGTCACTTTGGCTGCCGGAAGTGTTCAATATAATGGGGGCGTTTTCAACTCGCATCCAGAGAGTTATGCTACAACTTGTGAGATAATCGGCTCAACCGTGGAGGCACTTACTGTATCCTTAGACACTTCAGCCACTCTGATAAAGGTAGGTAGAGACACATTCATCAGGATCTTGAAATCACACTTTCATGTCTAGTTAAATACAAACAACTTACTATATCGTAGGAATTATAATTATATAATTCACATGAAGGTGGTAATTAGCTTTGGTTACGGATAGAGCAGTATCTGGATAAATCTTTCAATTCAACTAAACCAAAAGTGACATTTTGACACTTGACCTTGGACTGGCCGAACCAATGCTCTAGTGCTCAGGGCCACGAAGCCAGAGTCTGTGATGGACGTGTGAATACATCGTCTCAAGATGCTATCATTGAATCAAAGCCACCGGTGACTCAAGGATGGCTTCTTCTGCCCATATATTGTACATGGGGAGCACGAGCACAGCCACTAGAACTAATATTATATAATGTTGGTATATTAGATATTGCCCCAGGTTTGAAAATTTGGCTCGGCAATATAAGGATTAACTCTAAATTGGTCGCCATTAGGATAACGCTAGTATTCTCCTGAACGTACTCACCCACGAGGCAGTACCCATGATGGTCAACAGGAGCGCTGTGTCCACGAGTAGTGAGATCTCTGGTTGCGACACTAGCATCGACCCCTCCGCCTTTCAGAACACCCTCATTGTCGGCGTGGTGGCTACGTGCGTCAGCTTCACCGGGGGATACATCGTCAACTATGTGGGCAAAAAAAGGTTCCTATGTAAGTTTACACTTCCCTTTGACATACAGTGGAAAGTTATGACACATTCACTTTAAGAGTAAGAACACTTTTATAAGTTTCTATGTATCTTACACGCCTTGTTGAGCCTATTGGTAATAAACTGTTTCTATATAAGTTTATAGAGTATGTTACATTACTTATTGACACAGACTGAACAGGTAGGGTAAGAAAACTCCTGCAAAATGCAGGCTATGAAGGCTAAACCATTCACAATATGTAGCCTTGATTCACCCTTACCTTTTATTATTCAATTAGGGTGTAGCTTAAAAGATAGCACCATAGTGTAGTTTTCAGGCTGAATAAATTGTACAATCAAATATTTCTATTGAAGCTTGTATATTATTTTACAATACCTCTTGATACAAATTAAATATCAATGGTAGACTATAGCCCACATCACTAATAATATTTTCTTCCGTAAGTTTTTAGTAGGTACCTTTCAAACATCTAATGACACAAATGAAACAAAAAGGGTAAAATTTCAGCTACAAAGACAAATAAATTTCCCATTGTACACTTGAAGTTCTTCTCACACGTCTTTTTGACACAAATTAAACAGCAAAGGTAAATTACCAACCACATGATCCAAGGTCATAGCCAGCCCAACATTTTCGGAGAGTTCCAAATGCCGCAGACAAAGGAAAATTTCAAAAATAAAATGCCCCTAGAAGCTATCTGAAGTTTATTTTTATGGTAATCAATGGCAGAGATCTAAGTGCGAAAATGTTGTTAACACTTATAAACCCACACCCCATCTCCTCCCTCAGAGTCCAAGAATTTACATTGAGTACTCTTAAATAAAGGTATGGTGGCATAACTGCTTGATGGAGGTGAATCTGAAAAATACCTTTGTCCCTAGTGATTTACAAACACCTTTTAACCAAATATTTGGATGGGGCTAGTATATGAAACTTAGTAAAAATGCTCATTGTGATGCCAAAATAGTGTATTCAGAAATGAAATAAAACTTTAAAAGAATTAAACTTTAGTTTTCTCTTTCTTACTTACTCTATTGTATTAGGAAATCAAAAGATCATCGCTGCACTTACAAAAGTACATTATCTGAATCTTGAGCTAGTTCTATCCAGTCAACCTCATTAAAACTTATCTCTCTCAGGTCCATTCTAATGTTATCCTCCCATCTGCGTCTAGGTCTTCCCAATGGTCGCTTCCCATTCAATACCCTGAACTCGGTTCAGGATTCCTTCAAAGAGCGTGGTGCTATAAAAATAGTAAATAAAATAAGTTAAGTGTTAGACCTGTGTATATTGTTGTCGATTGTTTTTTCAAAGTAGTCGGTGACAATGTGTTTTTTAAAACTGGTTGTCTGTGTTATTGTGTGTGATATAAGGGTATTATTGTATACAATCAAATGGTTGTTGACAGTGTTCCTGCTGGTGACAGCGACAGGCTGTGGATTCGGTCTAAACTTCGCCTCGACTACCACAAGTGTGCTTATCCTCTCGTGCGTGTTCGTCACGTTCTCGGGTCTTTCCGCCAACCTGGTCAGCAGCACCGTCGTCGATGTCTTTCCCACGCACCTCAGGTCACTTTTTATTATTTTTTGATTCGTTTTACGGACAGGCGCACATAGGATGACACAAAAGTTTCGAAACGTGGTGAAACGAAACATGTTTGTGTCGTGTTTCATCGTGTGCCATTCTATGAGTCGTTGCACACTATATGACACAAGGCGGAACAAAAGCAATGACACACGATGACACAGAGCTAGACTCGTTGAAACAAAGCAGCTCCTTTCCCTACTCCTGTTTTTAATCCTATTTGTTTCGTGAAAAATACGTCTCTGCGCAGAATCAAAGCTGGGCACTCTCTCCCCATGATGCTTGTACCCTTTAAAGTTATAGCAGTGGTGATTGTTGTTTCTTTGTGACGTTCTAAGCGTACTCGAGTTAAGTACGAAAACTCTTCAGGGAAAACCCTCAGTTCCTGTATGTACTTTTCCAAATAACCTTTCACAGTTATTTTTTCATTTATCGGCGAACCCGGTATCTTCTATTTAACGATTCCTCCTACCTAAATAACCAAGCCTAAGAGATTATAGCTATCAGTTCATCAGTGTTAATATCAGACACCACACGCCACCATCTTAGTACGGACTGAAACAATTTTGTTACATTCTATTTTTGTTTCACGGGGTTTGATTGAAAAAAATTGAAACGTATTTTTTTTGTGGTTTCAAGATGTTTTGTTTCATCATGTTTCGAAACGTCTTGCATCATCACATTTCATTACCTGTCCGGGACTAATGGGGTAAGGTAAGTAAAGGGCCCTAAAGACAAACCAAGTTGTCGCCACAACCGCCAGGACAACAAATTGGAAGCGAGCCTCCACACTTCCCGACTAGCGGTCCAATTTGTCAGTAGCCATCGTGATCTCAGAACGAACGCACGCCATGCCTCCATTTATATCCAAACACCAACAATTTGGAGTCGCGTTAACATCATTATCAATTTATAAAACTATTGCATGAAAAAATAGTGGGTAAAAAATTGGTTGTTGGAAAGAAAAATATCCACCATGCAATTTTATTAAAAGAGTTGGAATGATTTCAAATGAGTTCAAATAATTTTCTTAATCTTTTAAGAATGAATCATGAATGTTTCTCTGAAATACTCAGTATGGTGACATCATTTTAAATATAACAAAAGAATTCACTGTGACTCTACCCACCTAAATGCTTGTAAAGCGGTGACTGACAGGCAACAGGTTGGTCGGTTGGTCCATCAATGCTACAGACACAACTTGTTGGTCAATGAGGTGGGGAAGTTGGAGATCGGGTGGTTTGTAACGACAGACAGACAGACGGCATTGTGAAAACAACTTTTAGAGTTTGGGGAGGTCATGAAACCTTGACATCCATCAAAATATCGGGTTAGATTTTTTGACAGTCGCAATACTTTACCTTTATTGTTCGAAAATTAAAAATTTTATATATATATATATATATACAATTTAAAATTTATATATATATATATTTGCGTATAGCTTGAAAACTATTGGTTTTATAAAAATATATTTCAAATAATATTTCAAATAAAAGATTTTTACTATAAATATACATACATATTTTCAATCATTATTATTAGCACCGCGTCTTACTACCCGTTCGGTTTATTCACACTTACGCTAATGTGTAATGGTAGGGTGATTGTGAGATGAAATGGAGGACCTACAGTTTAACGTGGGATCCGAAACCACGGTGGAGGCCTGGCATTCCACACATTCACAAGTTGTGATTAATACACGTCTTGTCAAAGGTGAAGGAAGGGTTTGACAATCAGATTTTTCAATCATACGTAATTTCATATCTCAAAGAGTTACGGAGATACTATAAAAATAAATGGTACTGAACTCCCTACGGACTTTCTACCCAGGATAACTTAGGAGTAGTAATTGATGACCATTTATCCTGGGGGAAACACGTCTCATCTTGTGTACATACATCGTGTTATTGTTTAAGACATCTCTAGAAATTCAAGCACATTCTACCAAATGACGTAAAATCAAACATATGTGAAACATTGGTCCTTTCAAACTTTTACTAGTACTCAGAACTTCTTCGCATGGATAAAAACTTAAAACATTAAATCCAAAAAATACAAAACTCCTGTCTAAGATTTATTTTTAACAAAAAAAAGATCATGTTAGCAATAATCTAAAGAAATTAAAGTGACTCAATATGGAAAACTGACGTATTTTGAGTTTTAGCTCAAGGCTTTATAAAATTATAGAATCAAAATGCCTGTCTTATCTCTACTCAGAAGTGACCAAAATATCTTCCATACATAAATATAAAACACGAAATAGAGCTTTTCTACAATTACAATTACAATTTCTACAATTGGATGAAAACCTTTGAAAAATCATTTACCTTCCAGGTGGGTATGTTTTCAAATGCTGTACCATCAGAAATTAAAGATTTAAAATCTGTGAATATTTTCAGAAAAAGATGGAAGATTCATTTACTGGGCAACCAACATTTTTAAAATTTAGCATTAATTGTTTATTAAAAATTATAAAAAAAATAGTAGCTATTAGAAATAAATTTTATCATTAAGTCTTAAAATGTATACTCTTCAACCTCTTATAATATCTAGAAAATATTATCATAATTTACTCTCAAATTGTAATACTGGCCATGAGCTGAAATTTGAAGAGTATAAATAAATACCATTGAAAATTTCTTAAACAAAAACCCAAATTATTTGATGAAATAGTTTCTTTCGTTATTTTTTTCTGCACGTCTCACTATTCTTTCGGGCTATTATATCACCGCTAGTGTATTAAGAACGAGGAAGATACAGCTATGCAATAATGAGCCCGCATTTCTGTGGAGGAAAAGTGCAAAATAATTTAAGCAAAACCACCCAAATTGTACCCATCTATGATTCCAACTTTGAGCTCCCCGTTAATGCCAGTCCAGTCTAACGTATATATTTTATTTATTAATACAAAAGTCGTTTGGCAAGTTTTAACTAACTATTTAAACAATCCTTGAACCTTTTCCTCCACCAGAACTCATTTACCTTCACGCGGATTTTTAAAATAGTCTGATTCACTGCCTAGGTTGTGTCAAGGGAAGAAAAATATGTTCAAAGCAGTTTGTATACCTATCTAATGTATATAAAAACTATTTATCTATATATTACCTATCTTCTTTCTAATATGTGTAAATACATATTTATAAGTACCTATGTAACTTATATTTATATATTAATGCTCTAATATTATGCCTAATATTAGTTTAAAGCAAATTAAACTTTTAACTTGCAAACAATAGGAAGAAAAGACCCCAAACTCAAAAGGTGAAGGATTATAAAGAAGTTCTTAGTATTTAGGAAAGATAATATAAAGACAAAATGCACAGAACGGAAAATATACCAGGGATCCTGGAGATTGAAACAGAAGATGGGTAGAGGAAAATGTAAAAAGGACCTCCATTTCAAAGAGTAAAGTGGAGATAGTCGTAAACGACATAAGCTGAAGGAAAACTACTGGAGATACGACATACTAGCTGAACTTATGAAGGAACTGGGAATGGGAAACAATGGATTAATGGCTATATAACAATTAATAACTTTGATCTACAAAACAAGAGTGGGGCCCGATGATTTTCTAGGCGCACCCATAGGGGCCCTAAAGAAAAAGAAACAAGCCAAGAAAAGCAGCGACAACATTATCATCATCCTCATTTTTCATGTGGGGAAGCCATGGAAAGAATACCCAATATGCGACTGGAACAGAAAATAGAAAGTGTGATGGAAGATGACCACTTTCAATTCAGAAGAGGAAAATGAACTAGAAATGCCATCGAGGTGCTGAGAGTAATTTTATAGAGAGTACTGAAAGGCATGGAAGAAGTCAATATTGGTTTGATCTAATGGAAAAAGGGGTTGTATAGAGTGATCCAAATTCTCAAGAAGATTGGCATAAACTGGAGGGACAGAAGTCTTATTGCAAACCTGTACCTGGGACAGTGAGTGAAGATGAGGCTGAAATATGGAGAGAGCAACAGTGTAGAGATAGGATTAGGAGTGAGGTGGGAATGTTGTTCGTCACCCAGTCTGTTCAACTTGTATGGCGAGTGGCTGGTCAGGGAAACTCTGAAGGGTTTGACAATTTCAAGATATTAGGACTCATCATCAACACAGTAAAATACGCAGATGTTCTAGCATTACTGGACAAAAATGAAGAAGAGATGTGAGAAATAATGGACCAGCTGGTGGATACAGGGAGATTTTATGGCATAGAGATTAACATTGAGAAATTAGGGGATTAAAAAAAAAGAAGAACCACTGAAAATCAAAATTTAAAACCAGAAATTGGAAAACATAGAGCAGTTCAATTACCTGGGAAGTATGCTGGCAAAGGAGGCCTACTACACCAAAGAAATCGGGTCAAGTATCGCCATCGCAAGAGAAGTTTAATCAAGAAGAGGTTACTGCTGACCAGCATGATGAGTTTGAGGAAGAAATTGATAAATTGATACAATTGCGGCATTGAACTGTATGGAACAGAAACATGGACTCTCGGGAAGATGGGAAAGAAATACCGGGATGGATTCAAATATGGTGTCGAAGAATAGGCTACTTAAGAAAATCAGCTGGACTGATAGGGTTACACATGAATAAGTCCTGAGAAGAGAAACATTTTGGTTGTGATTCTTAGGTACAAAGAAAACTTTATCGGACAGTCTTGGAGGAAATTTCTTCTGAACGTCATAGAAGGCAAGGTTGAGGGAAAGAGGAGCTTAGGAAGAAGGCTGATTCAAATATAGGATAACTTGAAGGAAAAAATAGCATCGTGGCAGCTGAAGGAGGATACAGAGTTCAGGAGCATTGGTGGTTTAAGTTAACTGACAAAAGAAAGGCACCTGTCTTAAGAAAACTCCTAATAGTAGTAATATTAACTTGGTAGACAGGAGCTAGGGTTTGTTACTAAATTAATGAAGTAGTTTGTAGTATTTTTCCATCATTCCTGCCTCTTCCAGGGGAATGCTTGTAATTTTCATACCTTAGTGTTCTCACTCTCTCCTATTTATATTAGCAAAGAGTTCGAGTACCGGTAAGTAATAAGGGGTTATTTACAAACATATACATATTTGTATGCAAATTAGTTTTTCAGGTTCACTCTGTTAAATGAAGTTGGTTCGTGTACTCAGAGCGATGGCTTGTGTCTGGCACTGATGATGGGAAGTGGGGCTTATGTGTAGTACTCATGACAGGGCTCTGATAGAAGTGAGCTGTACCACAGTGTTCTACGTCCTTAGTACCTTCATGTTGGGTAAGTTGTGTTATGTGTCCAAACTGTACTCGCGACAGAGCTCTCACTGTTACCAGTGCCTTTCCCCGTCCCCATACTGCTTTGACTGCATCACTTTATGGAAAATAAAATACAAATAGATGTTCCAATTCATATTAGATATATATATATATATATGGTTAAGACTGATATTCTGTGCTGGTGGGTCACGGTTTCAATTTCAAGCCAGGCATTGTAAGGGTGATTTTTCTTAAATATGTTCCCAATCTCCCTTCGTTCAAATTTTGTTACATTTCTTAGATTTATATATTTCTTGAAATTGAAAAGCAACCTTTCTTATCCTAAAACTTTCCTTTTCTTAACCAAAGTGATATTTCTACCTCAACAAATTTTATGATGTATTAAAGAAATATTAGTTAGATGTAAAAATGCATCAAAAAAAAAGTAGTCATTAGTACCTGATTCAGGTACTAATCATTGATACCTAATTCAGAGGTCAAACAAGTCAAACAACGGGTTGGACAACGTGTACCTGTTATTACCTGCGATTAAAAGGATAGTGTTAATCCCAAATTAAAGTAGGCCACAATTTCCTTCTTGGGAATTTTAAACAAGGCGTACTGATGTACAAACTCAATCCCGGTTGTTGTGGCGCTCCATTTAAGATGGTTGTAAAAGTTTTCTCAAGCTGTGTGAAAAAAAAGCGATGCATAGTAAGACACAACAACAACTAGTCTAGCATAGCCTGACCTAGCCTATGGCACAACACGATCATAGCCTAAATAAGCCCTACCTAAATCAAGCAAAAGGATTGGTTTGGCCGACTTCGTATTTAACTGCATGTCTATTATCTTTTATAGTGCTCCTGACAGTGAACGTGGCCCAAATGAGCTTTTACCTTGGTCCAACTAATCTATGACGCTTACTCCATTAGAGTAATTATCATGTATGTGTATCGCCTCAACAGGTAGTAACACGAGGTGATAAAAAAGTATCATTAACTCAAATACATGTAAAAAGAAAAGAAGGAAACACAAATATAAAGTAAAAACACTGTAGAAGTAATGGTGGCGTGAGAGATACGATTAAGCCATGGCAAGGAGGTACAGTAGACCCAGGATGTAGACCTATGGCAAGGAGGTACAGTAGACCAAGGATGGTAGACCTATGGCAAGGAGGTACAGTAGACCAAGGATGGTAGACCCGAGGCATGGGGTACATTAGACCAGAGATGGTAGACCTATGGCAAGGGGGTACATTAGACCAAGGATGGTAGACCTATGGCAAGGAGGTACAGTAGACCAGAGATGGTAGACCTATGGCAAGGAGGTACAGTAGACTAAGGATGGTAGACCCGAGGCATGGGGTACATTAAACCAGAGATGGTAGATCTATGGCAAGGGAATACATTAGACCAGATATGGTAGAACACTGGCAGGAGGGTACATTAGACCAGGGATGATAGACCTATGGCATGGGGTACATTAGACCAGGGATGGTAGACGCGTGGCATGGGGGTACATTAGACCAGGGATGGTAGACCCAAGGCATGGGGGTACATTAGACCAGGGATGATAGACCTATGGCATGGGGTATATAAGACCAGAGATGATAGATCTATGGCACGGGGGTACATTAGACCAGAGATGATAGACCTATGGCACGGGGGTACATTAGACCAGAGATGGCAGACCTATGGCAGGAGGGTAAATTGGACCAGAGATGGTAGAACTATGGCAGGAGAGTACATTAGACCAGAGATGATGGACCTACGGCACGAGGTACATTAGACCAGAGTTGGTAGACTTATGACACGAGGGTACATTAGACCAGAGATGGTAGAATTATGGCAGCAGAGTACATTAGACCAGAGATGGTAGACCTACGGCACGGGGTACATTAGACCAGGGATGATAGACTTATGGCAGGAGAGTATATTATACCATAGATGGTAGACCTACGGCACGGAGTACATTAGATCAGGAATGGTAGACCTATGGCAGGACGGTACATTAGACCACGGATTGTAGACCTATTGCAGGAGAGTACATTAGACCAGGGATTGTAGACCTATGGCAGGAGAGTACATTATACCAGAGATGGTAGACCTATGGCATGACAGTACATTAGACCAGGGATGTTAGACCTATGGCACGGGTTACATTAGACCAGGGATGGTATACCAATGGCAGGAGAGTACATTAGACCAGGGATGGTATACCTATGGCATGGGGGTACATTAGACCAGGGATGGTAGACCCAAGGCATGGGGGTACATTAGACCAGGGATGGTAGACCTATGGCATGGGGGTACATTAGACCAGGGATGATGGACATGGCACGGGGGTACATTAGACCAGGGATGGTAGACCTATGGCACGGGGGTACATTAGACCAGGGATTATGGACCTATGGCACGGGGGTACATTAGACCAGCAATGGTAGACCTATGGCACGGGGTACATTAGACCAGGGATGGTAGACCTATGGCACGGGGTACATTAGACCAGGGATGGTAGACCTATGGCACGGGGTACATTAGACCAGGGATGGTAGACCTATGGCACGGGGGTACATTAGACCAGGGATGATGGACCTATGGCACGAGGGTAAATTAGACCAGGAATGGTAGACCTATGGCACGGGGTACATTAGACCAGGGATGGTAGACCTATGGCACGGGGTACATTAGACCAGGGATGGTAGACCTATGGCACGGGGGTATATTAGACCAGGGATGGTAGACCTATGACACGGGGTACATTAGACCAGGGATGGTATACCTATGACACGGGGTACATTTAATTGGCACATTTTATTAACTGATAACCAAACACACATATTTTTCTGACTTTATGATTTAAATAAAACTTTAAGATATAACTACCATAAAATGATTTGCTCATTATTGTCATAGTTTGTTAAGTATTTATTTTAATTAGCATGAACCTTCTAAAACTTCTTTTTTCACATAGTAGCATATTTTAAAAAATCATCACCCAAATAAGATGCCAAAAATGTTTCAAATATTATATTACTTTATATTTTAAACGAACACAAAAAAAACCAGACTTACTAATGTAATTGCAATAAAAATGTATTTAGGCCCTATGTGAGTTAATAATATTGATAAAAACTATTTAAGTCGATCTCACAACTTAAATTTCTAAGTGTAATAATTTCTACAGATGTTCAAAGCCCTGACCTATCTTACTTTGAGAGTTGTGAGGTGAGGACTCCATCACCGCTGTCAATGAAGATGTCGAGTAACTCCAACTTACTGTCGGCACTTACTCCCCAACACTTCACTAGCAACTAGACTGTTTTGTCTAGCACATTTTCATGTCTCGGAAATACTTTTCTTGTTCTCAGTAGTAGCAATGTTTCACAGTTACATGGACACATACAATAAGTTTTTATCAAGGCCACCAACAAAGAATTGACGAAGCTAAATTACAGTACACGAACAGCGTGAGTATGGGGATCCGCCATGTCGGCTCAACATTGCTAATAAACAAACCCACTAAAATTACTACAAAACATGGAATACTTTTTAATTTGATTTTATACTTATTTTAAATGTGTAACACAATTTACAAAATACTATATTTGACAAAATTGTTCAACTTGATAACTAAATAAAAGTATGAAAAAATACTTTATACAGTCTGATTCTTCAAAATTGTAAATACATTTGTAAGAATCAGACTATATGAAGTATTTTTCATTCAAATGTGCACCACGCGTGTTGCTACTTAACGAATAGTTACACTCATTATTTAGGGACGACGAAGGTATTATTTTGATGATACTATGCTATATTTGGGTAGAGGGAGAGTGAAAATATTGGGTAAACCTTAACCTAGTAAAACCGGTCGGAATTCAATCTTCAACTTCCCCATCATTGGCAGACTATACTAGACAGCACTGACTTCTCTTTCCGCGTGCCCACCAATGCGATTTAATGTATTTATCTTTATCAATATAAATATTTGTAAACATGAATTCATCATATTAACATTTCAAAATACATGGTTCGCCGCACAGGGTAGAGCGCTTAGAGCAGTATTTTTCCTGCTCACGCCACACTGAACAAGGCACTATAATTGTCAAAAGTTTTAAGGGGAGAGGTAATCATGGTTTAATTTTGTTCCTCAAACATTTTCTCGCGTCTTTTTGATCTTACCCTAATCTCCCGCGACACACCGGTTGCAAGACGCTGCCTCTTAGTGACGTCACATCAGTGAAACTAACATTGAACTTAATAGAACAAGGTCCCCTATAATAATATTATACCTTGACACAATCTTGACTATGTCGTGTGAGATGAATACATTTCTAGTTCGTGGCTTTGCAACTAGTTGTTGGGACACATCAGGGATTCTAAATAATAGATAGATAGTATTTATCATTGAGTAGGCTATATAAGTACTTGTATATAGATATTGTTACATATAATGATCAAATAAGTGTGAGACTAGTAAAAAGTGTTCATATTGTTGATATAAAATTAATTACAGTAAAATTGTTTCAAAGAAACTGTTCTATTAAATAACAAATAAGGTTTAATGCTTATATTATAGTTTGATAAAGATTTTAATAAAAATTGAAATAAGCTTTTAGTATGATTGTATTCATATAGATTAAAGACACATTTTGTTCAACTTGTTCTTTGTGCGTGGCAGGATGAGGCTGTGCTTTAATATGATACCTGTCAGACTTGATTCAGTGATTACACCATTCCCAACAACATATGAAGTAGAACTGTGAGTTTTAAGTACGAGACAAAAGTTCTTAAATATCTTGAATTGAAATTAAATAGCAAAAGCAAAAAAGTATTTGTTTAGTTTAAAAAAACACACAGTGGAAGGGAGACTTAAGAACAAGAAGTTGAATATCACCTTATTTTTAAGTGCTCGTTAAGTTGTAAGCATGCACAGATATCGTTCAGCTCAATCCACTCATCCTCATTTGCACTCACCATCTTTAAATACAGAATCGAAAGCATCGTCCAGAAGAGAACAGATTGTCAGAATACTGCACACTCCAAACTGTTCCTATCAAAGGGGCAGAACTGTTGTGAAGAGTCGAAGCGAACAAAGCTAGCCGAGGACATCTTAAAGTAGTATTAGTGATTGATGACCTTGTCCAAGTTCTGGTCACGTGGTCAATAGATATTTGTTTCAGTACGACCTACAAAGGGGCTAGATAACACGTGTTTCTATCCGAGAAAGATGTATACCGCGCTATTTTACCCGGCCCCTGCCTGATATTAGTTAAACATGTTGACAAAATATAATAACATAAATAAAAATAGTTCACATGTATATTTCAAGAATCAACTTAAAGAAGAAGCCGATGTATGTTGTGGTGTAGTTTATTTACAAGATGTCCCGATTTATTTGGGAAGTAGCTGGGGTGTGGATAGTAGACCTCAAAACAACACAGTCCTTATAAACATGTCCTAGGTTCGATGGTTACCGAGCTAAGACACTCCAAGTTGCTGCTAGAATTGTTACTATACCTATTTGATACACCTCTGCTCGTGTTGCTGCATCCCTGCCTGTGTACCAGCAGTGGTACGTCCCTTACACGTGGTACAAGATGGTGTATCAAGTAGGGCTATTATTATTATTAGCACCATGTCTTACTACCCGTCCGGATTATACGCACTTACGCTAATGCGCAATGGTAGGGTGATTGTGAGATGAAATGGAGGACCTACAGTTTAAAGTGGAATCCGAACCACGGTGAAGGCCTGGAATTCATCCCATTCACAAGTTGTGATTAATACAAGTCTTGTCAGAGGTGAAGGAAGGGTTTGGCAATCAGAAAAATCTGTGCCAGGACCGAGGTTTGAACCCTGGACCCTCAGCATAGAAGTCTGACACCTTACCCTCTAGACCGAAAGTTCACCGTTAACTTAAAACTATTAACAATTCCAGCAGAACCTTGGCAATGGAAGATCTTGGGTGAAATGGGGGGTGTGGTTCAGGAAACTACCCCTACCTTTTTGATGGAAAATAATAAAAACAACTTAGAACAACATTTTACATTTTAATTCTGTAAAGAATGTTTGACTAACACCTCCCTCACTCTATCTCCTACATGTCCTAACACCTCCCTCACTCTATCTCCTACATGTCCTAACACCTCCCTCACTCTATCTCCTACATGTCCTAACACCTCCCTCACTCTATCTCCTAAGTGTCATAACACCTCCCTCACCCTATCTCCTAAGTGTCATAACACCTCCCTCACTCTATCTCCTACATGTCCTAACACCTCCCTCACTCTATCTCCTACATGTCCTAACACCTCTCTCACTCTATCTCCTAAGTGTCATAACACCTCCCTCACCCTATCTCCTAAGTGTCATAACACCTCCCTCACTCTATCTCCTACATGTCCTAACACCTCCCTCACCCTATCTCCTAAGTGTCATAACACCTCCCTCACTCTATCTCCTACATGTCCTAACACCTCCCTCACCCTATTCCTAAGTGTCCTAACACCTCCCTCACCCTATCTCCTAAGTGTCATAACACCTCCCTCACTCTATCTCCTACATGTCCTAACACCTCCCTCACTCTATCTCCTACATGTCCTAACACCTCTCTCACTCTATCTCCTAAGTGTCATAACACCTCCCTCACTCTATCTCCTACATGTCCTAACACCTCCCTCACTCTATCTCCTACATGTCCTAACACCTCCCTCACTCTATCTCCTACATGTCCTAACACCTCCCTCACCCTATCTCCTAAGTGTCATAACACCTCCCTCACTCTATCTCCTACATGTCCTAACACCTCCCTCACTCTATCTCCTACATGTCATAACACCTCCCTCACTCTATCTCCTACATGTCCTAACACCTCACTCACTCTATCTCCTACATGTCCTAACACCTCCCTCACCCTATCTCCTACATGACCTAACACCTCCCTCACCCTATCTCCTACATATCCTAACACCTCTCTCACTCTATCTCCTAAATGACCTAACACCTCCCTCACTCTATCTCCTAAATGTAATAACACCTCCCTCACCCTATCTCCTACATGTCCTAACACCTCCCTCACTCTATCTCCTACATGTCCTAACACCTCCCTCACTCTATCTCCTACATATCCTAACACCTCCCTCACTCTATCTCCTACATGTCCTAACACCTCCCTCACCCTATCTCCTAAATGTCATAACACCTCCCTCACTCTATCTCCTACATGTCCTAACACCTCCCTCACTCTATCTCTAAGTGTCATAACACCGCCCTCATTCTATCTCCTACATGTCCTAACACCTCCCTCACCCTATCTCCTACATGTCCTAACACCTCCCTCACCCTATCTCCTACATGTCCTAACACCTCCCTCACTCTATCTCCTAAGTGTCATAACACCTCCCTCACTCTATCTCCTAAGTGTCATAACACCGCCTCTCATTCTATCTCCTACATGTCCTAACACCTCCCTCACTCTATCTCCTACATGACCTAACACCTCCCTCACCCTATCTCCTACATGTCCTAACACCTCCCTCACTCTATCTCCTAAATGACCTAACACCTCCCTCACTCTATATCCTACATGATCTAACACCTCCCTCACCCCATCTCCTACATGACCTAACACCTCCCTCACTCTATCTCCTAAATGTAATAACACCTCCCTCACACTATCTCCTACATGTCATAACACCTCCCTCCTCATCCTCAACCTATCTCCTGTATGACCTGATCAACAACGCTTTCAACTTAGCTCTAATATGCAGTATAGAAAGGGGCTTTTACAATAATTAGATCACTAAGTTGGTAACTAATCAATAACTTTCATTAAAACATATATTTTACCCCATTAAAACTAATACATGATAGCCTTCAAAAGCGTCAAGGGGTTTATTGATGAGCCCAATGTAGCTTATGTTGCTTGTACCAAAGTAGTATACTACTGTAGCAGTGTAATTATTAATACATAACTAGACCTGGGGTGGAGATTAGTTGCGTGCATAATAGTTTGTCCGACTGAACAGGCACTTAGCTCAGACCATCGCTCTATCAGGATAATCCTTCAATACTTATAATAACACTACAAACATTCGTATATCATAATACTATATTCTCTGTTCATTGTTTTGTTGTTCTAGTGTGCGTGGGGCTGACCTGGTTCCTTCCTATAAACAATATAAAAAAGACTCCCAATACCTGAGAAGAAACTCACTTTTCAAGAAATTTTATATTTATTCTACTAGAATCAACTTGAATGGCAATTTAATGAAATTATTATTTTTACTGTTTTTCTATTTATGTATATACTGATTAAAATGTAAGATGGGCGTCCAAGTCAATTTCAAATAAAGGTGTCATTAAATAACACAACACGACATTTGAAAATGTTTGACAAAAATAATACACATTTATTAAATATTTTAAAAGCGTTAGGTATACAAATAAATTATTAAGAGTGTTTTATTAATTTTGTAACTTATTATTATCTAATTTCATTTGTATCTTCTAATAGTACTATGCAAAAATAAATAAATCTAATCTCATCCATCAAATTATCTTATCTCTAGTAAAACAAATTACGGAAGGGGGCCTGCATGTTTTTAAAGAAACATAAATTAAACTCAACTATACAAGGGGCTACAATTAATTATAATTCTATCATTTATGTAACTAAAAATCCTTTCAGGTAAATCAATTTAACTAAAGCAGAAGGAAAAGAAAAAACATTTACAAATATATGTTATGTTATTTCTAAAGGTAAATTGTGATAATACGACTGTAAATGTTAGTTATTCTCTTGATACAATAGAAAGGCGGACTTTTCAATTTTGACGCTAAGACAGGAAGTATACCCCAATTTTCTCAATAATGGACATACATGTCTCATAACATGAAAATTGTATTTAATCTACTTACACGAAATCTTACAATATCAAGTAATATAATCTGCTGGTGTCACTTTTGATAGATAATATTAATAGCTATAAGCTAACACTAATATTAATATAGTAAATTGTTATTAGTGTTGACAATGTAATTTTAGTGGCTAGATTTCATTTAAAAGAATTATAACAAACCAAACACTTTTACAATAATGAACATTTTATTTAAAAAATACATTAAAGATATGATTGTCCAGAAACTGCTCCATAAACAGTCAATTAATCTCAAATGAGACGCATCCAGGGTTTAACCTAATAATATACCCGCAGGTAGAAATACTGACCTCTATCCAGTGTTTAACCTGATGGTATATCTGCAGGTTGAGACTGAGCTACATCCTATGTTGAAACTGATAGTTGTAGTGTAAAAATTATTTAAATTTTTGATATTTTATTTTATTAATATTCCCTTGAACAAAAAAAAAAAATTGAATTTGCTGTCAATATTCAACCCGGATCTTCTGAGCTATATTGGAATGAACTTAGAAACTCTCTACTTAAATCCACACATTTGTTTCTCTACTCAGACCCACACATTTGTTTCTCTACTCAAGTCCACACATTTGTTTCTCAACTTATGTCCACACATTTGTTTCTCTACACAAGTCCACACTTTGTTTCTCAACTCAAATCCACACTTTGTTTCTCAACTCAAGTCCACACATTTGTTTCTCTACTCAAGTCCACACATTTGTTTCTCAACTCAAGTCCACACATTTGTTTCTCTACTCGAGTCCACACATTTGTTTCTCTACTCAAGTCCACACATTTATTTCTCTACTCAAGTCCACACATTTGTTTCTCTACTCAAGTCCACACATTTGTTTCTCTACTCAAGTCCACACATTTGTTTCTCTACACAAGACCACACATCTGTTTCTCTACTCAAGTCCACACATTTGTTTCTCAACTCAAGTCCACACATTTGTTTCTCAACTCAAGTCCACACATTTGTTTCTCTACTCAAGTCCACACATTTGTTTCTCTACACAAGACCACACATCTGTTTCTCTACTCAAGTCCACACATTTGTTTCTCAACTCAAGTCCACACATTTGTTTCTCTACTCAAGTCCACACATTTGTTTCTCTACTCAAGTCCACACATTTGTTTCTCTACTCAAGTCCACACATTTGTTTCTCAACTCAAGTCCACACATTTGTTTCTCTACTCAAGTCCACACATTTGTTTCTCAACTCAAGTCCACACATTTGTTTCTCTACTCAAGTCCACACATTTGTTTATCTACACAAGTCCACACATCTGTTTCTCTACACAAGTCCACACATTTGTTTCTAAACTCAAGTCCACACATTTGTTTCTCTATTCAAGTCCACACATTTGTTTCTCTACTCAAGTCCACACATTTGTTTCTCTACTCATGTCCACACATTTGTTTCTCTACTCAAGTCCACTTATTTGTTTCTCTACACAAGTCCACACATTTGTTTCTCTACTCAAGTCCACACATTTGTTTCTCTACACAAGACCACACATCTGTTTCTCTACACAAGTCCACACATTTGTTTCTCAACTCAAGTCCACACATTTGTTTCTCTATTCAAGTCCACACATTTGTTTCTCTACTCAAGTCCACACATTTGTTTCTCAACTCAAGTCCACACATTTGTTTCTCTACTCGAGTCCACACATTTGTTTCTCTACTCAAGTCCACACATTTATTTCTCTACTCAAGTCCACACATTTGTTTCTCTACTCAAGTCCACACATTTGTTTCTCTACTCAAGTCCACACATTTGTTTCTCTACACAAGACCACACATCTGTTTCTCTACACAAGTCCACACATTTGTTTCTCAACTCAAGTCCACACATCTGTTTCTCTACTCAAGTCCACACATTTGTTTCTCTACTCAAGTCCACACATTTGTTTCTCTACTCATGTCCACACATTTGTTTCTCTACTCAAGTCCACACATTTGTTTCTCTACACAAGTCCACACATTTGTTTCTCAACTCAAGTCCACACATTTGTTTCACTACTCAAGTCCACACATTTGTTTCTCTACTCAAGTCCACACATTTGTTATGTTATGTTATGTTATGTTTAAACGTAATTTAATTTATATAATAATTTGCGTCTATAGAAAAATGGTATTTTGTTTGGTGGCTCATTCTTATATTTGAATTCTCAATGTGGTCCTTCAGAAAAAAAAAAGTAAAATAAATCCTAGGCTCTGCTTTAGAGAATTACTAAATATATTTTCATGTATTTACACACACAAGTCATATGTTATATTACTGCAACTTTTGACGCATGGAGTCAATTTTGATATTTATAAAGTAAATATTGTAAAACATTAAATTGGTAAATATTGACGCGTTAATTATTTTTTATTTCTTATAAAAGATTATTCATTTCACGATGTTACAATAATCCAGTTACAGGAGATAATAATATATTGAAGATGTTCCACAAGCTAATTTCTTGAAACAGTTTTGATAATTACTGCGATTAAGTTATTCCACTAATACACCTTGAAGTAACTCCAAAAGTTATTTTATTGCAGTTCAAATATTTACTTATTGAAGTAGTTCCACTAGCTACTGCCTTGAATTAGTTTCGCTAATTACTGTCTTAAAGTAATTTCACTGGTTATTTTCTTGTAGTTCCACTAGCTACTGCCTTGAAATAATTCCACTAGCTACTTTCTTGTAGTTCAACTATTTACTGTGTTTAAGTAGTTCCACTAGTTACTGTCTTGAGGTAGTGCCACAATTCTACTGTCTTGAAGTTGGTCTACTAATTATTACTTTGAAGTAGTTCCACTAGTTACTGTCTTGAAGTAATTCCACTGTGTGCTGTCTTGAAGTTGGTCTACTAATTATTACTTTGAAGTAGTTCCACTATTTACTGTCTTGAAGTAGTTTAACTAGTTACCACCTTGAAGTACTTCCGATAGTGACTGTATTGAAGTAATTCCACTTGTTACTGCCTTAAATTAGTTCTACTAGTTATTGTTTTGAAGTAGTTCCACTAGTTACTGCCTTGAAGTAGCTACTCTAGTTATTGTTTTGAAGTAGTTCCACTAGTTACTGCCTTGAAGTAGCTACTCTAGTTAATCTCTTGAAGTAGT
Source organism: Timema podura (assembly GCA_033556935.1). Classification (NCBI taxonomy): domain Eukaryota; kingdom Metazoa; phylum Arthropoda; class Insecta; order Phasmatodea; family Timematidae; genus Timema; species Timema podura. The sequence continues at coordinate 73,255,224 of JAVRXN010000001.1, forward strand.
TCCATTAGTTACTGCCATGAATTAGTTCAACTGGTTACTGCCTTGCATGATTAGTTCCGCTAGTTACTGTATCTAAGCAGATTCCCTAGTTAATTTCTCGGATTGTTTGCATTGATAAACTTAAAGAGTTAAGGAACTAAATATTATCATAGCTATATTTTACAGACATCCCATCGAATCTTTGGTCCATTAAGTCCGTCCTTTGCTAGATGTTATTAATGCGTTAATGTAGATTTAATCAATAAATTCCAGTTGTCGATTGACACAGGAAGTATGACAATAAAAACGATGAACATATTGAGGTTGTTAGTCAATAGAGGTAGAGATAAAGGAAAAACAAATTACACAATATAAATCAGGATTAAGTGTAGGAGTAGAAAAGAAGTAGTGGAGTGTGTGTCAGTAGAGTCATAGGTTATGCCTTGCCACGAATTGGAAGATTCTACTCCATCTTAAATTTTACTTACAGTTAGTTAACATCCCTTATTTACTCCGCTTCTTCTTGACCGTTACAATCATGGGCACAGAATAGATCATTATTTTAGGACGCTCCTATATACTGTGTTGTATGTCCTTCCATTTGGCGCAAATACATACAAATTCTGGGCATTGGACACACACGAACAGGCTACATATAGCTGGTCATGGGAAAAATATGGCATTTCCAAATGCACCCCTGCTACCTGCAATGTTTGCCCTTGCGCTTTGTTAATAGTAATAGCAAAACTAAGTTTGATTGGAAACTGGAGTCTTTTGAATTGAAATGGTAGGTCAGTGGTGATTATTGGGATTCGAGGTATGATTACATTTTCCCCTTTTCCCACACCTGTTAAAATGGTGGCACAGATTATATTTTGCCCTAATTGTGTAATTCGAAGCCTCGTCCCATTACATAAACGGGGTGCATCTAAATTTCTGTTCCTCTAAACGTAATTGTGTTTGAAGGGGCGTCTCAGCTGCTCTCATAGAAGCCTGGCGGGTGGCTTGTTCCTCCAGTCTTTCCTTGTTTTGATAACGTGTTTCATCAGCTATCAAAGCAGCTTGTCGCTCCGTTTGTTCTTTCCTCCTTAATTCGGCATGAACAGAGGATTCTTGGGATCGAGCAATTTTAACTGCCCGGGCTCGCGATGAGCTCCCAGAGAAGTTAGAATTACGTTTGAGAGGCATTTCAAAAAAAAAAAAAAGGAAAAAAACGTTTTTTTAAGAAAAAAAAGATTCCTAACCTAAAAATTAAAACAGACACACTATTACCTTTGTAACGTTACAAGGGTGTAATGTTACATCTAAAACCCCATCCCTATCGATACTGCTGAACAGTCATACTACCCGCGCCAAGAAACGTCAGTAAATAGTTAATTCACCTACAATAGTAAGCTTCTCTATTGTAGTTCCTAATAGAACCAACCCATAATAAAAACCATATCTTTCTTTATTATCCCCCTTTAAACTTCTACAAGTAATTCTGCTAGCGTACGTACCCTCTGGATATGTTGGCCTGGACAAAGAAGAAACCTAGCTGGCTGCAAAATGTCCTAAATCGGTGAGTTGGGCAACCTTGCAGATTGCAACCGCACTAGATGTGAATACCGGACCAACATGAAAGTAACTGGCGAGCGCATTTTTTCTAATCACGAGCCAGGTGTAGATGACGTAGCTGACCTCTTCCGGATATCTCTACAAGCCTCTGACGTCGCTGACCAATTAATCAGAGAAAATTCAAAATACGATACAAGAAACCGTTGGCTGGAGCGGCGCGACCAACCAGAGACCTTCACGCTGGATTACCCAAGAATATGGCGTGATTACCACCCTCTTCACGTTGTGCCGTTCTAATGTGACATTAGCTCGCACAATGTCACTGTGACATTCCTTTAGTTGTCACACACATTCTTTTCTTGTTTCTTTTTACTCCTGATTCTCTTCACTTATCTTTTCATGCCTCTCGTTTACGCATGCGCGACTCCTTCCCCTTCTGTGCAGGCGCTCTGAACCCCCCCTCTTCTCGTCTCTTGTACTTTCTCCCCTCCATTCAAATGTCAGCGCATGCGCCCTCTGTCTTTTTATCCAACGCCCAACTCTGCTGACCTTTTTTCTGGCCTTGTAATGTACTCTCGTTTTGGAGGTCCCAAGGGACGGATCAGCTGAACATCTAGTTGGACACTACGCCTGGGAACTAGGGGGAACTTGTGATAGAGTGTCTCTATGTATATCACTATGTCTAGTGAAGGATCACAAGACTAATGCAGTCACGCTAGTTCTAGTGGACAACCTACACGTTCACTATGGCTCTTCAAGGACTGGGAGCTCGGCTGTTATCCAGCTAGCCCCCGCCACATTCAAGCTATCTACATATTTTCAACCTCTGCCCGAGTCGGGCGAATACTCCGGTATTTCCCGCTAGCTCGGCGACTTCTTCGCGTCTGGTATTTGGGTACCAGTTTGTTTCCTGTGGGTGCTGGTTCCTGCCCAGCGCTAGGCTGGCTCATCCCACCTGGCTCACCAGGTATCGCTGTGCGCGGGCCCATTTCACCGTCTCGGGAAATCTGAGGCTGATTCTTAGTATCTGGCGGGTCGTCTGAAGCGCCGTTACCAGGGACGCTCCAGGCCTGATTCATCGCTAATGGCTCACCTTGTGGTTCACCGCTTGTGGGCGCTCCAGGCTGGGTCCGTGTGAAGTCCAGCCAACACCAGAACCTGAGGACTTAGCCGCGTTCTCGGCCCCCCTATACACTTTGATGCCACTTCGTGGGTATTATTTACCTCGTCTATGTAAGGTATGGTCCGAGACTAGTCCCTAGGGGGATCTTCCTTGGAAGGTTCAACGTGGGCGTTGATGCACGTGTCGTGTACAGTGAGTACAACGTGTAGACACGCTCTCTTGTAGCCGTTCGTTTAACGTTTGTTTATTACATGTGCATAGACTCATATGGTGTCTTAAGTGTCGTGTTGCGCTGGTGGGTTATACAACCGGGCGCTGCCTCCACTCCTCTCTCTAGATCTGCTGGCCCGCTCGGGGTCATTACATACATAACTTATGAGTGGTTGTTTAGGCCACGAGACAGGGTGTTCCTCATCGGGACAATTGTTGTCCATATGCTATTGTCTCTAACTTAGTCTCCTAGTATTATTGTATGTATGGTAATTTTGAAACTAAAATGTATTGGCTGCCTGTGAGGCTATATTTGCAGCACAGTATTCATTATGTTTAGGGACTATTTTCTGGAACCCAGATATGAGCTAGATAAGTGTTGTACCGAGTTATGTGGTCGCTTGGGGTTTTGCTTGGAGCACCCCGGGTATTGTGAATACTGTCCCCTTTCGGGGAAAGGTGGCAGATAGTGGTAAGTTTTCAGTGGGTCTTAACTTCCAAGTGGGAATCTACTGTCGGCTACATACGCTGAAGGGTATTTCCTATGTTATAGCTTCATCAAGCCGTTAGTATCCTCTATTAGCGGCAGCCGTCCCTTGGGGCGACTGTTGTGGGCGTAACGACCCTGGGCGGCATAACTAGCTTGCTCACCAGACCGTCCATGAGTCTTGTGACTTGGGATTAACTGAACACTCGCCAGCCTATTCAAATGTTTTTTATGGCCAGTGAACCAAGATCTTATAATTACTAATTCTTCTTATTATATATGTCATGTTGGTCAGTGAACCAAGATCTTATAATAACCAATTATCTTATTGTATATGTTATGTTTATAAAGTCTAATAATAAAATCTCATGACCCTGTTCATTCTATGTTTGTTAAATTGTACCTATCCCTTTAACTCTGTAGGGGAGGGTACAACGTCACCGACCAAGTAGTGAACGTTCCCCCCTTTTTGTGCTACGCAGTTAGATCACTATATAACATGTGTCTTTGTAAAATAACGTGGTCTTTTTGAATCCGTCACCATGAGGGCCGGACCTCTATATATTTCATCAACCAAGGACTTTTGAACTCTGTATATTATATCAACCAACAATTATTATCAACCAACAACTTTTGAACCAGCCAGCGTCGAGATGGATCTCCGCTACCATATAGTGAAACTTCAAAACTCGTCACCATATTTGACGGACGGTGCTAATTGTTCCATATCGTCTGGAGACGATATCTTGGGACAATGGACTCTGTGAAAGGGAAGATATCACACAATGTAAATATTTGTCGATTGGATTTTGGAACTTTAACAATTGAACTTAATGGCATTATTTTGGATATTTATGGGGTTATATGATGATAGTGTTGGTGTTATGTAGTCGTGTTAGATTGTCAAAGGAGTTAACGAATCTATTATATTGCTTATTTAGTTTACCATTGTTTCAAATAATTGTCTAAAGTAAATTGGAATGTTCATTTTTATTCTCAAACGTTCATCAATCTCAAGTCAATAGTTTAAATTACTGTACCGGTGTATTTTCTGTTTACATTACGTTTGATTCTTTATTTACATTAACTGTAAAACTGTGGGGTTACTATTTAATATAACTAAAGAAAGTTTTTATGTCTATCCAGTCCATATTGTTAGGACACTTTCGTAACCATTTAGATTGGCTCATAAAGCCTTTTACAACTGATAGTATTATTATTTATTTTTCTTGTTTATTCTGAAAGAATGTTTTCCAGCGATCAATGTTTACAATGTTTGCTTCTAGGATGGTCAAGGCCACCTTATTTATTGTCTGCTGTTTTGATTACATCAAATTACTATTTACTCTTAATTCTCTCTGTGCTTGCTTTCTTATTTATTATTTCATGTCCTTTAGATTATGCCCTTTCTTCCTCGTAATATTTTTTACAGTGGCCTATTACTACGAGGTAGATAGAGAGGGTGAAACACCTTAAGGTAAAAAAGTAGAATCAGAATTAAAATAACTAAACTAAAAATAATAAATGATAAACTATCGCTCAAAGAGATAAAAAAGGCACAATAAAAACTGAAAACGTAAAACAATTACTATATTATTAAAATATGACTAAACACATATATATAAACGGTAACAAATCAATGTTTGTAAACAAACGAATCGCAAACATGTATTGCTATTTCCCCTCAATACGGTCCCCCAACTCCCTTTCTTCTCTTTCTCCAAGCTTCATAGCCATAGATAAACAAAACTATACCGCGTTAGTTATCACATTCAATAGCAATCATCGATACCGCATTTTAAAGTAGAAATAATGTTTTTATTTGATATACCGATACCAATAATACCAAAATTCTTACGACAATTTTGTCATTTATCATAACGGGGTGAACAGACAGAGCTTAATTAGCTGAATATAATCATTTTAAGATAGATACGCCTAAACTAACTCGGGAACAGATTTTTATTCGGGATATCAGATTTTCTTTCGGGATACCGTATGTCCCATGTCCCTTTTTCTCTACTCCAGGCATCGTGTTGCAATTAATTTATTCATATCAGTAGGCCGAGTTGTTATGCCGGACGAACGTCTAAAAGTTATTTTTTTCTATCCCTCAGGAACAGTATTTTTTTCTAGATGAAAGGTACCCTATGTCCTTTTCTGTACCCATGACAACGTGTATGCAAAATTTCATGATGATCGGTCGAGTAGCTTAGGCGTGAAAGCGTAACAAACAAACAAACAAACAAACAAACAAACAAACAAATTCACATTCGCATTTTTTCTGGATGAAAGGTACCCATATGTCCTTTGCTGTACCCATGACAACGTGTATGCGAAATTTCATGATGATCGGTCGAGTAGTTTAGGCGTGAAAGCGTAACAAACAAACAAACAAACAAACTAACTCACATTCGCATTTATAATAGTTAAATATAGGATTATTTAAATTAGGAAAGTAATTCTTTTTATATAATTCACATGTTTATTTGGTTCACAATATATTCAATATTTGACTGTATAGTTTCCACACATGGACGTCCACATACTTTGCATTTCAAAATTTAAGTAACCTTAACCGACGTGACCCAATTATCGGCCATTATATTGCGGTTCTAACCAGCAAGACTCAATATGGCCTGTGTTGGTTTGTAATACTGCTTCACTTGAGCACGATTCCAATTTCATCAGAATATTTTCAAGAATGTACATAGCTACTGTTGAAATAGCTGTTAGTATCATAACTTTTATATCATACTGCTTGGGCTTACTTGCCAAATGGACAGGAAAGCGACATTTTCCTCTGAAACCAACCAACGCTTCATCAATGCATGCGTAGCTAGCAACTCTACAAGAGGCTTGGCTATTTTTCACAAGTTCATTTAACAGAAAAGAAATAGCAGCCAAGGGGTTGGTCTACTTACGATGCTCTCATTCAAGTGAATTATAGAACCCTACGACAGACAGCAAGAATAGTAACAGATTGAGAGGCAATGTTGCATGAAAAATATCCCATCACATGAATACAACGAACTCAATATTCGTGCCCGAACTTAAAAGCTCCACTTAGATAACAAAGACCTAAACAAGCCTTTAGTTCACATATTAAGTCAGTTTTCCTAACCAAATGTTTCTGATTTTTTGAAGAGAGATTTTGAACGCACTGTATTTTCTCATTTACACCTAGAAGAATTTCATCTAACATATTTTGAGTGAAAATATTAGACCAAATTTTTTTATCAAGCTTCGTCATTTCATCACTAGGAGCTGGAAATTTTCTTACGAGGTTGTGTTTTGGAGTCCTAACACTGACGCTGAAACCAGATAAAGGGATGATTGTCTTTACCATAGAAAACCTGAGCATTATCACCATCACTCACGCTATTTTCCGCATCTTACACGCAGATTGTTCACTTTAGCTCATGTAAACCACGTTCCTCATTTTGCTCCACAAAATCACTTTCAATTGCAATATTATCATTAAATTCATCTAAAACACACACAATATCACTCTCAGACAGTCCTAAATTACGTAGTCACCAAAACTAATGATAATAAAAAATAGTAGCTCAATAAATTTACATACTCAAGAAATGAACAAAGCTCAGTAAGAAATAAGCACAAAATCAGAAAAATAAAACAGTAATGGAAATAAAAGAAAATAGTAACTTGGAACAAAACTGTAACGGCAATGATATGGTACGGGTCAAACTGACCCAGGCCCGTTTTTAACTAACAACCACAATGCACCGAGCTTGAGACGCAACTGGACCTGAGAGACGATGTGTAAGGAGTAAGATCCTGAGAACTAGAGCCATCTGGTGTGAAAAGTGCACAGTACATGTACGTAGCAGCGATTGGACCCGCACCATACAAGTTAAGGGTTGAAGGGTTGTGCGACACTGTTTAGAAACCTATAACACTTTAGATTAGTTCTCTAAGCATTTTTAACATAATGCAGGTGACGTTAATATATTATACTAAATAGCCATGTTCACGAGTAAGTATATTGATATATTTTACAGGGGAAGATCGTGGGTTGTTGATATGCCTGTACATTGTATACTCCCTTTAATACTAAACTTGCCCTAAATGACAAATCACACGCGTGTTATTACTACTCGTGGTTGGTAAATGGGTAGTGAGGGGAGTATACAGCTCACTAGCAGAGTCCTGAATAGCACAGTTCCGACTAGCACAGTCCCGACTAGCACAGTCCTGACTAGCGCAGTCCCGACTAGCACAGTCCTGACTAGAACAGTCTCGACTAGCACAGTTCCGACTAGCTCAGTCCCGACTAGCACAGTTCCGAATAGAACAGTCCCGACTAGCGCAGTCCCAACTAGCACAGTCCCGACTAGCGCAACTTGTCTTGACTAAAACTCAGAAGACATTCTTGGTTTATAGTAATACTACCAAAATTATTTAAATGCTATTTTATTTAACAGAATTACATAAAATGGAGTAATTTGTTTTCCCCCTATTTAATTGTAAATGTATTACGTTACCTAATCAAAGAGCTATCTTGTTTCACAAGTATTTGCAATAGAGGTGCGTGACTGTGAACCAAAGAGCTTGGTTGTCAACAACATAAAAAATAAATAAATTATCACTCAAGTGTGTGAGGAGATTTCCTAACAGATGTGGATGCATTGAGTTCTAGATTCTGAAATTATTAATTAATCTGAAATATGTTAAGGGTGGTAACTTTTGATTAAAATTATTATTAAATGAAAATGTATTTCATTACAATACTTAACCGGTAAAAACCCCAAAATTAACCGCATAATAGCTCCCAAAATAAATAACATTAATAATCTTAACACTGTTACAAAGTGATCCAAATTCTTTCCTTCCTCACAAAATGTTCAAAATATACTACACAGTATTATATTCTTCTGGTCGTCTGGTTCTACACCCTGATTTGTCGTCACATGGCGAGGTTCTACACCCTGATTTGTTGTCACATGGTGAGGTTCTACACCCTGATTTGTTGTCACATGTCGAGGTTCTACACCCTGATTTGTTGTCACATGGTGAGGTTCTACACCCTGATTTGTTGTCACATGTCGAGGTTCTACACCCTGATTTGTCGTCACATGGCGAGTTTCTACACCCTGATTTGTCGTCACATGGCGAGGTTCTACACCCTGATTTGTTGTCACATGTCGAGGTTCTACACCCTGATTTGTCGTCACATGGCGAGGTTCTACACCCTGATTTGTTGTCACATGGCGAGGTTCTACACCCTGATTTGTCGTCACATGGCGAGGTTCTAGACCCTAATTTGTTATCATATGGCTAGGTTCTACACCCTGATTTGTTGTCACATGGTGAGGTTCTACACCCTGATTTGTCGTCACATGGCGAGGTTCTACACCCTGATTTGTTGTCACATGGCGAGGTTCTACACCCTGATTTGTGTCACATGGCGAGGTTCTACACCCTGATTTGTCGTCACATGGTGAGGTTCTACACCCTGATTTGTTGTCACATGGCGAGGTTCTACACCCTGATTTGTCGTCACATGGCGAGGTTCTAGACCCTAATTTGTTATCATATGGCTAGGTTCTACACCCTGATTTGTTGTCACATGGTGAGGTTCTACACCTGATTTGTCTTCACATGGCGAGGTTCTACACCCTGATTTGTTGTCACATGGCGAGGTTCTACACCCTGATTTGTGTCACATGGCGAGGTTCTACACCCTGATTTGTCGTCACATGTCGAGGTTCTACACCCTGATTTGTTGTCACATGGCGAGGTTCTATCTACACTCTCTGAGACTGATTCGATTGTAACTACTGTAGAGCTGGGGCCGTCTCCTCTCCCCTCTATTCAACTGAGGGGGATCCCGTATCATGAAAGTAATTTCTTTGTTGACACTTCTTGTTTTTATGTATTTCTCTAAAATGAATAGTTGTATAGTGCATAGCTAAAGACAAATGATTCACAACAGCACTTAGATTGTAAACAAACACAACTGTCAATAAGTTGCTTATGAGGCAGTATTTTCCTTCTTCTGTCCACAAAATGAGATTTAATAACATACAACTTTGTTACACTGGTACAGACATATGTGGCATTAGTAAGTGTTGATGATGATGATGACCTTGATAAAATCATAGCTTTTCTTAATTTTTACTCTTAACGCTTCCCACTAAGCTAAATGCAATACAAAATTAATAAAGTTTTCCTCCATTTGCTCTTTTTGTCATTCAATAGATGCTGTTTCCACGAAGAAACGTCCTAACAACAACTCAGAAACTGGCTGTGACGGTCATTACTCGTCCACAGAACTGTAACAAATACATGTCACTGTCTACAAATGATAGTGACCTCTAAAATCCACGCTGCTTAACACCAGGGTAAAAACTAAACTTCCCCTCATTAAGATACATGTTCTTCATCGTTGCTAATCTTACTAACCTAGAGACCACCATAGGCCACCATAGGCCTATGTGGTTTATTCATAGTTGTGCAGTAATAACTATACATTATGTTATAAACTCTTTGCTCCTTGTAGATAGTAGAATAAATGAAGGTGACAATATTCTAAATATGAAAAATTTTCTTCTCGAAGTTGGCATGTTTTTAAGGTGTCCTTCCTTCTCAGTTGAAGCCAGATGTTCGAGCCTCCTTTCATGCAAGTAGTATTGCTCATAACGTCTCTCAATCAATCCAAAACTTTCACCAGTTGTGTAGAAAACATGTGGCTTGAGCCCTCCACATTCACTGACTATGAGACTGACGGTTGTACTGTTGCCGCTGGGACTATCCTGCCTGATTCCTCCATGTGTTGTACCTCCTCCTCTTGGATTGTTCGGGAATGGCTCGTTCCTCCACCCCATTTCTGGTTGACGGTAACCTTGCTGAAACCACTGTGATGTACCTCCGAATTCATTTAATTTAATTTTAAATATTATAGTCATACAGGTTTCCGATACACTTTCTTTTGATCTTAAAATTGATTTCCTTTTATGTTTTGTAATTTAAGTAACATTTTGTTGTCAAATTCCTATAGTTAATTAATAGGAGGTCATATCTGCTTCACTGATTTTGAAGTAACTTGAATATTCGTCTATCAGAATCTTTTGTAGCTGTTAGTTGAGAGCTTGGGGCTAAACAAAGAAACATTTATGCTGGGAAAATGTGTACATTTACATTTCTCATCCATCATAATTAGATTTAAATTTATGTTCACCTCTAGTACTGGTATTATATATAAAAAATAGCAAGTTAAATTAATCAGGAATGAGATAAGTTAATAAATTTGGAAACAAATATTTCAGTGAAATTGTATGGCAACATTAACACAAGAATATAAAAGTATTGATATGTTCTATCAATATATTTAAATTTACTTACTCGGGGAAAATGAGGATAGGTCTATATATTATGTGGTATTAAATCTTTGTATTGACAAAGTTTAGCAAGTCTAACATTTTATGACCTCATTCACTGATAAACGAGATACTGAAGAGCTCATAGATTGCTCGAACAAAATCTCTTTCTATTGCTCTTTAGTGACAAGGCCGATAGTAACCTACTTTGCGAAAACATGAACATTGGCAAATATAGCTCAGGTACTGTGATATTTCTCTTAGTAAAGGAACATGAACATTGTCAAATATAGCTCAGGTACTGTAGCATTTATCTTAGTAAAGAAACCTGAACATTGGCAAATATAGCTCAGGTACTGTAATATTTTTCTTAGCAAAGAAACATGAACATTGGCAAATATAGCTCAGGTACTGTAATATTTCTCTTAGCAAAGAAACATGAACATTGGCAAATATAGCTCAGGTACTGTAACATTTATTCTAGTAAAGTACATGAACATTGGCAAATATAGCTCAGGTACTGTCACATTTATTTTAGTAAAGGAACATGAACATTGGCAAATATAGCTCAGGTACTGTAATATTTCTCTTAGCAAAGAAACATGAACATTGGCAAATATAGCTCAGGTACTGTAACATTTATTCTAGTAAAGTACATGAACATTGGCAAATATAGCTCAGGTACTGTTACATTTATTTTAGTAAAGGAACATGAACATTGGCAAATATAGCTCAGGTACTGTAACATTTTTCTTAGCAAAGAACATGAACATTGGCAAATATAGCTCAGGTACTGTAACATTTATCTTAGTAAAGAAACATGAATACTGACAAATTTAACTTAGGTATAATATATTTTACTAAAGAAACGTAAAGAATGATATTTTTATCTTATTTAACATTTATATCGATTAAGTAAATTAATACTTCCAAGCAATACTTTTTTTTATAACGAGCCAAAATGAATGTCATATTTGTTCATAAGTTTCTTGCAGAACAAACTAAAGCCTGGGCCAATGTTACAATATAGTTTTTATTTAATCAATATAATTATATCAACGTCAGTTTATGTTTAGTCAAATTCTCATCAATATTAATAAAAGGAAGAGAGTCAGTCATGAGCGTTGTGCGATATCTAACTTAAGCAGAAGTAGCAGAAGTACAAGAACATGTGCGCCTTGAAGCCAGAATGTTGAATTTTTTATTAGAATTTTTTAAAATTATTTAAAAAATAGAAAAAGGAATAAATATTAACGCGTGCCACGAGAAATATTTACTACTACATAATACAATTATTATTATTATTTATAAACAAGAAGACAACATTTCCTTCTCCTTCGCCATATTAATTGTTAAATGTTGTGATTTATTTCTAATAAATAGCCTTTATGTATTAATAACTTTTCTATATGTAATCCTTTTTACATTTATTACCCTAAAATATTTATCTGGGTCTATGCTGGGTAATAAATGTAAAATGGGGTTAAGAGGTCACAAAGACCAAAAATGGTAAAAGTTTTGGAAGTAAATCCAATCAAAAGGGCAATAAGACCAAAAGGCCAAAAAGTGCATAAATTTCCCAAAATGTCAAAAAGCCCCAAGATGTGAAAAAGTTAAAATAAGAAAAAGGGCAGAATTGAGAAAAATTGTAAAAAGGGTAAAAATTGTATGAAGGGCAAGAAGTAAATGATAAAAAATGAATAGGTAAAAGGTTTAGAAGAGGTAGAATAAATAATTACTAGTTAAAAATATAAAAAATCCGAAAAAGGGCCAACAGGGGTAAAAAGGAAAAATAATATAAAAAAGTTAACCGGGTATAAGAGGTGAAAAGTGTAAGAATTGTAATTAAAAATTTAAAAATGATCAAAATACAAAAAGGGTATTAAAGGCAAAATTAAATCTAATTAAATGAGCAATAAGACTAAAAGATCAAAATTTGTAAAAAGTACAAACAGTAAATTATAAAAAAATAAAATCGTTATTTACTGCCTGAAAATTTCCTGAATCCAAAATGTCATTCCCGCACAACGCTAACTTTTACAATTTTTTCCAATTTCTGGTGCTTTTGGGGCCTTTCAGTATTTTTTCCTTTATTTTCTTTTACCCCTTTTAACAAACAATGACTTACTTTTTGCCCTTTCCACCATTTCTACTCTTTTTGTTCTTTTGGCCCTTTTTACAATTTGTACAGTTTTTATCCTATGAGCATCTTACTCTCTTTACCCTAAATTAATACACTTTTTGCCCCCTTTTCCTTATTACCCTATTTACCCTTTTTATTCTTTTTACCGGGTATCTAACTTTCCACGCCGTTAACATATTTTTATTTCTCTAACCCCTTTTAATCTTTTTGTCAGAGTGTGCCAGATATTTTCCAGGTATTAAACTGTATTAAAAGTAATATGTTTTGATGTTAGTAATCTTATATTACTTCAAATTCTTTATCTCTATTTATTAGGGTCTAGTACTTATATTCTGGACTTTAACTTACTTGAACTATTTATATTTGAATAATTAAATCGCTCACTCACAAAACAACAATACTTTGATGCGTTAAATTAAGTAAATTAGAGTATTTAATATTTTAGTAATTTGAGGCTCAACTAAAATTAAATCTTCTATTAAATTTGGAGGAAACATGGACTAACTTTTGTGTTACTAATACTATTACTATACTGCTATTACAATAACCTTTCACAAATGTCAATAATCGAAGTCTCTTATTCACTGGTAAAACACAAGAAAATTAAAATTAATAACACATAATAGCTTATTACACAACTTATAATGTATATGATTAACTCAAGCTACGCAACTAGTTACTTGTATAAGTGTAGTGAACTATCATTTAGCATTCAACCATTGACTGTATCAACAACTCGTTTGAGACTTTTCAACATAAATCCGCCCACTTCCTTTAGCTTTGAATGAGGACCCTTTCATTGGGTGTGTTACTACCTTTGTTTTACCATCTAAATACCTTTCAAATTCTTTAATGAGGACCCTTTCATTGGGTGTGTTACTACCTTTGTTTTACCATCTAAATACCTTTCAAATTCTTTAATGAGGACCATTTCATTGGGTGTGTTACTACCTTTGTTTTACCATCTAAATACCTTTCAAATTCTTTAATGCATCGAAACCAGACTTAGAATGCACAGGGGAGACCAGGGATGTTGGCTACAATTTTCACATTTCATTGTTTTTAAATTATAAGTTCTTATTATGTACCAATTAAATTTATTGGATGCTACCTTTGTTCATTGTAAATATAATAATGTTTTTACCAAACATTTTGTTAAAGTAATATTTTATAAAAACACAATTTATAATTTTATTTTCAGTGTTCCAACCAGCCCCTCGGTGGTGTTGTTTGGCCCGTGTTATATAAATGCAAATTAGGATTCATATTAAAATTTATTACTAAATAAACACAACAATAAATTGCCATCATCATTGTAATATTATAGCTTTGATTGTAACTTAAGATTGTTTGTTATTTTTTGGTTTGATTTTACTGAGGAAGGTTGAATTTATAACATATGTACACGCATTCTTATGGGGAGAATGAAAACCATTTAGGAAAAATCCCAGCTAGGTAATTCGTGAACACTTAGTTTTAATTATACTACGTTTGATTGGTATAGGTGCCAAATACCTCACAGCAAGTGTGCCAAGATACCTCACAGCAAGTGTACCAAACTACCTCACAGCAAGTGTGCCAAGATACCTCACAGAAAGTGTACAAAGCTACCTCAGAGCAAGTGTGTCAAACTACCTCACAGCAAGTGTACCAAGCTACCTCAAAGCAAGTTTACCAAGCTACCTCACAGCAATTGTGCCAAGATACCTCACAGAAAGTGTACAAAGCTACCTTAGAGCAAGTGTGTCAAACTACCTCACAACAAGTGTGCCAAGATAACTCACAGAAAGTGTACCAAGCTACCTTACATCAAGTGTGCCAAATTACCTCACAGCAAGTGTGCCAAAATACCTCACAGCAAGTGTGCCAAAATACCTCGCAGCAAGTGTGCCAAAATACCTCACATAAAGTGTGCCAAACTACCTCACAACAAGTTTACCAAGCTACTTCACAGCAAGTGTGCCAAACTACCTCACAACAAATTTACCAAGCTACTTCACAGCAAGTGTACCAAGCTACCTCACATCAAGTTTGCCAAACTACCTCACAGAAAGTGTGCCAAGCTACATCACAGCAAGTGTACCAAGCTACCTCACAGCAAGTGTGCCAAACTACCTCACAGCAAGTGTGCCAAACTACCTCACAATAAGTGTACAAAGCTACCTAACAGCAAGTGTACAAAGCTACATCACAGCAAGTGTGCCAATATACCTAACAGCAAGTGTACAAAGCTATCTCACAGCAAGCGTAAAAAGCTACATCACAGTAAGTGTGCAAAACTAGCTCACAACAAGTGTACAAATCTACCTCACAGCGAGTTTACCAAGCTACCTCAAGCAAGTGTATTAAGCTACCTTATAGCAAATGTGACAAACTACTTCACAGCAAGTGTGCCAAGATACCTCACAGAAAGTGTACCAAGCTACCTCACATAAAGTGTGCCAAACTACCTCACATAAAGTGTGCCAAACTACCTCACAGAAAGTGTGCCAAACTACCTCATAACAAGTTTACAAGCTACCTCACACAAGTGTATTTAAGCTACCTCATAGCAAGTGTGCCAAACTACCTCACATAAAATATACCAAGCTACATCACAGCAAATGTATAAAGCTACATCACAGCAAGTGTGCCAAATACTTCACAGCAAGTGTAAAATCTACCTCACAGCGAGCTTACCAAGCTACCTCACAGAAAGTGTATTAAGCTACATCACACAAGTGTGCCAAACTACCTCACAGCAAGTGTACCAAGCTACCTCACAGTAAGTGTACAAAGCTACCTAACAGCAATGTACAAATCTACCTCACAGAAAGTGTATTAAGCTACATCACAACAAGTGTGCCAAACTACCTCACAGCAAGTGTACCAAGCTACCTCACAGTAAGTGTACAAAGCTACCTAACAGCAATGTACAATGCTACATCACAGTAAGTGTACAAAGCTACATCACAGCAAGTGTGCCAAACTACCTCACAGCAAGTGTATAATCTACCTCACAGCGAGTTACCAATCTACCTCACAGCAAGTGTATTAAGCTACATCACAGCAAGTGTACAATCTACCTCACAGCGAATTTACCAAGCTACCTCACAGCAAGCGTATTAGGCTACTTCACAGAAAGTGTGCCAAACTACCTCACAGCAAGTGTGCCAAACTACCTCACAACAAGTGTACAAAGCTATCTCATAGCAAGTGTACCAAACTACCTCACAACAAGTTTACCAAGCTACCTCACACAAGTGTATCAAGCTACCTCATAGCAAGTGTGCCATACTACCTCACATAAATATACCAAGCTACATCACAGCAAATGTACAAAGTTACATCACAGCAAGTGTGCCAAATTATTTCACAGCAAGTTTACCAAGATACCTCACAGCAAGTGTATCAAGCTACCTCACAGCAAGTGTGCCAAACTACCTCACAACAAGTTTACAAAGCTACCTCACAGTAAGTGTACCAAGCTACCTCACATCAAACGTTTCAAACTAACTCACAGGAAGTTTACAAAGCTACCTCAAAGCAAGTGTACCAAGATACCTCACATCAAGTTTACCAAGCTACCTCACAGCAAGCGTATTAGGCTACTTCACAGAAAGTGTGCCAAACTACCTCACAGCAAGTGTGCCAAACTACCTCACAACAAGTGTACAAAGCTATCTCATAGCAAGTACCAAACTACCTCACAACAAGTTTACCAAGCTACCTCACACAAGTGTATCAAGCTACCTCATAGCAAGTGTGCCATACTACCTCACATAAAATATACCAAGCTACATCACAGCAAATGTACAAAGCTACATCACAGCAAGTGTGCCAAACTACCTCACATCAAGTTTACCAAACTACCTCACAGCAAGTGTACAAAGCTACCTCACAGTGAGTGTACCAAGCTACCTCACAGCGATTGTACCAAGCTACCTCACAGCAAGTGTGCCAAACGACTTCACAGCAAGTGTACCAAGCTACCTCACAGAAAGTGTACCAAACTACCTCACAGCAAGTGTACTAAGCTATCTCACAGCATGTGTGCCAAACTCTCTAGGAATAAGTATAGAGTTTCTGAGTAGAATATTTTTGTAACACAGTAAATAGTCTACCTTTTATACGTATGCAGAATATTAGTCTACACTTATTTTTAGATATATTATACAATATAATTAGTAAATTATTTCAAATTTACTTACTGCAACAATAATTAAACTAGTCTAGATTTCTCAAACACCAATCATGAGAAAGACTTGAAATAAATATGAGAGGAGATTCTTGTTTGTCTTAGAGAAAGGTAGATTTGATGCTTCACTCATTCAATTCTTGAAAGAATTATTAAGCCTGTGCCAACCTACTCCTGTAGCCAATCAGTCTCAGTTTCCCCTGGGGCATATCTGGGTTTGGTTCTTTCACTATTTTTGTGAAGAATTCTAGAAACAGAGGCGTTCAATTATTTTAAAAAAAAGTTTATTTGAATACATTGTAGTTATAAAGTATTAAAAGTGGTTAATTACCTGATAGAAGTAAGAATTCTCTTGTTTGATTTGCCAAAATATAGAAACCATTCGTTTATACCAAATCAAAGTAAGTAGGCTATAGGCTATGTACGGGTTTAATGTTAAATCTGGATAATGTTGAGATTAGCTGGAAGATGTTGACATTATCCAAGTGCAGTGGATAAAGTCAGAAATAGAAATTATTTTTTCTCATTTTCGACCTAATAAGGATAATATCGACACCAGCCAGCATAACTTGGAAAACGTTGAACACTATTTGTAAAACTAAGCATGTTTCAATACCGATTAAATTTCGGAACGTTATTTCGATCTGGGACCTGAATTTTGAACATAGCAATGCACTCACATTCGGAATGCCTCATTTTGATGCTTTCTTTTACACTAACCTAACCTAAGCTAACTAATTACTTTGAACCCTAGAATTTGACATTACGCAATTGCGAGTGGATACTATCAATACCATCCAGCCAAACTTCGAAAAATATCATATAATCGATTCTCACTTATTGAGGATGTCAGCATTATCTGGGTAAGATTGACCTCATCCAAGTTCGTATTTCACCCGTAGCATATACAAAGATAAACTTTATTATCAAATAATATTCATTGTCTAAATAGATATCAAAGTGCAAATTACAACCAAAGAAATTTATGTTACCTCCATTACTAAAATATTTTAAATTTCAGATGACGTGGAGAATAGAGCTAAAAATGAAGTTGTCTCATTTGAAGATGCAGTTTCCATGGCAGGTGAGTTGTTTACGAATTATAAAAGAACTTGTTTAAACACATTTGTAAGATACGACGCATAAAACAAACAGATGGTCGATTAAAAATTGTTTATAAGTTTCCTTGTAGTGTGTGATGTACCCACCCCTACCACTCTGGCTGCCTCAGCCCAGTCTCAACGACTAATCTCAAAAGCTAACAGTCAAATAGGGAGTGCAATATAAATAATAACCATGTATATTTTAAGGATAGATTCTAGGCAGCATGGCCCGAGTAAACGCTGAGCTATTAAACCTACTCTGTTTTTAAACTTCTCAGATATTATTTACCACTCATCCTATATTTATTCGCTAGAAACAGTTTAACAGATGTTAATAATAGACAAGAATGCTATATGAGCCAATAGGGTATACAGAAAGACAAAACCTAATCATTGTTATGGTATAGTAAATATAATAAATATTTTTATGATGGAAAACAATTTCAAATTACAAAATAAGATTGTTTAACAAGTAAATTGATGTACATAAATGAATTACTAAATGTATATTACAATGAGCTACAGACCCTATCTGACTAAGAAAAATTGACAAGGGCACTATTTCATAACTAAATGTGCTAAGACATAGACCAAATGAAAATAATCCAATGTTTTCTCACTAAAATTTAAACTAAATAATTGAAAGGCATGAAGCGTTACGTTAATAGATGGTGTCCTAAACTGACAGTCAAAGCAAGAAAATAATATGCCATTAAATTCTAAAACTAGGTTCACAACAGCCAAGCAAGCCTTTCTACAAATTCCTATAAACAATAATAGTATACTCCTAGGAAAAGAAAACTATTCTTTTAATAGGTGTAGCTAGTACAACAGAGTTCAAATAACATTATAATTAATTTTATTTACAGACAAAATATAAGATCACGACCCGTTTCAGGTAACATGAAACAACCTAATTCCTAATACGTTCTAGAAGTACTTGTAACCCCCACTATCATTACTCAGAAATAACAGCCATGGATGGTGACAAGAGAGTTATTTTATTCAAGTAACAAACATATGCAACTCGATGAGATGAGTGAGAAAGCTCAAAGCGTTAGGCGCTCAAAATCATTATGAAATGAACATGCTTTACCTGTCACACACAGGTTGTATGAGCCATAGAAAGTAATTAAAGTCAAAAACGGCATTATACAATATGAGAGAATAATGAAAGGTAAGTTCCAACGTGACAAGTTGGCAGGACTGTCTTGCACTACTCATAACTACAGATGATCAACATTTGATACTTGCAAGAAACCTACTTTAGCCCATAAATGATGTCTCAAAACACGTGATAAAATATATTTAAATTGACCTTCATAATAATCTCTGTTTAATATCCTTAGCCCTGTCATAGTTGTAATTAGCAAGCTAATTAAAGATCCTAGGTATTAATAACTAATCAGGGATATAATATAATAAATACAAAATAATTATCACATTGACCTTATCGGCAGCTCTCAATTAGTTGAAATAATAACAATATTACTCCATTAAATTATCGTCCTACCAACTGAACAGGACTATAT
Organism: Timema podura; assembly: GCA_033556935.1. Lineage (NCBI taxonomy): Eukaryota > Metazoa > Arthropoda > Insecta > Phasmatodea > Timematidae > Timema > Timema podura. The sequence goes on from JAVRXN010000001.1 coordinate 73,274,878, forward strand.
TTGAAATAATCCACCAAACATCAAAATTTAATTTTGATAACGACGCCACCAAGCGGCTTGCTCAAACGTTTAATTATTAAAGCGAAGTCTACAGTACAATCTCGCCAACTTGCGGCCGCATCTTTAACTAACAAACAATAAGACTTAAACATTACCAACAATATTAAATACTCTCCCAATAAATAACAAGATTGCATTAATCCTACAAAATATTAAAATAAGTAGAGCCGAAGAACGACGCTATCAGTTAATAACCATCTCGAATGGCTGGTACCCAAATGGTAAAAAAATATCCGCCAGGCGGATAAGCAGAAGCTTCAAGTAAACACACAGGGACAAAATGTCCCCCAAAGAGATCATAATGCAAATATAGAACATACGGTTGGAACTAACCGTGCAAAGATTTTAAATATTTCCATGGTTTTAAGAGCCCAAATATACTAAGTCCATCAGGTATGAATTCCATGTGAATAATCAATAAGTTTAAATTTTATAAGTCCAGAAACGATCATTTTGAAAAGTTAAAATAGTTTAGGTACAAAGGGAGTTTAGAATATCCTAACATTAATCAGCTTAGGACAACGTCGCTTACCTTGAAGCCAGTATGTAAAGTGTGACTACATCACAGACTCCTACCATTATACATCCTATGAATCTACCACGTGTTCTCAGGGCGTGGGGACAATAGAAGGGAGAGAGGGGTAGAGGTAGCATGCTTCTAGAACATACTGGGACATACCAAGCCTCTCCAGGTTCGTGTGGAAAGAACAGTTCTATCAGTTTGCCGAACACAGCCGATAGAGCGCAACACGCTCGTGCATATCGTTCTTCTTTTTTCTTTGGACATGGCTTGGTACTCACGACGGGGAAGAACCACGGGCCTCGATTCAATCAAGTACTAGACAGTGCCACGATGTGTTGTAGAGTCGCGGTCTTGCTGAGACGAGTCAACTGGGGCCAGAATGATGAGTGAAACCATCTCTTATTGTTTACTTGTTGTAACAAAGTTACAGTACGCACCCAAAGACGTTAAATAGTATACATACCAGGTAGTTATACCAAAACGAACCATCGGCGAATGAATAGCAGAATTACTATGTGTAAAAGCAAACAATTGAAGTTAATTAGTTGTCTACTAATTAACGATAATAAGCCCCGGGAAATATTAAAACATAGTTTATCCTTACAATCAAGGCAAATAATGATTACTCTCAAAAACTATCCCCATTTAAAGCTATTATTTATTCAAGCCCACAATTCTAGAAACAATTAACTTTCATGTTAACTAAATAGAAAACACACAAGAAATAGTGACTTAGGGTACACACAAAAAATACTTAACGTTAATAACCTCCTACAACGAGCAGAATACAATTACAATCGCCTAAAGAGAATTTTGAAAGGATTAGAATTATAAGTTAACTAAAATAGAAAAGTGAATTTTCTTACATGACTAGATGTCTACCTTGTACAAGATTTGCCCTTCGAGAGTGACGTGTCAACGTTGAACAGGGTATTTTATCAACTTTCAAAAGGGGGGTGGGGGTTGTAGACTAGTTGACCAGAAGAAGGGGTAGAATCACGTGGCCCCATATCCGAGTTTGACCAATCAACATACCTTGTTCCCTGAGAGGTTGCACGTATACCAACCTCCCCTGGAGAGCACTTCACGGTGGAAGAGGGGGAGGGTGGAAAGGAGAATCAATGTTAATTCCCTTTCTGTCTCTTGCGATTTATGTTTTTTTTCTTCGAATTGATGCCAGATGTTCCGCCGAGGTTTATGCAACGCTATGATACTCACGCTATCTTGGGAGGCGATGACTGTTGATACGTTGTATCGTTTCACACGTTACAGTGACTATTTAGGGTATTTAAAACCTGTGTCATTGCCTTGATTATGCCTTCTTATTTACTCATTTGATTTTGTACCGCGTCCTATTAACTGTACAGGTTATGAAGATATTTATAACTATTTCGCTAGTGATTTATGGATGAAGGAGGTTCAATTTAAAGAAAATGTACCCAAATTTGCTTGAAGGGAGAGTAGAAAAATATTTAGGAAAAATCATTCTCATTACACCCAACCGGAGATTGAACCCCAATCTCTTTGTCTAATCGATTGCGAGGGCATGTCTTAGACCATTGCGGACACCTATTCATGTTTATATACTATTATTAAATATGTGCGTATAACCCGAACGGGCAGTAAGACGCGGCGCTAATAATAATATTATTAAATATAAGAGTTATCTAATAGAATCTCTAACTGCCCCTTTTTCTCAAAGCCTTTGCTGTTCAGCTATTTAAACACACATTTCTGAGGTTTGTGGTAGATAGTACCGCAACTTCTCGATTATACCACCAGCTATAATTTATATTTAAAAATCCACAAAGGTCCCTTTCGATGTGTGAATTCGTGTTATTTAGAATTCGTTATATTTTAAAGCTAGTAAAAATAATATATATTGATATATTAAACACCTCAAATGAGTGTATTATGTTGGTTTGTCCACTTTATAAGTTACATAAAACATAGCCCACATCAGAGAGGTAAGCAAACACATACGTTAGTTTAATCTTGATCTGTTCTCCTTGTGACGGTATTGCTGTTCGAATCACTGATGTGTGTATTACACTGACTTTTCCCCCTTAAACAAGTTACATCTCTCTTCAAGCAAATTCGGATACACTTTCTCTAAATTGAATGGCATTGCTCTATTATTCTTCATGAGAGTAAATATCCAGATAGACCTGACAGACCAGATAGACAGTGCTAACAACCTTTATACTTATACATATTTACATATATATGTATGTATATGATGGGTGCAGGGTAAAATAGAGGGAAGGTTACACTACACACATTTTCCAGAACGACAACATATTCTATATCTCAAACCAAGAAACCCGGTAAATACTTTTCTTTTTAAATTAATATAAATATGACAGACATTGTTAACTATAATTTAAAGTGCATTAGAAAGGTCTCATGATGGACTTACATATGGCAGCACAGCTCAATTTGAGCTACAATTTGTACTTGCCCCCTTTTCCCCCTGTATCTCTTATACATATATATTTTTTAATATAGATACATCACACTACCTGCCATTTTAACTTGTGCTCCAAGTCAATATTGTGTTCGAGCTACAGCATGTGTGTGCTTCAACTTGCAAAAGATGGAGTAGTGGCATCTTATTACAATCACTTCAGATTGAAAACTATTGTAAAATGGTAACCAAATATCCTTTAATCTAATAGCTATAATATTATGAAATTTTAAATTTAGAACTTTAAAAAGTGTTCATTTAATTGTTTCTTACTATTATATTCAATGGTCAGTATTAGTTTTAAGTCCAACACGTTTGGTTCATGAACACGCATCAACGGTTTAAAATACTATTATTAGGGAAAACGTAACTTAGCTATTGTAGAGGGCCATATCATTATTTTAATTGGTTTATTGTTACAAGTGGACAAACATCATGACGCTATAAAAATGAAGTTATGACTAGTGATGTGCGGGAAAGATATTTTGACTGCGGGAGATTTTCGGGCGGGAAATAACAATTTCCCACGGGAACAGGAAGAGAAAAGGGGAAAAAAATTAAAATAATTTTCCACTTTAAGTCTTTATGTATTTTACAGATTTATAATTTTAGTCTAACCTAAGCTTTCTCATTCATTTCAAATAAAAAATTAAAATAATTTGATAGTTTAAATTTAGTTAAACCTAGTGTTAGATGTCAGTAATATTTTGAAAAGTCAGGAATAAGAACGAAAACTTCAATTCAGTTGCAGTTATTGATTTGGCCAATACATTTACATTCTTTAATCTTACAAAAAAAATTTACACTTAAAATTTTATATTTTTTTAAAAAATTGCAAGTTTTCCAAATAGAAACTAAATATTTTGTCCAACAAGTGTTGAGTAAGATATTTTTATAATATGTAAATTAAATAACTAGTCCTAATACAACTATAATAATTGTGTATTTTTAATCAACATTTTTGGTTCGAATATAAATAGGTAAATTCTAAAAATAAATTTTAAGGTTGACTTATATAGTCTTTAAATAAAAAAACTCTGCGTGAATTTTTACAAATATTTTCATAGTAAAGCATCAAAATATTCAAACTAACCGAATATATACAAGTGAGCCACATTCTTGTCCGTAAGATTAACAAAAACATTTCTCGACCGAGCCATTGTGCCAAGTTACCTCTTAAGTTTTAGTTACTAAAGCTCTCACAAAAAGCGCTGCTGCACTCCAAAAATATTAGCTTATCTTATTGATCTCTATAATATAACTGGATAGACATCTGTGGCTGAAATTTTTGAGCTGTCATCTGCATATCATTGTGTAAAAGATAAGAAAACTTTCGGGTATTTCTTTCTTTCTTACACCCATACAAGGCAATATGACATTTTGACATCGTTCATTATTTTGATTGAATATATGAGATACATCAATGTGAGGTTAGTTAAATTAAAGAAATATGTTAGTAAAAGCTTTATAAAGCATGAAAAAGTTCGAATATATTGAATTTTTTCTTTAAATAGGTTGATGTACCTAATATACACGATGATTTTTGAAAGAAGCTCACTTGGAAGGCTCTATTTCGTACCAGAATCCTACCCTATAATAGTGTTTAGGTAGGATAAAAGACCTTTCAGAAGGAAATTTCTATTTCCGTTCTAAATGGCCGTTTATTCTACCAAAATATTATATATATGATAATATTCTGGTATGAAATAAAAAAGCCTTACAGATTAGGATTCTTATTAAAATCAGGGTTTAGTAAATACCATACTTCCTTCAAGCCTATAACCTAAATTATCATTTGAACTTAGGCCTAAGACTTCTACACAAAGTGTGTCATTCAAACAAATGTAAAACCACTTTTCAACTAACTCGTTTCATTATAGTTATCGAATTTTCAACATAATATGGTTTCTGAAAGCAATATACAAGATATGAGCCAACTTTTTTAAAAAAAGGTAATATAATAATACTTTCTACAGGCCTATAACCTAAGTGATAGTTTGAATGTATGGCAACTACACCAAGTTTGTCATTCAAACAAATGTAATCAAGTTTTAAGATACTTTATTATTATATTTATATAACACCATTGATGATATTTAAATATATTAAAGATGTTATTCTGTTTGTACAGTATTACCTGTAAAACTGAATTGTATATCTTATAATGTACATGTTTCTTCAGGAAAGTGTGATATATTCCTAATACTTCACTCTTATCAAACAATAACACTTCTATTCATCAGAGACATGTTTTCGCATAAGAACATTGAAAAAACCCGTTAAATCAGACCCACCACAATGTAACAGACGATAAACTTGAGCGTCACGCTTTGGTCCTTGGCAATTTGTATGTGGATGGCCTGCAGCCAGAGTGAACTAACTCCATTTTATATATTTTTCAGTATGAAGGTTTTAATGATTTTAAAGTTTGGAGCCTCATGGTTTTGCATCAAACCCTTAAATCTATTTTTTTTTTTTGTGATTACTATTTCTTTATATATAATTCTTTAGAGGTACTTTCTAATTGAAGGTTGTAAGTCCAAAGTTTTCCTCTCTAAAGCCTGAAATTTAAAAAAAATACTTGGTTCACTCTGGTTTATGAAATTAAATGAAGAATAAAGTTAATGCCAGAAAGAACTAAATAGTGTTTTTCCTTGGATAAAAAGATAAAGAATAATATTCTTAGGTCATGGTTAAACATTTGTACTCAGGCATGTCTGACCCTTTATTATCGTATTTTAATCAATTAAATGGGAAAACTGCAAATATATGAAAACTTGGTTCAATATGGCATGGATTTTTTTTTCTTTTGTAGACTTGGTTCAAAATAATGGATCTTTTAGTATAAAGGTTTTATTTTCAATGAAATATTTTTTTTTAAATATTTTAAGAAAAGGCACATAATATAAGACATTGTACATTATAAATGAGCAAACATTGTGATAGTCAATAAAGAACAATGCTCTGTTTATTCTATTTCATTATCCTCCTCATCATAGTTTACAGGGTTTTCTTAAACATTTTCGTCCCACTCATGCTCTGAGGTCATTGCTTCAAGTACTTCTGTTTCTCCTTTTTTGAATAGTTTTTGATAAAACTCGTGGCCGAAATCTAACATCGACAGCAGGTCCGACCTTTTTGCCGCTGTCAGGGATTTTCCATTAGGATACTTGACACAAAGCGATAATTGATACAAAGGGACTTGTGGTTTATCTTCCTTCTTCGAGGATTTCTTCGAAGATTTTTTTCGTACATTCTTCTTCGGAGAGTTTTTCAATCCTTTGGAAGACTTTTACTAAAGTTGATGGACTGATATAGAACACAATCGCTATGCGAGTATTGTACTCCATAACATAGGGTTTGTCTTGCTTTACCTTCAGGCACCTTATCTTAAGCCACTTAACTTTGTCTTTGCCAAACTCTTTCCTGTTGGTCAGGGCAGATGTCACATTTTTTGTTGTTATCAAGTCAGCAGTCTCCCAATTTCAATCACATCAAACCCAGTATTCTTAGTTCTGCTTGTTTTAATAATATCAACCTATTGATGTGGACCATAGATGTGTTCGTGGCGGCGCATGCTTTTTTCAATATGACCAAAATCTGTATCGTTCGGCAAAAAACTATGTCCAAATATTGGGAACTTTTGCTCAATCTCTTTGATCTGGTTCGATGGATCCTGTACTATACGCATGAGGAGGGCCACAATCTTGAAATTTCTATTTTGTCCTCCACACGAGTCAGGGAACAAGTTTTTCCTTTGTAGGATGAGAAGATATATATTTAAGAAGGTAAGAGCCTATTTCGCCAGGACCACGACCAGCTTGACATTCATGCCATAAATGCATGGTGCCCTTTGATGTAGCACAGTCATGCACACCTAGGTTGTATGTTGATAATTGCCTTTTATAATACACAACTCCTGTAGGAACTTTCGAGAGAGAAAATGTCTTTTGCAAATAAAACGTTAAAACTGTCATTGACCATCTTCTGCAGCCTTTTTGTCGCGTTTCATTTCGGTTTGTGATGATTCGACCTTCCTGTGGTGAAATTCAGTCTCTGTTTTTAAAGCTGTCAAAACCGTCTGCTTTTCCTCGTTGTCTGGTTCAGATTGGATAGCCTTTCTCCTAACATTGAAAATGTCGCAGGTTTTACTGTGTCTTTATGAGGAGGCTTAAAGCCCAAGTTAAAATCTCTATAAAAGATATTTTCATACATTGACTGACAAACAATATGCTGTGTTAAATTGTCAGCCAACATTTTTTCTTTGTACAATCTATACATAAACTTAAATTCAATTCAGCCCCCAAATATTTTTTGTTTGGATTGTCTCTACGGGAATAATGGCTCGTATATGCAGGAAGAGAATTAATGTGTCTTCTAACGAGTGCTACACGATCTTCAGGAAGTTTGTTGTGGGGGGTATGGCGTCCTCTGTTGTCTACAATATCACCAGCATGAAATTTCTTTAAGGCTCTATGCACCCTCGCACTATCTATTTGAATAGTTTGCAGAAACATATTCTTACAAAATTTCACATCCACACCTTGACATGGTAGGAAATAGTTACGAGAGTACACCCTCTTTGAATTGTCTGCAACCATTTTTTCAGCTTTTTCTCGTACTTTTACTGATCGACTAATGATAGCAGTTTGTGAGTCAAATGATCCAGAATTCCAAAATAGCCCAAACAACTTTTGCCTTTCTTCTACACTTACTTTTTCTGCACATTTCTGTTTGCAACTACACACATAGGCCACAAAGAGTTTTGCTTTAACTTCCTTACCAGTAGATGATGTATATGATTTACCAGCGTTGCGCATCTTTTTCCTTATATTATTTTTCCACTCTTCAGGATTTCCGTGGTTTCTCTTCCTCCTCTTCCTTTGAGAGTGAGCCTCTGATTCTTTATTTCCTTCCACTGTATATGTAACCACCTCTCTCTTCCTCTCAGGTATTATCTCTGTATTTTCACTGATCCTCCTCCTCTTACTCCTCCTTTTCCTCCTCCTTGGTTGAGGCCAACCACCATCTATAACAATAGTGAATACATATTTACATAATATAAATTAAGAGTAAATAAGTAAAATGTTATGTTCGGTAGGGAATGCCTATGGAAATGATAAAATTGTCACCCTGTATAGAGCACACAGAAAGTGTGTTAACAAAGGTCTTATGATATAATTGATAACAGAATTACAGCTGTACACTATCAAACAAAGCACTCGAAAAGTGATTCATGGTAATTCAGATATCACTAGACGCTGATGCTGCATGACTAGTGTTTGCTTTATGACGTCACCAATTACCAAGTCACACGCATCATCTCGAAAACTATACACCACACGTCAAAACAAAATAATACATGTTACTAATTTTTTTTGCTCTTCTAACCAAATATAACTTAATTTTAGGCCAAACTGCTCCTTTAAATAAAGAGCCTAAAACCATAATCAACTATTGTGTAACAACATTACATATATTGGTTCAGTTCACAAACAAACTTTTCATTTGGTCTGTATGCTAAAGTGAACCAAATTCATACATTTTTCTTAGCGTCTTATGCTATAGTGAACTAACTCCGGAAATTCCAAATTATACAGTCATTAAAGCCAATATAGTGGCTTTAATGAATAAATAATAATTATATTTAGTCTTCAAAATCACTAGAGTGATGATAATCATCACACAATAACTTAAAACATATAAAACATTGACTGGTTCACTCTAGCATATGAGGAAAAGCTACTTTGATTTTGTTGATTACCAAATTCACAAAGTATGAAAAAAATGTTAAAAATACAATATTTACCTTCACTTTTACTCTTTGAAGCACTAGGTTGGTAATCATCACTTGATGCATTATTCAAACCAAGAGAAATCTCACTAGAAGATAAGTTTTCTTCATATTCTGTAGAGCAGCATGAACCAACTTATCTGCTTCCGCCATTTTACCCACTACCTGGTTCAGTCTGCCACATGAACAAAGTTAAATTTCCAAGTGTGCCAAAACAAAATAATAAAATTTACCCCTTCTAACAGCTGAAATCACACTGGTTCTCTCTAGCATATGAAGGAAATGTACTTTTAGTCCCAGAATCTGACATTAACTCAAAAATATTAAAAGTGGAGTTGGTTCACTCTGGCAGCAGGCCATCCATGTGAATGTTCATCCAGTTATATCATAGAGATCAATGGCTTATCCAACACTTATTATATATAGTATAAAAGCAAATGGATGGCATTACAAATAATAATACCCACATAATTTACGTGCCTTTATGCAAATAAGTGTGTTGAAGGTATAATTCATGAAATTTAAATATTTAAAATCCACTTTCATCATTATGTGCATATGTGCATCATATGGCTTAAATAAATTCAGAAATAGATATTTCCTTCAATTATATTTAGTGTGGTTATGTTATTTAATAGCACTTGCTTATTTTGTAAGCAAAATAAGTGACTGAAGTTTCGAGTGTCCAGCTGCTTAATGGAAGATAAGGTTGATTAAAATGTATAGATTAATAATATTTTTAATGAAAATTAAATACAAACATCACTTTGATGGTTGGTCCTTGGCTGTTATTTCTTTAAATATTTTTTCCTAAAAAATCCCAGGAAATGTTTTTTCCCGCCCAAATTTCGGGAACAACCATTTTCCTGATTTTTTTTCCGAAGTTTGGGAACTCACAGAACCCTAGTTATGACCTGAGTGTTTTTCTCAGCAATGATTATTTTCATATGTTTATTGTCCTGTAGGACACACAATCTGCGTTAAATGTGTTTACTGCTATTAATATAATTTATACTATTGGGTTTAACACCAAACTATTAACAGAGGGTGGTAACTATTTAAGAGGCAAAAACTTGGGGTGGGTATTGTATAATCACAATGATAGATCACACGTAAAATAAATACCCTAGGGCACATAGCCGAGGTTCGAACTGTAAGGTGCCTTAAACTTTCTCAGGTAGGCCTACTTGAATTTAAAAATATAATATGGGTGCCCTGACTACTCAGCCGGAGAATGGGTGAGGTACATAGGAAATTACAATAATAATAAAACTATTCATATTGACTAGAATACCAGATTTATATTTGAATTAGGTTTCAGAGAAAATATGTAGGATTGATGATCTTAATAATAAAATCTTGAACCATGGCCTGCCTATCGTGCATGGTGAAGCTACAAATCTAAGCTACTCTGCATTTTTTGATTGTAAATAGTGTTTATTTCTTCGAAATATTTATTTTATAAACACAATAAAACAGCACTAGAATAAAATAAAATCCTCTAACCAGACACATTGGTGAACTAGCCTTCCAACCAAGGTAAATAGAATAATTATTGTTATTATTGCTTCCTCCTCCAAACTATTCTTGAATTGCCATACTTGTTATTGATGAATAGGCGTTCGGTGTCACATTGATTATGTTCGGCGCTAGTAACCTTAGCTTTTACTTGAGGGAGGAAGAGATTAATATACTAAATAAAATTTTGGTCTTTCTTCAACAAAATAGACGCCGGCTATTTTTTGTTTGTTTTTTCTTTCAAAGATAACAGTTCACTTTTTACTTCCAAAACAAAGAGGACTAAAACCTTTCTCTGTGGAAACTTTAATATAAAAATATTAATGAGTGTTTCAAAAATACAGTCACAACACAGTTATTGCTTGGAAAATATTATTAACAGGATTTTAAACAGTATTAAGAGAGTCATATATAAAATAAACATTAAAGAAAAATAATCTAAAACTATATCAAAACAAATTTTCCATTCCAGTGACGTTACTTCTCTAGCATAACCGACTAAGACCTTGATTTGACTCAGAATGTCAATAGATAGTCTTATATATAGTCTAGTCAACGAGGTAGAAATAAAAACAAAAATATGAACGTTTTGAAATTTGGCAAAGATGTTTACTAAGGCGTACTTTCGAAAATATTAAAAGTAAGGATCAGAAGTGAGCTAACACCGCCATATTGGAAAATCTTTACAGTTTAATAGTCTTTTGCAAATATATCATGAACTATTGATTTTATGGGAAAAAAAGCTGTAATCACAATCAAAGAGTGTTAAATTTATAAGCAAAAAAGATATCACTAATAATTTTCATAACTATATTTGCTATGAGTAAATTGGTAGGTATTGAATATCGCGACAATTTCTGCCATCTTTTAAAATAGTTACAATTTTATAATTTTTTGCAAATATCTCGTGAACTAATGATTTTATGGAAAAAATTAGTAACTATGAAATGTTAAGAGTATAACATTATAAGACCTAACAATTCATTTGGAAAACGAGTTAGCTCCATTTCCACTAGCTCTTTTCAACGAAGATGGAATGCGAAAGACAAATAGATCTTCATTGTACGACATGTTTACAGTATCAAACAAACATATCAATTAAAAGATTCCTCAATAATGTGAACGGTGGTTTCATCCTACACAGAGTCAAGTGGGCAACACATTAAACTTTTCCATCTGATTGCACAGGCTACATAAACTATATCAATAAGCATTATGGTAAAAACTTCACAGTCATTTTCGACGGCTATTTCATTAAGAATAACATTACAAAAAATAGGAGAAAAATCGACTATCTACTATTAAAATACCTATGGACATACATTTTGAGGAAAATATGTGCGTTACCGTTCAACAAGATCAATTCCTATCAAATGACAAAAATAAGAATAGATTGAGTAACATGCTTTCGGCAAACTGAATAAAAATTATATTGGATTTCGGGAAAGCACTGACGACGCAGACAGTCTCATCGTTAGCAACGCAATCGAAACAACTTCTTTGAATGGAAACTTAGCTATTTTGGGTGAGGACGTTGACCTTCTTGTTTTAATACTCGCACTGGCTCCACCACAAGAAGAAATGTTCTTCGAAAACCAGGAAAAGGAAAAACAGTGACGAGAATGTATTCATCGCACCTGGTAAGATCATAGGAACTTGCAAATAGTATTCTGTTTCTACATGCCTTCAGTGGATGCGATACTTTTGAAGTATTCAAGAAAGGAAAGATCAAATGCGTTAAATTATTCCAAAACCATCAAGATTTGCATGACATAGTTGAATTGTTTAATAATTTGCAATTCTTCCCCCTAAGCTGTATCCTTGAGCAGGATAGTGTTTTTTTCTTGCCTTGTATGAAGCACGTTCCACAGACAAATCTTTAAACAATTATCAGTTCAACTGTTTCACGAAATCCGTAACCAAAATCAAACCAGATACTGCTTCACTCCCACCAACAGAAGGAGCTGTCAAGCAGCAATAATTTCGAGCGTATTAAGTCCAAAAATGTCATGGAAATAATTCATCTCCCGAAATTTGGGGCTGGAAACATGTATAGAGTCGTTTTGTTCCGATGACAACGATGGACGTTGTCATTCCCGAGGCTGTATTAAACCTCCTATTCTGTAAATGTACAACTGGTTGTGGATCTATATTTGGATGAAGACAAGGGAGAGTTAATTACACAGCAACATGCCCTAACTTCCACGGAGATTGTTTGAATGGTGTCAGCACAGTCGATAGAGAGAGATAGAAGATGAAGAGAAAACTGTGAAAGATTTTATATCAACATTAGCTCGTGTGGAAGAAGATTCCAAGATCCAAATGGATCCATCGCATTTTGTTTATGTTGGTAATGAGGAGATCCCCAGCACCAAACA